>CM069143.1:21464644-21839498 GCA_035221665.1 Okamejei kenojei | reverse complement strand
TGAGCTTTTAAAACTATATTTCAAATAAAATAAAGACAAATAGGGCGGGGGGGGGGCGAAGGGGGACTCCTTAGTGGAGCATAAAATATCTAAGGATAATTATCGAATAATCTGGTTAGAGCACTAGATTATCTACTACAGTGAGTCGGTACCACAAAGGGAGACCCTCAAAAAACAGCAAATGAGCATGGCGATTTTGCAAAAAAAAAAAAAAGCCAGGACGACAACAAAGCAAGTGCAAGGACAGGTGAGTCAGGAGCAAGGTCACGGCGCAGAACATCCTCTACAGAAAACCATGAATTCTCGGTGTAATGTTTTAGGATAGCCGCAGAGCGCCTCTTTGCGACAATGAGGATGAGTGATACAACACCATCCAACTCCTCTATGTGTATGATACAGGCCGAGCAAGCTCAGCAAGACCCAAAGATGGGTCTAACTCTCCAGCTCCTCTATTTACGATGTTTAGACATATAATTGTGGAAAGGTGTGGGCGATTTAATGGGCTTCCCACAGAGGACACTGTTGGCCATCCATTAGTTGATTTGAAGAGGGCATAATATATCACAATACTGAATTCACGAGGTAGCACAATATTTAGCTGTTCTGTACGAGGAACTGCAGGTGCTGGTTTAAACCGAAGATAGACACAAAAGGCTTCGTAGTTGCTCCAGAGAACACGGCAGCTCTTTGGAGTATAGAGGAATGGGTGGCGTTTCGGGTTGAGACCCATCTTAGACTGTTTTTAGCTGTGGTTTGTAAATTTGAATAGGACGTAGAGAATTCAATGGACTTAGTGAAATGGACATTGTAAGGGTGAATGTGGAATAAACATATAAGTATTCTTTTAGTTGAGATGTAGAGTATTTGTTAAAATGCACAAAATAAGAAATTGATGTCAGTGCAGTTGTTTTACAGGAAATTACTGAAAGTTTACTACACAGGAACAACAAGCAATTGGCAAGGATAATGAAGTGTTCGTTTTATTTCATGAGGATTAGCGTACATGGATTAAAAGTTTTATGGTAAATTATGTCCTGCCTGGTGAGAACACATTTAAAATATGGCTGAAGTGGTATCTCTAGGTGGGAAAAATATATTCACGATAAAATGATTATTCAAATTTAATCCAGGGCTGGTAGGGTAATCCTCCAAAACAGATTAAACAGACCTGGGGTTTATACTTGCTCAGTTTAGAAACAATTATATATAATCTCATGAAACATATAAAATGTTTATGTAGGGGGGGGGGGGTTCCGGGGGGGTCCTTTTTTTTTTTTATTTTTTTTTTTTTTTTTTTTTTTTTCAATTTTTTTTGGGAAAACCAGGCTCGAAGGGGATTGATGTTTTTCCCATGGCTGAGAAATCTGGAAACAAGGATCACAGGCTCAAAGAAATCATGTGTCATTTGGAACAGATATCAGTAGAAATTTTCTCCATTCATTACGTACATTGTCTCTGATATGTTTCTGCCGAAAACGGCTGTCTCTGGGGTATTTTCAAGACTGATATCAATTGATTTTTTATTTTATTAAATGAATTCAAGGGATACTGGCAACGGGAATCGCTGCATGAGGTAAATGGTAGGTGTTATCTTGTTGAATAGTAGAGTAATGGGAGAGGCAGATGATATACTCCTGTGACATTTCTCCAGCTCATATGTTTGAGAGCATGTTATATAATGGCCAAATATTGAAAAGAAATTGCACATTAAATAATACATGGGGATTTGCAATGATTCATGTCACAATGATTGGAGACACCTACTCCTTCTCTATGTGGATTGAAAATAGATGGACATGGTCTATATTGTATCTTGTTTAATGGCAGGAATAGTAATAGCAATCCACTAGCAATTTTACACTTTTTTCTGGTATTTGTTTCTACAAACAAATATGATATGTATGATGAACAAATACATTGATAAATGCACAATTAATCTTCTTTGGAATGTTATTGGCTAGAATATTGTGATACGTTTACTTCTATTGTTTGAATAGTTCCTTTGGATTATTTAGCTATATGAAATTTTTGACATTGAACTGCAACAGAAGATCCGCACTACACCTAAACAACAAAAACTAATATGATAGTATGCACTGCAATATTGATACTACAGCGAAGTGCAGGGTATTAATATGAGCTCAGTCCTTGGGGAATGGGGAAAAATTTTGAATACCCCCAAATATAAAGTAGGTTTAAATTCTAGGGAAATTCAGGTGAAAATAAAGGACTGTCATTAAGTCAATGGAATTTTACTTTCAATACATAGTACTGTTGATTATAAAGGCAAGAGAATAATATTTAATTTGCACAAAACCTAAGTTAAGATACAATTGGTATGTTGCAAATAATTCTATGTACTCAACATGAGAAGGATATTGATGTGACATTCCCTTGGTTAGCTCAAGGATAATGAAAGGAACAATTCAATCAAAGAGGGAGTTTGCTCACTGTGAATAATACATGTTAATTGTACAAAGACAGAGATAACGACAAGAAAAATAATAATAAATATGCTCAGTTTTATAACAAGAACTACCAACGATTAAACACTATCTTAATAAGATGTCCAATATTTTAACAAAGATGGCAATAATTATACCCAACATGACAGTAAAAATGTCCTATAGGTAGCAATAGCCATGCCTTCATTTGATTATACACACATTTTCCCAGGTCTGATTGATCAAGGTTGCCCATAGGATCCGTGGGCTAACTGACCAAGTCGGCACAGTCTATGCAACTGCTGTAACATGCAAGCCCAGAGCCCGGGTTATTGAGAGAGGCAAGAGAGGGTATTGAATTGGCCCACCTGAACCTCGTCAGCCTACTTATAAACGCAGATGTTCCAGAGAGAGAGCTGGAGAGCTGTTTTCCCCTTGTTGCAGGTCTGGAGGAAGACTATGCCACTGGGACAAACCTGAGACCATCAGTGCCACCATTTTGTGGTCAAGACTGCGCTGCCAGGACAAGTCCCAGACACCCAGTATCTTCACTGAGGCCAAGACTGAATGGCCGAGGCATGCCTGATAGCACCAGTGCCTCCTACCTACCCAAACATTATGAGGGCCTGCGCCATTACACAGAGGCAAAGACAGAGCCTGCCAGGATAAGTCTGAAATACTCATAGCCTCCACTTCAAACCCAAAGCTGAGCTGCCTGGATAAGCCTGAGACCTCCAGCACCTCCTCTCGAGGCAAGGAAAATCTGCTGGAACAAGCTTGATATCACCAGGGCCTCCTCACATGCATACTAACGACAATGGACAGCCACACTACATGGACCTAGACTTACTTGTCACTATAAATAACCATATTGCGTTGAGTTCACCCAACTGAGTGTCGGTGTAGTCATTGTCAACCTGGCATCATCCTCGATGCCATATATATATATATATATAGTTTCCTCATACATCCCAAAGTAGTGTGGGTTTGTAGATTAATTGACCTCTGCAAATTGCTTCTTCTGCGTCATTGAGAAAGTGGGATAATGTAAAACTAGTGGGAAATGGTGATCGACGGCCGCTGTGGCCCGATGGGCCGAACGGCCTTGCACCATGCTGCATCTTTAAAGTAAACTAAATATATAGATCAGTTACAGGTAAAGATGGAGAAATTGCAGGTGAATTTAATCCAAGCAAGTGTGTGGTGTTGCAATTTGGGAAGTCAAATTTAAGGGGAATTTATGCAGTTAATGGCATTAAGTTATAATGTTATGATTGCATCCATACCATAACCAATTATCAATGACAATTCCCTAGAGTCCTCAACTCCATATCTAAACTATACAGCTCCTTACATTTCAATCATATCATATATAATATAAAACTCTGATCTTGGATGTTTACTTGTGGGGATGCTGCTTGAACTTTTTCTTTGATTCACATCTCCTCGAAAACCCGACGCGGTAACGGTGAAATACATATTCCGTTAAAGATTTACCTCATGATTTCAAAAATCCCCTCATCTGTAAATTTGATTCATTATTTCCCTAGTTTTTACTAAAAATGTTCACCAATCTGACATCTTTTTAAAATCTAACGTGCTGAAGCGAGCTGGATGACGTCACAATGCCTTTGCTCCTCACGACAAGCTGGGCAGAGTGTTATCAATCGCGCTGGCCACGAGCTGCGAGTTACTGGCCCAGCCCCCCAGCCTCCACCCTCCCCCTCCCCCCCCTCCCCCCTCCGGATTAAAGTCATTGATCACGTGATCAAGTCGTGCTACACGCTCTGCTGGGCTCCTTCAAGCAAAGATTATAGTGGCATGGGCGCCAGCTACGCTTGCCTCTTTGTCGGGTACGTCGGACAATCCTTGTTCTTGGCGTACCAGGGCCCCATCCCTGACCTCTATCTCCATTGCATCGATGACTGCTTTGATGTCACCTCCTGCACCCACAAACAACTGCTACTGGACTTCATCCATTTCAACACACCACCATCTCTCCATCCAGGGCACTTCAAATACACTTGGACCATTTCCGACATTTCCCTACCATTCCTTGACCTCACCATCTCTATTGCAGGTGATATACTCCTGATCGACATTCAACTACAAAACCAAACTGACTCCCACAGCTACCTGGACTACTCTTCCTCCCACCCTGCTTCCTGTAAGGACTCTAATCCCCTATTCCCACTTCCTCCGTCTACGCCGCATCTGCTCCCAGGATTTGTTCCACACCAGGTCATCTGACAAATGGCCTCATTCTTCAGAGGGAACGGGGGAATTCCCCTCCCCCACTATAGATCGAGGCTTGGCACCAGGGTCTCCTCCATTACCTCCGCACACTGCTCTCTTCTCGCTCTCCTCCCCCCCATTCCCCCATTCACAAAGGGCAGAGTCCCGGTCCTCACCTTTCACCCCACCAGCCGCAAATACAACTCCTTAGTTCTCCCGCCAAACTGTTTTTGCCACCACCAACGTGACCCCTCCACTCGCCACATCTTCCCATCCCCCCCCCCCAGTCTGCCTTCCGCAAAGACCGCTCCCTCCGCAACTTCCCTTGTCAATTCTTCCCTTCCCTCCCTTCCCTCCCCTCCCCCTTCTCCCTGGGCACTTTCCCTTGCAAACCGCAAGAAAATGCTACACTTGGACTCCCTTCATCTCCCCCCTCCACTCCTTTTAGTGAGGGACCCAAGCAGTCCTTCCAGGTCCGACAGCTTCACCTGCACCTCCTCCCAACGTCATCTACTGCATCCACTGCTCCAGATGCCAGATGAGCTATATCGTTGGAGACCAAGTGGAGGCTTGGCGATCGTTTCGCCGAACACCTCCGCTCGTCCGCATTAACCAACCCGACCTCCGGTAGCTTCAGCACTTCAACTCCCCCTCCCATTCCGTATCCGACCTCTCGGTCTTGGCCTCCTCCACGCCAGAGTGAGCAACATCGCAAGTTGGAGGAACAGCACTTCATATTCCGCTTGGGGAGTCTGCATCCTTTGGGCTTGAACATTGAATTTTCCTCAATTCTGTTAACCCTTTGCTGTCTCCCTCCCCTTCCCCACCTCTCCCTCAGCCCTTGGGCCCTGGCATTCCCTCTCTACTACGCATCTCCACCCCCCACACTAGTCGCTCCCCAGCTTCGCATTTTCACACCACAAACAGCTTACAATGGCTTGTTCCCTTTATCACCGATACTTTTTTGCATATCTTTCATTCATTGTTCTTTATCTCTCCACATCACCATCTATATCTCTCGTTTCCCTGATCCCTGACCAGTTTGAAGAAGGGTCTCGACCCGAAACGTCGCCCATCTCCTTCGCTCCTTAGATGCTGCTGCACCCGCTGAGTTTCTCCAGCCTTTTGTGTACCCTCGATTCTCCAGCATCTGCTGTTCCTTCTTTAACACATTATAGAGGCTCCTCTAGGATCTTTGCCTTCAAGTTCTACAAAATGCTGGCGGTGGTCATTATCGCAGCGCGGGTGCCGACAAGTAAAGTGGGAAAGTGGCCGTGGCGGCTGTCACAGGGGACAAACTCCTCTCCTTCTCCTCCGCCCGATCGTCTGTCACGCTGGTGGGTGGACTTACCCTCGCGGAAGCCACGATCGGATGGCCCTCCCCTGCTTTTCACTGTCCTCAAATTGTTCCGGCCATTGCTATGATCCACGCGAGATGCATCCTAGCTTGGGCTCGCTGCCTGATGGTGAGGCTTGTGCTCTATGACCCGGGTAGGTGTTGCCTCTCCGCTCCCCCTCCCTCTCGACCCCCTCCCCGGGGCAGAGGAAGAGAGAGAGAGGGGGGGGGGGAAGAGGGGCTGGAGAGGGAGGGGCGGAGTGGGGGGATGGAGATGGGGGGTGGTGTGTAGAGGGAGGAGGGGCCCTTCCTCTCTGCCCACCCACCTCTCTGCCCTCCCTCTGTGCCCCCCCTTCCTCTCTGCCCACCTTCCTCTCTGTCCTTCCCCTCCATCTATGCCCCCCCCCCCCATCCCTCTCTGCCCCACCCCCTCACTCTATGCCCCCCTCATTCACTAGGGAGTGGCAAATATTGGGACCTATGTGTGAGGGATAAAGTGATTAAACCCCACTATTGTACGGAGCTTTAAAGAGGATTCAAACCAATAGGGGCCAGGGAGAGGGTTCTGACACAGCTGTGTATAAAAGTTACCAGACCCATCCTTGTGTAAGAAGTGATAGCGTTGTATCTCAGACTCTGAGAAGGGTCCGGAGGGGAGGTTGAATGTTGAATCGTGCGTATAAAGGGGGTTTACCCTTCTGACTTCGGTGTGTCTCAACTTAGAGAGGCACCTGACTCTGCAGACTCGCAAATAAAGAATCTCTTGCTTCCACGATTTAGTCTCTGAGTAGTGATTGTGAGCACAGTGCATATCTCACATATGTGTGAGTGGTGGAGTATTGCGTTCGGGAACCAGCCCTCCCCTGTGATGCCGTCCCCCCCTCCCTTTCCCTCTTTACCCCCCTCCCTCTTCAACCCCCCTCTAGCCACACCTGCGCAGTTGGGGGTAATGCATGAGTGGATAGGATGGGGTAAAAGGAGTGAATGAATAATATTGATATAATATCAAGGGGGGGGGGGGGTTGTGTGTGTGTGTGTGATCCTGAAGGCACCCCCCGTGCCCCTCGGCACACGCATTGAGGGGATAGGACCCAACCGGTCCCTCTTGGTCAAGTATGCCCTAAACCCTCTGAATTTGTACAATTATGTAATTCATAAATGAGATTTATAAAACTAGAGGACATAAAATTAGGGGAAGGGGAAAGAACATTTGGAGTAATATGGGTGGAATCTTCTTCACCCAGAGAGTGGTGAGTGCCTGGGGAAGTGGGTAAAGATGGATGGAGTGAAAGCATTTCTAAATTAACATGAAAAGGTTGATATGAAGAGGTCTCAGCGGCGGCGGTGAAGCCTCAACGGTGGTGGAGCCTCGTCGTTAGTGGTGAAGCCTCACGGCAGGTCGACCCATGGTCGGCGGTCGATGAGAGCTTGGGAGAACTGCCGTGATGGGTGGGGGGGGGGAGAACAATGGAGGACCTGGCGTGGGGGGACTGCTGTGAGGGAGGGGGAGAACAATGGACAATGGAGGACCTGGCATGCAGGAACTGCTGTGTGAGGGGAGTGGGGAGAACAAAAGAGGAGCTAGCGTACTTTGTAACTTTGGCAGCACCGTAGATGGCCACTATTTGCATACCATGGGTATGCAAGCAAAACATTTCCTTTCCAAAAGGTGCCTACTGATTGGTGTGGATGAGTTGGGCTGAATGGACAGCTCCCTCTGTATGATTCTTGACTCGAGTGTCAAGAGCCAAGAGTGTTTTATTGTCGTATGTCCCAGATATTGTAGAAAAAGACATTCTTACTTGCAGCAGCACAATAGAATACAGTATGTAAACATAATACACTGTAAACAATATAATAAAGAGAGTGAAAAGAGTTAAGTCTGTGTGTATATATACACATGCTCACAAATACATCTATATAACTAAAAGTCTCATCTTGACTACTTCCTGTCTGTGCTATATATTGATTTTAGAAAAAATGCTACCCTATATCGCTATGATTTTTGCCTATCTTACTCATAGCACTCCCCCGCTGAGGCAGCCTCTAGGATTTTTCCGATCGATGAAAAATAAAAAAGTTATGAGTGCTTAAAAATTCTTGATTTAAAAAGCTGATTGGTCCTATTGCCTGTCAATCACCATGATGAAGGTAATGCCCCTTATTGGGGAGGGAGGGGGTGTGGGGGGGGTGGGCAGGACTAAAAACCCCGGATGCCTGGACATGAGTCAATCACTCTGGAAGATCACAAGGGAGAGGTCACAACTGTGATTCTAAACTGTGAATCAACTGAACTGTTAGTCTGCAATGTACTTGCAACAAATAATTTGTTAGCCCTTAATGACAATGCAATGAGTTGTTTGGCCCGCCCTGTGCTTGAGACTGCAATGCAAAATTGAAATTAAATGACAATGCCATGAGTTGTTTGGCCTGCCCTGAGCTTGAGACTGCAATGCAAAATGGAAATGAAATGACAATGCCATGAGTCGTTTGGCCTGCCCTGTGCTTGAGACTGCAATGCAAAATGGAAATGAAATGACAATGCCATGAGTTGTTTCGCTTGCTCTGTGCTTGAAACGGCAATGCAAAATGGAAATGGAAATGGAATGAAATGAGTCGTTTGGCCGGCCCTGTGCTTGAAATGGAAATGGAAATTAAATAAAAATAATTGTTTGGCCTGCCTGAAACCACTAATTTCGTCCCACGTGGCCCCTCTTAGCCAAGAAACCAGTCCCTTTTGCCCAAAATGCCTGTATTAGCCCAGGAGGATGATTTGGCCCAAAAGCCCCGTGCCGGGCCAGGAAAAGTCCAGAAAAAGTACCTTTCACTGAGATTTCACTTGGATTTTTTTTATTGAACCTCACCCCAGTATTTTTCTCCCTCCCTTCATTGTCTCCCTGTGAGATCCAGGCCAGGATAGACTTTCCTCCTTCATTGCTGTGATCTGCAGAAAAATATGAAAAATGTCCAAAATTGAGTCTCCACCCACTCTCCCATCTCTCTCACAGTCTCTCACCTGTTTTGGGCAGAATTTCACGCAGTTTCTGAGCTGCCAGCCCACCAGGCCTGAGTGACTGAGCTGCCAGCCCTCCTGGCCTGAGTGACGGAGCTGCCAGGCCACCAGGTCTGAGTGACTGAGCTGCCAGCCCACCAGGCCTGAATCCATTTGCCCACAATGTCCATACTAGCCCTCTGGAAACCAGTCCCTTTGGCGCACAAGACCCATACTAGCACTCCAGAAAGCCCCACCCCCCATCCACCCCCCCGCACTGGCCACCAATATTGGAATTGGTGGAGACGTGGAATATTGCGTTGGGCGACCAGCCCTCCCACTTGAACATGGGACCCAATGGGTCCCGGTTAGTCTAGTGTGTGTGTGTGTGTGTGTGTGTGTGTGTGTGTGTGTGTGTGTGTGTGTGTGTGTGTGTGTGTGTGTGTGTGTGTGTGTGTGTGTGTGTGTGTGTGTGTGTGCGTGTATAATACACACATGCGCATAGGTTCACACAAAAAAACTAACAATAATAGTGCTATAATAACAATAATAATATATGTAATTCAGCACTTATTTGAGGTTGTAGTGCTTAATAGCTGACTGGCTTTAGAGAAGAAGCTCTTCCTGAACCAGGACATTACAGTTGTCAGGCTCCTGTACCTTGTTCCCGATGGCAGGGATGAAATATGTGTGCGGCCAGGATGGTGTGGGTCTCGGATTATGTTGGCTGCCTTTGAAGAAGCAACTCCGGTAAATCCCTTCGATAGTGGGGAGGTCAGAGCCGACGATGGACTGGGCAGCGTTCACAACTTTTTGCAGTCTCTTCGCTCCTGGCCATTCAAGTTGCCGAACCAGGCCGTGATGCAACCAGTCAATAGGCTCACTACTGTAGAAGTTCAAGATAATCCTCTTTGACATACCAAATCTCTAGTCTTCTCAGGAAGTAGATGCGTCAATGTGCTTTTTTTTATAATTGCATCAATGTGCTGGGTCCAGGAAAGATCTTCAGAAATATGCACGTCGAGGAATTTGAAGTATTTGACTCTCTTCACCATCGTTCTGTTGATATAAACAGGGTTGTGAGTCCTCATCCTTCCTCTACCAAAATCCACCATCTGTTCATTGGTCTTATTGATCTTCAGTCAGGTTGTTGTGCGGTACCTTTTGCTCAATCGGTCGACCTGTACTCTGACTCATCGTCATCTGTAATTCGTCCAACAATGGTGATGTCGTCTTTGCTCTAGATCCATTTAGTTTGCTTTTCCTGCCAATATATTTAGACAATTTTGGACAGACATTACTGTTGATATCTTACCAGTAGTTTATAGTCCATATTGTAAGTGGTCTAGGTCAAGTTTCAGGAGCATACAGCCATCAATGGTCAACAGTACTCAGTGTACCATAATGTTTATTTTTTCCCCAGTTTTAGGCATTGATCTTCAACACTTTTTTCAAACACTCTTTGTAAGGATGGCATTCCTTTCTCTCAGATTCTTTGTTTATGCTGTATCTGCTCTCAAGTTGAGACTTTCCATTCCATTTTCAGGAAACATGTCTTTTCTTCTACTGTGATTGATGGGGCCCTCTCTATATATCCTCCATACAGAGAAATGTGAGGTGTGGCATTTTGGAATGTTTAACAAGGGCAGGACCTACACAGTAAATGGCAGGCCTCCGGGGAGTCTTGTAGAGCAGAGGGATCTAAGAGTGCAGGTGCATGGTTCCTTGGAGGTCGAGTCGCAGGTAGGTAAGGTGGTCAAAAAAGCTTTTGGCATATTGGCCTTCATGAGTATAGAAGTTGGGAGGTCATGTTGCAGTTGTAAAAGACGTTGGTGAGATCGCATTTAGAATATTGCGTTCAGTTGGGCACCATGTTACAGGAAAGATATTGTTAAGCTTGAAAGGTTTCAGAGAAGATTTATGGGGATGGTGCCAGGCCTAGAGCTATAGGGAGAGTTTGAGTAGGTTGGGTCTCTATTCCTTGGAATGCTGGAGGATGAGTTGTGATCTTATAGAGGTGTATAAAATCATGAGAGGAATAGATCGGGTAGATGCGCAGAATCTAATCTAATGCAATTCCCATGAAGGCCACATTGGACCCTACTTCTGACACATCTGCAGGGAGTGCATTCCAGATTCTCAAGCTCACTGAGTTCACAAGAACCAGCGATCCCAGTACATTAACATTATCCTACACACACGAGGAACAATTTACAGAGCTAAATAACCTACTGACCTGTATGTCTTTGGAGTGTGGGAGGAAACCAAAGCTCTCGGAGAAAACCCATAAGGTCAAGGGGAGAACTACTAACTCGATACTGGCATGCACCCATAGTTAAGGATCGAACCCGGGTCTCTGGCGCTATAAGTGCTGGAAGGCAGCAACTCTACTGCTCTGCCACCGTGTCGCCCTTGTTAAATCATTTTTCCTCATGTCACTATCAACTCACTTCACCTTAAAGACCTCTAATCTTCAACCCCTCCCATTATCCACTCTGTTTAGAACCCCTCAGTCAATGCTAACAGTCTGTTTCTCGGCCTCTGTACAGTTTGTGGTTCGAAGCATTTTGTATTCCCAATGCCTTCTGGTATATTAACTTTTTGCCAGTCCTTTGTTTGAGCAAGGATTTGCATGAAATGTTCATTGGTAGTGTAGTGGGAGACAGTCCATGAAAGATAATGAACATTGCCTTGGATAATCCCTGGGAGACCAACAATTGTCACATGTTACAGCTCTGGGTCTATTGAAAAATAAGTTGATTTGCTTCAAATGAATAAGGCAACACATCCATTGAAAAATATGTCAAGATATCATTGCCATAATTTCAACACAATGGACCTTCTATACTGTGAATGGAAACACATAATATTACTCCTTATGATGTATTTAGGAAAGCTCTTCCAGTACGACAAGCAATAATTTTCTCAATTTGTTTGCAAATCACTGCTGTGAGATTAATTTCCTTGAAAGTTATATCATGCCTTCCATGAGAATTTTGATCTACTTCAAAGTATCCGAAAATAGCCTCAACATTGTTAAAACACATTGTTATTTTGGAAGCAGGACAAAAAAGTTTGGTATTAATACATGTTCTGTTATGAACTTTGATATGTCCATTTTCTTGCTATACATATTTAATAATTGTAATAAATTTGCCTTATTATTTTAGCCTGAATTAAATAGCATTTCAGCATTACACTGTTTAATGAAGAGATGCGGACTGCATGATAAGCAATCTCAATGACTTTAGGTGCAAAATATCTCAGTGAGAGCGTAAAGAGTAACATATGGTCAAGCCTAATTTTACTTATGATGCACTTAGGGTACTGTCGATAGATGATTACGGGAATTACATATGATTCCTATGTAAACTCCATGCTTTTGTGAACATACAGTATCTAAAGATTGAGTAGGCAATAGTAAAATCCCAAAGAAGATAGAACTGTGAAACAAAAGCGGATTGCCTTGAACGATTCAATAATTTAAGTTGCACCTTTGTAGGGAGATAGGAGTCACATTTTCACATTGGCGACTTTCAACTGGAAGGACTGGGAAAAGCCTGAATCATGTCTACACATTGGCTGAATAGGTGTTTCTGAATATCATATACAATTTGCAAATTTGCCCCAACTTAAATGCTCAAACTGCTCAATTAATTTAAACCATTTCTTTGAAATAAATATTTCGACTACTCTGCACTGAGTATTAGATATATTAAACACATTGATCAGTTAGAATATTAACATTGTCTAGATGTGTGGGAGTGACATAATTGATAGTATCATTGTAGTTTAGCAAATGCTTCTAAATGATCCAAAGTCAGATTGTGTGGTTTATCTCAGGCACTCTGAAGTGAACTGTTAACAAAATAGTATTTGAAAAGATATATTAAACAAAACTAATTTAATTAAACTCATGGAATATTCAAATAATAGATTAGTATTGTAATTGAAAAAAATGTGACTTATGTTACACTGCAGTAATCAGAATTTACCAAATGTAGTGTAATATTTGTGACTCTTTTGCCAGCTACCTTTTCACAAATTCTCACATTACAATAAAATGATAATGATAATCCAATTTGCAAGTCAGCAGGGCTGAAAGTGGGAAGTTTATACATTTGAATCCAATTCCTTTGATAAATGTTATCAATTCCTTTGCAAGCAGTAAAGGAAGAATTTTCTTTCTCCTTCTCTTTTGCAATAGATGAAGGAACAAACCAAAATGTATATACCTCTAGAGCTAACTGCAAAGCAACATTGATGGCAATAGAAAAGAACTCAATTATTCAACCTGGCCCATGTTGAAGGCAGAATGGAATAAAGTGCTCAACAGTGGTAGCAGTAATTGAGAAATACATTTATACACAAAAGGAAAGACAATTTAATGACCTAACTATGTTTTTTAATCTGGTGTAAAATATAACAAATTATTATAATTCAAATTCTATATCTGGTAAGAATCGAGGCCACTATTAAGTATAACAACCGAACACTGATTTGATCGAATGGATTGGATTATATCCCTATTCTAAGCTTAATGGTTTATTTAAAGTTATCTTTTTGGCAACTATCCTTGTACTACACTTATTTCAATGTCTTACAGATAAAATCCAACCTAATGTTGGATATCTGAAATCTTTATAGACACTGGCACCACTCCAGAAGCCTATCACTCTTGGCTAGGATGCGCAGCTCACTTGAGGTATCGACTAATAATGTTCAACATTTATTTTCTGATGCTAGGAACTTAAAAGGTTCTATTCTACAATGAAGGTTACTGATTCATGCAACCTCATTGCATGAGCTAATAAATAACTTTAATTAAATGTATTAATTGGATTTATTTGCATTAAAGATCCCAAAATGTTTCTTTTTCTGGAAAACCCTTTGTTGCCAAATTTCATTCATCTTTTTGAACAAATTTGGTTTCCATTAACTGAAAATTGCAAATAATTGTAAAAGTAAGGCACCAGTCCAGGAACCATATGGGCAAGCCAATTAATAAATAAATAATAATTTCCTTAAATAAAGACAATATTAACTTTTAGATAAAAACACAAGAAAAAGATGCAGAATTAAGCCATTCAAACTCTGTACTGCTCTGTTGTTGAATAAGATTTTTTACGTTAATGCCATTTTCATGTACTAATTCCATTAATCAGTTCCTCCCACATTTTACAGACGTGTTTCCGCTAGTGAGAGAGTCTGGGACTAGAGGTCATAGCCTCAAATTTTAAGGACATTCCTTTAGGAAGAAGATGAGGAGGAATTTCTTTCGTCATTCATTTAGGAATTTCTTTAGGATTGTAGGATCTGTGGAATTCATTGCCACAGAAGGGTATGGAGGCCAAGTCAATGGATATTTTTTAGGCGGAGATAGATTGATTCTTGATTAGTATTGGTGTCAGGGGTTATGGGGAAAAGGCAGGAGAATAGGTTGGGAGGGAGAGATAGATCAGCCATGATTGAATGGCAGGGTAGACTAAATGGGCCGAATGGCCTAATTCGGCTCCAATCTCTTATGATCTTGTGACCTTATGGCTTTCGACTTTGTAGGTTTATTGGCCTCTGTAAGTTGCCCCTTTTCTAGGGAGTGGATGCAAAAGTGGGATAACGTAGAACAATGTTAGCGCTAGTTAGCGGGGACTCAGTTGTCCAAATAACCTGTTTCCATGCTGTGTCTTTCAACTCAATTCATTTTTGTTTAGATCAAATCAAATCAGGTGAATATGTAAAACCTGTTGATCTTGTTTTGAATATATTCAGTAATTAGTTTCTGTAGCACTCTTCAGCAGAGAATTCGAAGGATTTCCTAATATCTGGGTGAAGAAATGCCCCATTTCTGAATGGCTGACCCATTATGTTCTGACTTGGCCCTTGCATCTGGATATACTTGCCAAGGAAAACATCAATTGGACATCTAACTTATTTAACCCACTTTAACCCAAAATGTTGTATGTTTCACTGAGATCTCTCATTCTGCAAAACTGAGTAGAGAACAGACCATTATGCTTATTATCTCCTGATATAACAAATCCATCATCACATGAATCAGTAAAGTGAACTTTGATTGCACTTCCTCCATCTAAGTACACCCTTAGGCAGGAAGGCAAGCCCATACACAATGTCCCAGAAGTCTCACCAAGACTTTATAATTGGATCAAGACGCTTCTGTTCTTTTACTCAAATCCTCTTTCAGTAAAGGCCAACATACAATTTTCCTTCCTAATTGTTTGTTCTACCTGTATGTTAACAGTGTGCAGTTTTGGTCCCCTAATTTGAGGAAGGACATTCTTGCTATTGAGGGAGTGCAGTGTAGGTTTACAAGGTTAATTCCTGGGATGGCAGGACTGTCATATGCTGGGAGAATGGAGCAGCTGGGCTTGTACACTCTGGAGTTTAGGAGGATGAGAGGGGATCTCATTGAAACATATAAAATTGTTAAGGGCTTGGACACACTAGAGGCAGGAAACATGTTCCCGATGTTGGGGCAGTCCAAAACCAGGGGCCACAGTTTAAGAATAAGGATAAGCCATTTAGAACGGAGACGAGGAAACACGTTTTCTCACAGCGAGTGGTGAGTCTGTGGAATTCTCTGCCTCAGAGGGCGGTGGAGGCAGGTTCTCTGGATGCTTTCAAGAGAGAGCTGGATAGGGTTCTTAAAAGTAGCAGAGTCTGGGTAGAAGGCAGGAACGGGGTACTGATTGGGGATGACCAGCCATGATCACATTGAATGGCGGTGCGGGCTCGAAGGGCCAAATGACCTACTCCTTCACCTATTGTCTATTGTCTATTGTTAACTTTCAGCAATTTCTGTACAAGGATCTTCTGTATTACCTAATAAAACATCTTAAATGCAATATATGCAATGAAGCAGAATAGCAATGTTCCAAACGACAATAATCTCCTAATTGGATAGGCAACACTGTAATACATCATTGAATGATTATTTGTAAAATTCACATTTAGATTTTCTGTTAATGATCATCAGAAATATGATAATACTGATAGCTATAATAAATAGCATGTGCCTCATGCAGTGAAGCATGATATTTTTTTGTGTGTGGTAAAAGTCATTTCAAATAATGACAGGGGTGTTTCAGAGTACTCTTATTAATAAAAGTGTGACACATTTTTTTTACTATGAAATTGGATATAAATTGAATGCCGTCACGCTTTGTGTAAGAAGAATTGTAAAATTGGCACAATGTTATTATTAGTGATATATAAGTTAACAATTATTTACTGCAAATAGGATATTTCACAGCATGGCTATTGCAGTTCCTTTGGATAAATTTAATCATTTTGACAGAACTAGTTGCAAAATTATACAAATTCCTCTATATTTAGTACACCATTAAAGAATAAGAATCCCCATGATAGCATAACAGATACCTGAACCTATAACAAAGCTATTAGAATAGCAGTGTGGCTTTACTGGCGACTTTAACACATTTTTCATTTTATTTTACAGCATGTCCTTCTAATTGCTTGGTCCAAGTTTTTGTATTTGGTATCATCAGCTAGTTGCTGCATAATACGATTATTTCATGGGACTACTTACTTTTGTCAGATTTCTGAGAGGTTGCAACTAAGTTTGTGGGCCAGTTCTGTCCCGTGTGATATATATTTTTTCTGTGCCATTACTTTTCTTTCAGGTTTCTCACAATAGGATGCTCACAGTTCTTCTCCTCTACTGCCAGCTCCTTCTCAAGGGAAAAAGGGCTAAATTATGAGGATATTGATCATTACTACCTTTGAGCGTGGAATATTAATGGATATTTGATGTAAGGTCTTAAGAAATTGATTCAGAAACTGATAAACTCCTCGGCTGTGAAAGGTCTGAACAAAGGGGCAAGACTTTAATGTTAAAAGTTGGATCATTCAAGGGCATTGCCTAAAATTGCATCCTCCCTTAAAAAGCTGTTAACATCAGGTCAATTGAAAATAGCAACACAAGATCAAAACATTGTTTGTAGGCAAAAAATATTAATTGTTATAGATCCAAAGCAGATTAATTATCTTATGGTAAGGAACAGCCAAAGTATTAAATAACAGATAGACAAAAATTGCTAGTGACTCAACGGGTCAGGCAGCATCTCTGGAGAAAAAGGATGGGTGATGTTTCGGGTTGGGACCCTTCTTCAGATTTATCTGTGATTAACACAGCTATGTACTGTATGGCAGGACAGCCAACTTCCATTTGCATGTTCCTTTCAGCAGATCTAATGACATCTCCTTGCAATGGATTGATAGAGAATGCAGATTATGACATTGAATGTCAGGAATCGGGAAGCAATTTCACTTCTTGTAGCATCTTCTCATGTCTGATACATGCTCGCTTTCTTGACAATGTGATGAATAATAGATTGATGATTTGACTGAGGCTTCTCCAAAGTCTCAGATCTTTTAAATTGAGTATGCTAATGCTAATGTGGAGTAAACTCAAGAGGAAGAGGATGAAATTGGTCATGCTGGCATAATGTTTATTGTGAGTTGCCACTGTTGATGATAGTTTCAACTTCCACAGTGCACATAGAATGTGCAGTTTTACAGCATGTAAGTTAACAGTAGGAAATATGGAACCATATCTAATGAAAGCATATTAACCTTATCAGGAGAGGTCATGAGATGTTAAGATTGTAAAAGACTATTAAAAAAATTCAAAGTGTATTTTTATGACAAATGTGACCCAATTTCATATCCACCTATTTTTGAATGTGACTATGAGTAATTAGTTTACAAATCTCATAGAACATGGAAGAACATTATCTTAATTCACTACTATTGGGTCACCTGTCTGTTATTGCCTCAGCTCTGCATTGACATCCCTCTGGATGTCTATTATCCTCTTCATCCTAAAAACCTTTAAGATATTTGCACTCTTCTACTTATTGTCCTTTCCACTTTACCATTTTGTTTTTAGTTTAGAGATACAGCGCGGAAACAGGCCCTTTTTGCCCAACGGATCCGCGCCGACCAGCGACCCCCACACATTAACACTATCTTATATCCACTAGGGACAATTTTTATATTTACTAAGCCAATTAACCTACATACCTGTACATCTTTGGAGTGTTGGAGGAAACCAAAGGTCTCGGAGAAAACCCACGCAGGTCACGGGGAGAACATACAAACTCCGTACAGACAGCACCCATAGTTTGGATCAAACATTGGTCTCCGGCGCTGCATTCACTGTAATACAGTACAATACAATACATTAATACTTTATTAACCAAGTATGTTTTGCAACATACGAGAAATTTAATTTGCCAAGTCAGTCATACAAATAAAAAGCACAAAAATACATTTTAACATAAATATCCACCACAGTGACTCCTCCACATTCCTCAATGTGATAGAAGGCGAAAAAAAACCATTGATGTCTTCCCTCTTTGTTCTCCCGCGGCCGGGGGCCTCGAGCCCTCCTTTGATGGGATGATCTTGACTCCCGTAGCCGGCGGCGTTTGGGCACTCCTTGTCGGGGTGATCAGCTCCCGCATCGAGGGGATGTCACCTCCCCTGCGCCGGGCGATCGGACCCCGGGTCGGGGCATCGAACCTCTGTGTCGTTGAAGCTCCCGACTCGGCCTCTCCAGAGACTGCAAGCTCTCGATGTAAAGTCTGCAAGCCGTGGTTGGAGCGAGCCGGGCAAGGGATTAGCTCCGATGTTAAGTCCACACACCACGGCGGGGCTCAATGTCAGTCCGAGGAGGCCTTCAGCTCCACGATATTAGGCCACAGAGCTACCGGTGCTGCGTTCCAGAAAACAATCGTGTCTCTGGCAGGGTAAGGCAGCAACTCCACCTCTGCGCCACCGTGCCACCAACTGCTGGTCAAGCTCTTGTTGCTGAGATCTTATGATCTGGAATTCTATCTCTATTGCTTGCTTTTCAAGTTGCTCCTTAAAAGTTATCTTATTATGATGGACTTTCTGACTTGGAATGTGTGGGGACATTTTTTTAGTTTAGTTTAATGTAGAGATACAGTGCGGAAACAGGCCCTTCGGTGCACCGAGTCCAGACCGAACAGCGATCCCCGCACATTAACACACGAGGGACAATTTACAATTATCCCAATCTAATTAACCTACATACCTGTTAACCTACATACCTGTAGGTCTTTGGAGTGTAGGAGAAAACTAAAAATCTCGGAGCAAACCCATGCGGTCACGGGGAGAAATTACAAATTCCGTATTGACAGCACTCGTAGTTGGGATCGAACCTGCGTTTCTGACACTGTAAGTGCTGTAAGACAGCAACTCTCCCGCTGCACCACTGTGCTGCCCTATGAGACGGGTTGTTAAAATTATTACATTTATGATCGTTAGCTCTTTATATTGTAAATGACACATAGTGAGAACTTATATTAGAGAAAGCCCATGTCTATGGAATGCTTTTGGTCACCTGATCTGAAATTTATTTTTGTGTCATCATCAATTTATGTCTGATATTACTTTCAAAAAGCACATTTGGATATCTTACTATAATAAAGTAGTAACCTGAATGGAAATGTGTGTTGTGTGGCAATATAATAGTGGAATCAATGTTGAACTGTGGTCCCTAATCTGTAATGCTAAGTGCCTTGTCATGTGTCAAATCCAGCTGTTTAGTCATTTTGTTGACAGGAGACCTCCTTGTAGATTTGTCAACTGCCAATAAATATCTACTCAATTTCTATTTCTACTTCAACATTTAAATATCAATAATTATACTTTTGTATTTATCTGTAATCAGTACAATTCCTCTAGTCCTTCCTCCTAGACACCCTTGAAAAGGTGTAAAATGTGTTTTGCGTTGCTAATGGCAAACATATTGTGTTTAATATAAATGAAAGAAGTTAGACCCAAAAAAGCTGGAGTAACTCAGTGGGACAGGCAGCATCTCTGGAGAGAAGGAATGGGTGGCATTGTGGGTTGAGACCATTCTTCAGATGCAATAATCCTCAATTATTCAGATTTAATATAAATAAACTCTGATAAACATTTATTAAAATCACCTCTCACCCTGCCACACCCACATCAGTAATTATACTCATGAATGATTAATTGGCTCATAAACTATCTGAAATGCAATTGAAGAATCATAAGTTACCAGTTTAATTAACACATTTAGACTCATCTTATATTACTAAAAGTCTGATCTTGACCGCTTTAGGCTCGCTGTGCTGTGATTTCTGAGAGAACGCCACCACCTACGGCCGTCATTTTTGGCCACCTCGCTCAGAGCCCTCCTCCGCCTTCCAGGACCAGAGGATGTTCCCATTGATGAAAAATCAGAGAGATATTACTGTTTTTAAAATATTCCCCAGTCCCTCTGCTGCCCCTGCTGGAGGGAGGGGGAGGGACTATAAAACCAGGAAATGATGTGCCTCACTCAGTCTCTGCAAGATGGAGGAAGCCAGTGGTGTGTCTCACTCTGAGCTCTGAATAGCACTGAACACATGTCTACTCAACCATGAGTGCCCTTAAAGTGATTCGAAAAAGGTTGCAAAAAAGTCTATTGGTTCTTAAATGGTTGCAAAAAGTGTAAATTTTGGTTCTAAAATGGTTGCAAAAAGAGTCTATTGGTTCTAAAATGCTTGCAAAAAGTGTCTCTATTAGTTCTAAAATGCTGGCAAAAAGGGTCTATTGTTTCTAACATGCTTGCAAAAAGTGTCTCTATTGGCTGTAAAATGGTTCCAAAAAGTGTCTATTGGTTGTAAAATGGTTGCAGAAAGTGTCTCTATTGGTTCGAAAATGCTTGCAAAAAGTATCTCTATTGGTACTAAAATGCTTGCAAAAATTGTCTCTATTGGTTCTAAATTGCTTGCAAAAAGCGTTGGTTCTAAAATGCTTACAAAAAGTGTATCTATTGGTTCTAAAATGCTTACAAAAAGTGTCTCTATTGGTTCTAAAATGCTTGCAGAAAGTGTCTCTTGGTTCTTAAATGGTTGCAAAAAGTGTCTATTGGTTCTAAATGGTTGCAAAAAGTGTCTATTGGTTCTAAATGGTTGCAAAAAGTGTCTATTGGTTCTTAATGGTTGCAAAAATTGTCTATTGGTTCTAAATGGTTGCAGATCGTGTCTATTGCATCTAAATGGTTGCAGAAAGTGTATATTGGATCTAAATGGTTGCAAACAGTGTCTGTTGGTTCTAAAAGCTTGCAGAAAGTGTCCATTGTGTCTAAATGGTTACAAAAAGTGTCTATTGTTTCTAAATGGTTGCAAAAATGTCTATTGGGTCTAAAATGGTTGCTGACAGTGTCTCTATTGGGTCTAAAATGCTTGCTGAAAGTGTGTCTCTATTGGTTCTAAAATTCTTGCTGAAAGAGTTTCTATTGGTTCTAAAATTCTTGCTGAAAAAATGTCTCTATTGGTTCTAAAATGCTTGCTGAAAGAGTGTATTGGTTCTAAAATGCTTGCAGAAGGTGTCTATTGGTTCAAAGATGTTTGCAGAAGGTGTCTATTGGTTCTAAAATGCATGCAAAAAGTGTCTCTTTTGGTTCTAAAATGCTGCCTGGCCAGAGTGACTGAGCTGCCTGGCCAACGTGACTTAGCTGCCAGCCCAAGCATCCATGCGACCCACAATGTTTATACTAGCCCTCTGGAAACCAGTCCCTTTGCCCCACAATACACATACTAGCTCTCCAGAAAGCCCCCCCCACTGGCCAGCAATATTGGAATTGGTGGAGAGCTGGAATATTGTATTGGGGGACCAGCCCTCCCATGGGAAGCTGGGACCCAATGGGTCCCACTTAGTCTAGTAGCATCATAGAGTTATTGTAGCAATGAAGGGAGTAGTTGGACTCATTGAGTTCATGCCATGTAATTTTAGAGCCTTTGTCCTATTCCTTTCCATGGACCCAGCATGATTTTAATGGACTTTATGACCACCTTCTGGATATTATGATTCTAATTAATTGCAAAATTCATTACATTAAAAGCTAATGTGATTCTTAATTATTAAGTGAAGACAAGAATTGTAGAAAGCCACAAAAACTGAAACCAGAAGGCATATGATCTGACTCTAATAACACAGTAGATTATACTTCTAGTTTCAATATGCACTTTGTTTGAGCTAGTTAATTGCTTTAATTGTTGCTGAGTGGAATCACCCTCTGTTACACTGGGCTGACAGATATCAATAGATTTTAAAAAAACGTTATGATAGTATTTGCAACTGAAGTGCAAGAAAAGAGAGCAGCTAATTTATTTAAGGTAGACAAAAATGCTGGAGAAACTCAGCGGGTGAGGCAGCATCTAAGGAGCGAAGGAATAGGCGTTGTTTCGGATCGAGACCCTTCTTCAGTCTGAAGATGGGTCTCAACAATACTTAAAGCTGCCTCACCCGCTGAGTTTCTCCAGCATTTTTGTCCACCTTCGATTTTTCCAGCATCTGCATCAGCATCCGCCTATTCCTTCGCTCCTTAGATGCTGCCTCACCCGCTGAGTTTCTCCAGCATTTTTGTCTACCTTCGATTTTTCCAGAATCTGCATAGAAACATAGAAACATAGAAAATAGGTGCAGGAGTAGGCCATTCGGCCCTTCGAGCCTGCACCGCCATTCAATATGATCATGGCTGATCATCCAACTCGGTATCCTGTACCTGCCTTCTCTCCATACCCCCTGATCCCTTTAGCCACAAGGGCCACATCTAACTCCCTCTTAAATATAGCCAATGAACTGGCCTCAACTACCTTCTGTGGCAGAGAATTCCAGAGACTCGCCACTCTCTGTGTGAAAAATGTTTTCCTCATCTCGGTCCTAAAGGAATTCCCCCTTATCCTTAGACTGTGGCCCCTTGTTCAGGACCTCCCCAACATCAGGAGCAATCTTCCTGCATCTAGCCTATCCAACCCTTAAGAATTTTGTAAGTTTCTATAAGATCCCCCCTCAGTCTTCCAAATTCTAGCGAGTACAAGCCAAGTCTATCCAGTCTTTCCTCATATGAAAGTCCTGACATCCCAGGAATCAGTCTGGTGAACCTTCTCTGTACCCCCTCTATGGCAAGAATGTCTTTTTTCAGATTTGGAGACCAAAACTGTACACAATACTCCAGGTGTGGTCTCACTAAAACCCTGTACAACTGCAGTAGAACCTCCCTGCTCCTATACTCAAATCCTTTTGCTATGAATGCTAACATACCATTTGCTTTCTTCACTGCCTGCGGCACCTGCATGCCTACTTTCAATGATTGGTGTACCATGACACTCGGGTCTTGTTGCATCTCCCCTTTTCCTAATTTGCCACCATTCAGATAATAGTCTACCCTCCTGTTTTTGCCACCAAAGTGGATAACCTCACATTTATCCTCATTATACTGCATCTGCCATGCATTTGCCCACTCACCCAGCCCACCCAGTCTATCCTGCAGTTCTTTCTTAAACAGCTAATTTATTTAGGCTTGTCCAATAATCTCTTCGAAAATGTATTAAGATGGTCTGCATTAAGATTGAGGAGAAATTATACTTTATCTCCCCAGTGGATTTATGTTGCGAAACACCTTCAATAAATGTATCCTTACGACAAGGACGAGTATGTGATTCTGATGTACCACCTGCCACTTAAGTGTATCATTTGCATTCTGGCTGAGGAAGATGCCAGGGTGACCTACAATAATAGTGAAGACACAGCTCTATCGTTTCTGGTTACTAGCCTTGTGTTAGAGCAGTTAACCATAATTCAGAAATTGCACCATGAGTAATGACGGTTTGAGAGACGGGACATCCCATCTGTACTGCCAACACTCTTGGGCACAAAGCAAGTGAAAGCAAGTGCACGTGAACAGAAAAGTCAAATTGTTTCAAGGTTAAGGTCTGTTTATTGTCACAATTAAGGTACAGTGAAATTTGAGTTACCATACAGCCATACTAAATGAAAAGCAACAAAGCACACAGCCACATAAAAGTTAACATAAACATCTATCAAAGTTGATTCCACATTCCTCACTGTGATGGAAGTCAATAAAGTTCAATCTTCCCACTCTTTGTTCTCCCGCAGTCGGGGTAGTCAAACCATCCACAGTCAGGGCGATCAAAGCCCCCTGCTGCTGAGATCAAAGCCCCCATCAGGGTGATCGAAACTTCCATATCGGAGCAGCTGAAACTCTCTACATGGCATGGAGCTCCTGAGTCGGCCTCTTCTTACCAGAGACCGTGGGCTTGATGGTGTTAAAGTCCACAGGCTCCACGATTGGAGCTTTGATCCCGGCAAAGGGATCGCAAGCTCCCCGATGTTAAAGTCCCACCGACTCCTGCGGCTTGGAGTGCCCGTCCATCTCCAGGAAAGGCCGCCAACTCCACGATGTTAGGCTGCAGTGGGGACAGAGATACGATATGGAAAAAAAATCACATCTCCGTTGAGGTAAGAGATATAAATAAAAGTTTCCCCCAACCCCCCCCCCCCCCACCTTGGGGATCAAAATGCAATATTGCTCTCCTGCATGGAATGTAACCATTACCTTTAATTAAGGCAGATACCCAGGGTCTTATACTATATTGGATATTAAAGATGCCCTTGCACCATTTGTTCCTGAATATTTCCACCAGTATGCATTGTTTTCTCCAAGGTTACTGTGCATTACAGTTTAGTGGCTTCTGCTGAAAGGTATTAATCAATTACAGGTTGTGAATAAGGAAGGTCCCGAAAACATTGCTTGATTTTATTTTGTAGTCTCCAAGGCAATTCTGATGTCGGTATTTTTGCCATTTAATGGAAAGTGGGACTCAAGACCACTTTGTGCTGTTATGTGGGATTTATTTCTCTGGACTAACTTGTACATTTCCTACAGCAGCAGGTCTGTGAAATATGTAACCATACAGCAGATTCTCCTCTCAAAGCAGAGCAACCAGACTTTGATGACTGAATTAGCCACATCAAAAATATATACAGTGGCTTGCAAAAGTATTCATACCCCTTGAACATGTCCACATTTTGTCACGTTACAACCACAAACGTAAATGTATTTTATTAGGATTTTATATGATAGACCAACAAAAAGTGGCGCATAATTGTGAAGTGGAAGGAAAATGATACATAGTTTTCAAATCTTTTTACAAATAAAAAACTGAAAAGTGTGGCGTGCAAAAGTATTCAGCCCCCTTTACTCTGATACCCCTAAATAAAATCCAGTGCAACCAATTGCCTTCAGAAGTCACCTAATTAGTAAATAGAGTCTACTTGTGTGTAATCTAATCTCAGTATAAATGCAACAGTTCTGTGAAGGCCTCAGAGGTTTGTTAGAGAACATTAGTGAACAAACAACGATCCTTGGGCATCATGAAGCCCAAGGAACACACCTGACAGGTCAGGGATAAAGTTGTGGAGAAGTTTAAAGCAGGGTTAGGTTATAAAAAAATATCCCAAGCTTTGAACATCTCATGGAGCACTGTTCAATCCATCATCCGAAAATGGAAAGAGTATGGCACAACTGCAAACCTACCAAGACATGGCCGTCCACCTAAATTGACAGGCCGGGCAAGGAGAGCATTGATCAGAGAAGCAGCCAAGAGGCCCATGGTAACTCTGGAGGAGTTACAGAGATCCACAGCTCAGGTGGGAGATTCTGTCCACAGGACAACTATTAGTCGTGCACTCCACAAATCGGGCCTTTATGGAAGAGTGGCAAGAAGAAAGCCATTGTTGAAACAAACCCATAAGAAGTCCCGTTTGCAGTTTGCCACAAGCCATGTGGGGGACACAGCAAACATGTGGAGGAAGGTGCTCTGGTCTGATGAGACCAAAATTGACGTTTTTGGCATAAATGCAAAACGCTATGTGTGGTGGAAAACTAACACTACACATCGCCCTGAACACGCCATCTCCACTGTGAAACATGGTGGTGGCAGCATTATGCTGTGGGGATGCTTTTCTTTAGCAGGGACAGGGAAGCTGGTCAGAGTTGATGGGAAGATGGATGGAGTCAAATACAGGGCAATCTTGGAAGAAAATCTGTTAGAGTCTACAAAAGTCTTGAGACTGGGGCGGAGGTTCACCTTCCAGCAGGACAACAACCCTAAACATACAGCCAGAGCTACAATGGAATGGTTTAGATTAAAGCATATTCATGTGTTAGAATGGCCCAGTCAAAGTCCAGACCTAAATCCAATTGAGAATCTCTGGCAAGACTTGAAAATTGCTGTTCACAGACGCTCTCCAAACAATCTGAGTGAGCTTGAGCTATTTTGCAAAGAAGAATGGGCAAAAATTTCAGTCCCTAGATGTGCAAAGCTGGTAGAGACATACCCCAAAAGACTTGCAGCTGTAATTGCAGTGAAAGGTGGTTCTACAAAGTATTGACTCAGGGGGGCTGAATACTTTTACACGCCACACTTTTCAGTTTTTTATTTGTAATAAAATTTGGAAACCATGTATCATTTTCCTTACACTTCACAATTATGCACCACTTTGTGTTGGTCTATCATATAAAATCCCAATAAAGTACATTTACGATTGTGTTTGTAACGTGACAAAATGTGGAAAAGTTCAAGGGGTATGAATACTTTTGCAAGCCACTGTAGAAAGCAATTTCTAGTGCAAATTACAATGGTACAACATTTTCGTAATTAAATATGTAGCATTCGGTGAGTTTAGCCAATTTTTCATTTTGCTCTGTGCAAAGCTAATTGCCTCCTGACTCAATTGAAACACAATGCATAAGGCTCTACAACACTCCACAGGGCCCTGCCATTCACCGTGAAGGTTCTCCCCTGGTTTGACTTTTCAAAATTCAACTCCTCGCACTTATCTATCACGGTCAATATTGGGGAAGTTAAAGCCACTCATTATGATAATTCTGTTGCTTTTTCATCTTTTCATAATCTGTCTACATTTCTGATAACCTACCTCTGCCTCCATGAATGTATGATGCATAGTCCCATTCGAGTGTTTGCACCTTAATTTTTATTTATTGCTTTGGGAAATGAGCCCTGCATGTATTTCTATCTGAGTGTCGCCATGATATTCTCCCTGGTTAGTAAAGCAACTCTTTTATCTCCCTCTCTGTCATTTCCGAAATGGCCACAATACCACAGTTCCAAATACAATCCAGGCTCTAAATTAATCCATTTTATCCATGATAGTCTGTGCATTTAAGTATTCACACTTCAAGTCATCGGTTTCTCTGTGTTCATTATCACTCCCTGTCTGGCCTTCTGTCAAGACTAACTCAGTCTTAAGTTCTACCTTCTCATCTGTCCTTACCTTCGCTGACCTGAGGATCTAGTTCCTACCTGTAAAGAGTACAGGCATACACAGATGAATCTTTACTACTACTTTATTAAACATACACACACATCACTGCCCTACCTGTACGTGGTCTGTCATGGACACTAGAGAGAGAGCTGTAGGTGGGAAGGTCATAATTATACTGGCTGGTGGGGGAGTAGTTAGTGAGGGCTTCATCACTACTATTAAAGGTGTACATACATATCATCTACATCCTTCCTCTATAAAAACAAAACAGCAAGTAGTGCCAGGGTGACCACGTCTCATGCGCTAAGGGAAAGTAAACAGCAGTAATACAGGAATTCAAAATTACACGTAATCACCATGAAGATTTGGTGGCCTGACCAGGCGACCAGACCGGGTCCGGACTTCGCCATCACATCCCCCCCTGACGGGAACGAGAGGGACTGGCGCCGGGGCAGGAGGGGAGCCACGGACAGGAGAACTCCTGGGCGATGGAGGCAGTGGAGAGGACGGAGAGGGGGAAGGCCAGAGAACCAGGAAGCGTAGCGGGAGTTTGCACCATAGAGGGACAAGAGGGAGGACTATGCAGGGTGGGCATGGCGCGAGGTGGCGAATGCGGCACAGGGGGGGCATAAGGAGCAGCTGGAGGGGGACGAGGCTCGTTCACGAGCCGGAGATGTTAACGAGATCTATGGTAGATCGTGCCATCGTGGTTGACAAGGTATAAACGAGGGGAGCCAGCTGAACAGACAACAACGACAAGCCTGGAGTGGCTAGAGGTGGACTGCATATGGACGACCTGGCCAGGAAATAGAGGACAGAGGACACGGCAGGACTTGTCATGGGAACGCTTCCGGATACAGTGTTTGTGGTCGATTCGTTTCCGGACCGTGGCAGGTTTAAAAACGGAGGGAGCAAGCGACTGGCTGTGACACCGAGATCTGAGCCCGCTTAACACGGGACATGAGGCGCTAAGCCAGGGTATGGTCACGAGAGATGTTGCGGAGATTCAGGAGGGCCAGGTAGATGTCGGAGCGGGACAAGCGACAGCGTTCCAGCAATCCTTTGGCACTGCGGACCGCGCGCTTAGCCAGGCCGTTGCTCTGCGGGTACTCCGGGCTGCTGGTGTAATGACGGAAATTCCAGCGATCAGCGAAAGCACGGAATTCGGTACTGGTGAATTGGCTGCCGTGTCCGACTGCAGGCTGGCCGGGGACCCAAAAGTAGCGAAGTGGTGGCGCAGCATTTCGATGACAGCAGATGAAGACAAAGAGTGAAGCTGGTCAACCTCGAACCAGCTGGAGTAAGAGTCGACAAGCACGAGAAAGTGCTTTCCGCGCCACTCGAAAATGTCAGTGGCCAGCGCAGACCAGGGGAGGTCGGGAGCAGGCTGCTGCAAGAGGGGCTGCCGCTGCTGTTGCGGGACGAGGCTGTTGCAAGTAGGGCATGAGGAAACCCTGTCCCGGAAATAACGATCCATATCAGGACAGTAGAACTGGTTCTGAGCGATGGAAAGAGTGGCATCAGCCCCGGGATGGCCACGATGGGCAGTTTCAAAGTATTGTTCTCGAAGTGCTGCGAGCACCACCACCTTGTGCCCCTTCACAATCACACCATCACGCAGCACCAGCTCGTCACGAACCAGAAAATAGGGCACTGCTGCGGCCGGCAGGGAAGAACGGCGGTCTGCCAGCCCTGCTTGATAATCGCGGCCAGCTGTTGTAGCGAAGCGTCAGCCGCCATGTGCTGGGCCAGAGACTTCATCTGACTGGAGGGCATGAAATTAACTTTGAGGACTATCAAATCGGACGCCTCGTAGGGGTGACGGGTTGTGGATGCGAGAGGCGCCCGAGATAGCGTGTCGGCAACAATCATGTCCTTGCCTTTTCAATAAACCACGGTAAAAGTGAACCGTTGTAGCTGGAGCATCATGCGCTGAAGTCGAGAGGAGGCCACGTGTATCGGCTTCTTGAGGATAGTAACCAGAGGCTGATGGTCCATCTCAATACTGAAGCAGGTGCCCAGAATATAGTCCTTGAACTTTGAGCAGGCAAAGAGAACAGCCAGCAATTATTTTTCTATTTGTGCATAGCGCTGTTCAGCGATAGACATCGTACGGGATGCGTAAGATACGGGCAGTTGTACTCCGTCGTGGAGCTGCAAGCAGGCGGCCCCAAGGCCAAACATTGATGCATCGTATGTGACAACGATGGGGTGCTGGAGGTCAAAATACTTCAACGTTGGCGTGCTGATCAACTTAGATTTGAGAATGTCAAAAGCTTTCTGGTGTTGCGGGAACCAGGCATGGGGTAATGCGGGCGCTTGATGGCCAGGTTCAGATCCTTTGGGTTGATACAGATTCGTAATTCACTCTTATCCTTCTTCGGCGCGACGACCGTGGTAGAGACCCACCGGGTGGGGTCATTCACCTCCTTCAGGATGCCCATGGTCACCATATCACGAAGTGTAGACTCGACTTTGTCTTTCATCGCAAAGGACACATGGTGCGGAGGACGGATAACGGGTTCAATGGCAGATGGAGGACGATTTTGTAGCTGCAGGGAAGCTTTCCCAGCTTGGTGTCGAAACGGTCCGGGTATTCGGCCAGCGGGTCCAGGGGCAACTGCACCAGGCGAATGTCACAGTGGAAGTTCACCAATCCGAGGTCTTGGCTGGCCTGAATGTCCTGCAGGGCGTCACATTTACCGTCTAGCAGAAAGAAAGAGAGGGGCCGAGAGGCCTTCAGTACCTTGCAGTAGAGAGTGGCCTTCCCCACAGGAACGAGCACACCTCCCCCATAGGCACGCATAACAGAGCGGTCAGTGGTAACAAGCTCATTATTTCTTATCTTCTTGAAAAGGCTTGTTGACATAACATTGGCAGCAGCCCCTGTGTCGACTTTAGCAGAGAAGGCGATGCCATTCACAGTGACTCGCACGGTCGGGTCCGTTATCAGTGCAGGTGCATTTTTCAGCGAAAACACACTCAGCTCGCTCTGGGAAGAGCCCGAATCAGACAGAGGGAGTTCTTCATGCTGGTGATGGGAACCAGACGGCGTATTATCACGTGTCAGGTAGTGAGAGGGCTTCAGCTGTGGCTGTGCAGGTTTCCCACGGGAACGGCATGCCGCCAAGAAGTGGTTAGGCTTGTGGCAGAAATTACAGGTTCTTTCCAGCACAGGGCAAACATTAGAGCGGTGTGAGGCAAAGTTGCAATTCTGGCATCGTAGACGCGGTCTGGACCCTTGCGCAGGGCTGACCCTCTGTCGCTGAGGAGCATAGTATTGGCGTCCGGCGAAACTGGCCGTGTGGACCTCATGATCAGGCGGCAGCACAGCGGAGGAGACAGCCTCTGCCAAACGAGAGGCATGCAACGTCTCGTTAAAAGTCAGATCAGGCTCAGACCGCAGCTTTTCATCCGAAGGAGCTCAGACCGCAGCTTTTCATCCCGGAGTCCACAGACTAAAATGTCCCGGGTTAAGGTCTCAGGGGTTAAAACATGCAGGTCGCAGCGGCGAGCCAGTTGCCGCAGCACGGCGACAAAATTGTCAACCGATTCCCCCGGGTTTTGGCAGCGGCCGAAAAGTTTGAAAGGCTCCAGGATACAGAGTAGGAATGTCACACAGCTCTGTAAACTTTGCAAGTAGACATACTGGGTCCTGAGCTTTCTCGTTGAGCCATAGACGAACGACTCCGATCATTCCAGAGCTTCGGGACCGACCAAGTTGAGCAAGAGGGAGGCTTTGACCGCAGGGGCAATGGCAGGATGGGCGATGGTAACGTAGTGCTCAAAGCCGGCATCGGAAAACGTTCCAGCGGTGAGTGATGTCGGCATCAAAGATCAGGATTTCAGGTTTACGACAAGCAGAAGCCATCGCGACGCAAGGTGGGGGTACTGGGACTAGAGAAATAAAACCCGATAGACAGGAGACGCAGGAGAACAAACTTCTGATGCCATGTAAAGAGTACAGGCATACACAGATGAATCTTTACTACTGCTTTATAAAACATACACACACATCACTACCCAAGATGTACGTGGTCTGTCACGGACACTAGAGAGAGAGCTGAGGGTGGGAAGGTCACAATTATACTGGCTGGTGGGGGAATGGTTAGCAAGGGCTTCGTCACTACTATTAAAGGTGTACATACAGTGGCTTGCAAAATTATTCATACCCCTTGAACTTTTCCATATATTGTCACGTTACAATCACAAACGTAAATGTATTTTATTGGGATTTTATGTGATAGACCAACACAAAGTGGTGCATAATTGTGAAGTGGAAGGAAAATGATACATGGTTTCCAAATGTTATTACAAATAAAAAACTGAAAAGTGTGGCGTGCAAAAGTATTCAGCCCCCAGAGTCAAAACTTTGTAGAACCACCTTTCGCTGCAATTACAGCTGCAACTCTTTTGGGGTATGTCTCTACTAGGTTGCACATCTAGAGACTGAAATTTTTGCCCATTCTTCTTTGCAAAATAGCTCAAGCTCAGTCAGATTGGATGGAGAGCGTCTGTGAACAGCAATTTTCAAGTCTTGCCAGAGATTCTCAATTGCAATTAGGTCTGGACTTTGACTGGGCCATTCTACCACATGAATATGCTTTGATCTAAACCATTCCATTGTAGCTCTGGCTGTATGTTTAGGGTCGTTGTCCTGCTGGAAGGTGAACCTCCGCCCCAGTCTCAAGTCTTTTGCAGACTCTAACAGGTTTTCTTTCAAGATTGCCCTGTATTTGGCTCCATCCATCTTCCCATCAACTCTGACCAGCTTCCCTGTCCCTGCTGAAGAAAAGCATCCCCACAGCATGATGTTGCCACCACCATGTTTCACAGTGGGGATGGTGCGTTCAGGGTGATGTGCAGTGTTAGTTTTCTGCCACACATAGCGTTTTGCATTTAGGCCAAAAACTTCAATTTTGGTCTCATCAGATCAGAGCACCTTCCTCCACATGTTTGCTGTGTCCTCCACATGGCTTGTGGCAAACTGCAAACGGGACTTCTTATGGGTTTGTTTCAACAATGGCTTTCTTCTTGCCATTCTTCCATAAAGGCTCGATTTGTCGAGTGCACGACTAATAGTTGTCCTGTGGACAGATTCTCCCACCTGAGCTGTGGATCTCTGCAGCTCCTCCAGAGTGACCATAGGCCTCTTGGCTGCTTCTCTGATCAATGCTCTCCTTGCCCGGCCTGTCAGTTTAGGTGGATGGCCATGTCTTGGTAGGTTTGCAGTTGTGCCATACTCTTTCCATTTTCGGATGATGAATTGAACAGTGCTCTGTGAGATGTTTAAAGCTTGGGATATTTTTTTATAACCTAACCCTGCTTTAAACTTCTCCACAACTTTATCCCCGACCTGTCCGGTGTGTTCCTTGGCCTTCATGATGCCCAAGGAACATTGTTTGTTCACTAATGTTCTCTAACAAGCCTCTGAGGCCTTCACAGAACCGCTGTATTTATACCGAGATTAGATTACACACAAGTGGACTCTATTTACTAATTAGGTGACTTCTGAAGGCAATTGGTTGCACTGGATTTTATTTAGGGGCATCACAGTAAAGATAGCTGAATACTTTTGCACGCCACACTTTTCAGTTTTTTATTTGTAAAAAAATTTGAAAACCATGTATCATTTTCCTTCCACTTCACAATTATGTGCCACTTTGTGTTGGTCTATCACATAAAATCCCAATAAAATACATTTACCTTTGTGGTTGTAATGTGACAAAATGAGGAAAAGTTCAAGGGGTATGAATACTTTTGCATGCCACTGTACATATCATCTACACTACCAGTAGTGTAATTTTGAACGTGGAACATGTGTTCTCTTTGTAACTATGTGTGTGTTGATATTGCAGTTTTTTGGGGCACGAGAATCAACTGGTATGCCTGTTTTTTTTTAAGGCAGCAGCTTCACAAGCATTCAGTTTACCCCAAACTCTTACTGTCTCAACATGTAAATAGTTCATGTGTTATGCCTTGTAAATTAACCATTACATTTGTTGGTGCATTCCCTTGGACACCGATACTTAGAAATTATTCATCCTAATTTAGCGTGTTAAACAAATGCTGCAATTAGAGATACAAGAAACTGCACTTGAAGGAACCTTGACCAAAACACAAAGTGATAGAGAAACTCAACAGGTACACAAAAATGCTGGAGAAACTCAGCGGGTAAGGCAGCATCTATGGAGCGAAGGAAATAGGCAACGTTTCGGGTCGAAAACCTTCTTCAGACTTTCGATTTTCCAACATCTGTAGTTCCTTCTTAAATGAGAAAATCAACAGGTCAGGCAGCATCTGTGGAGGGAAATGGACAGGTGAAGTTTTGGGTCAGGAACCTTCTTCAGACTCATACTGCAATTGGTTGACGATCAAAACACTAGAAAATAGAAGAAAACATAGTAAAATAATTTTGAAGGTGGTTTTCACCCTGATTCATGGATAGAAGCTTTACTTGTGCCATTTCCAACACAGGGAAAATAACTGCGATGATGGTATTACTAAGAACTCTGCCCATGGCCAGCCACAGAGTAGCAGCTGCAGTAATGGCTGTGGACAGCACGTGGGAGAGGTATGTACATTTTTATTATGTCTGGCCTTGACATCCACCATCATGAAATACTTCGACCGGCTGGTTACGGCGCACATTAAATCCAGCCTACCAAGCACCTTGATCCACTGCAGTTCGTCTACTACAGTTCGGAGACCAATCCAACTCAATTTACAAGATTGCAGATCATACTACCATAGTGGGCTGGATATCAAATTACAGACTACAGAAAGGAGAATGTGGACCTCGTAACCTGGTCCAAGCCAACAACCTTTCTCTCAATGTCAGCAAGGCAAAGGAGATTGTGATTGACTTCAGGAAGTAAAGCAGTACACACACAGTAAATTCATGATGGCAAGATAGAGATGGTCAAAATCTTGAAGTTCCTAGGAGTAAATATCACCAATGATTTGTCCTCGATAAGCTACATTGAAGCTAAGGCTAAGACAGCAGACCAATGCCTCTATTTCCTTACAAAGCTAAAGGAAGTTTGACATGTCCCCACCAAACCTCACCAACTTCGGGATGCACCACAGCATGGTTTGGGAACACCTTCATCTAAGACCACAAGAAATTGCAGAGAGTTGTGGACGTAGCCCTAACCTCTCCCCTCCATTGACTGCAGTTACACTTTACGCTGCCTCGGCAAGGCCATCGGCATAATCGGAGACCAGTCTCATCGTGGTCACTCCTTCATCTCCTCTCTTCCCATCAGGCAAATGGTACAGAAGATTGAAAACACATACCTCCAGATTCAGGGATAGTTTCATCCTAGCTGTTATCAGGCAACTGAATGGTCCTCTCATCAGCTCGAGTGCAGACCTGACCTCCCAGCTATTTCATTGGAGACCCTTGAACTATATTTTTATCAGATTTAATCTAGTATCAAATGTCGTATCCTTTATTGTTTATCTGTACACCGTGGACAGCTTGATTATACCCATGTATAGTCTTTACTTTGACTGGATTCGGTGTACCTTGGTACACATGACAATAATAAGCTACATTAAACTGATCTAAACTGTGTCCCCTGCTCCACCCAGCCCCTCACTACTCTGAGGCATGAGCTCATTACCACGACAGAAATCACAATCTGCATCTCTGCTGTGCATTATGTCAAAAGGCTGCAATGGGACACCCTGACACACTACTTGAAATATGCGTTGTAAAAAAAAACACAAGGTAACTTTCGCAGAGAGCAATATTTCAGTGGATCAGCGGGGACTCTTCAATTCCTGTGTCTTTGTTGATCGGCTGCAAGGCTTTCCTTCATCTTTCAACATTCCCTTTTGACTGGTAATTGCAGAAGTGGGCACTGTGCTCTGGATAATGTCATTAATTGCATAGCTCCTGCTAGGGACTATGGTGAATTGTGCCTGGCAGTGCCCAGCTCAATTTCATATTGGTCATTAATCAACTTTAAAATGATCACTTGCCCCATTGATTGTGTGCAAAATGATTTTTATGTGCAATCTGTACAAAAAAAGTGTCATTTCTAGACAAACAATCTCTACCTTGGCATTATGAGAATAAAATACTCGATAATGCCATAATCATTTTTACAACTTAATCATTCTGGGGATTTCAAATAAATGTCACAGATTGCTTGACCACTGAGTTGGCACAATTCTATTATGGTGCATGTTTTGAACATATAAATAATTTTTGTGGTTAATAAAGAATTTTTCTGAATGATTAATTGTCTACACTTTATTCCATGCTGCCTAACTCGCCATCCCTGCAAACCCATTTCTGCTCATTGCATCTTGCTCTCCTGTAGTTTTTTGATTTCTACTAAATTTGCAATATTAATCATTAGATATATCACTATTGTCACTGCCCGAAAGTTAACTGCAATTTATGTTGCATTTTTGCTTATTACTGGTAACTTATTTATAAATACATTGGGTTATTATCCTTTCTTGATGGTCCCACAACATGCTGAAGTTGTTTACAGCTCGGTGATCTCCAAGTTAAATGAAATATGAAATATAATTTAGAATGGAAAACAATATTAATGTGCATTTGCAGCTGTGGAACAAGGAATATTTAGATATGCAAACAAATTCCTGAATGCTGTATAAAAGGGTTTAAATTGGGAGAGAAATAAAGGAATATCAGCAAATAAAAGATGGGGAAAATGAAGTTTGCTGTCACATGGAGTTGATTGGATGAATACCATTGATATACAGTATTTAAGGATATTAATGTAGAAAAGTAACATAATAATTGTTTCCAAAATTTGAGATTAGTGAGTTCAAACCCAAACATGGCAGCTGGGAAAATTCAATGAATTGAAGTGATTAATACTGTAGAGTAATATATAGTTATCGTCAGAGTGAAATTGTCAGATTTCATCTGGTTCATGAATTTTCTTCAGAACAGGAAATCTGCCATTCTTATATGGTTATTTCACCTGTCCAAAGTACAGTGAAATACAATTTTGTATATGGATCAGCAAGATCATCATCATACATAAGGCCAATTAGTACAGGCTGTACAGAATAGAATGGTCTATATGCAAGAGGTGCTATTTTGGTGCCACTTTAAAGTCCCTGCTGCAGCTGGAAACAAAGTCTCATTGCAGCCAATGCCTCCATTCTAGTCATCTCGGGCAACCAAAGAAACATAGAATATAGGTGCAGGAGTAGGCCATTCAGCCCCTTGAGCCTGCACTGCTATTCAATATGATCATGGCTGATCATCTAACTCAGTATCCTGTACCTACCTTCTCTCCATACCCCCTGATCCCTTTAGCCACAAGGGCCACATCTAACTCCCTCTTAAATATAGCCAATGAACTGAGGGCATGGAAGGTAAGACCCCCCCCCCCCCCCGTTTCTTCTTATCAAAATTTTTGCCCAGTGTCCGCCACCAAAAGCGTGGGAGATCCTTCACCAAAGGAACTGCGGGAATTCAAAAAGGGATATGTCGGAAGGAATTGTAGATGCTGAAGATCAGAGGTGTCAGTGTTGCCATTCGGCCATGAGGGAGGAGCTGGCCAAAGTTGACTGGAAAGATACACTAGCAGGAATGACAGTGGAACAAAAATGGCAGGTGTTTCTAGGAATAATACAGGTGCAGGATCAGTTCATTCCTAGGAGGAAGAAAGATTCCAAGGGGAGAAAGGGACGACCATGGCTGACAAGGGACGTCAGGGGAGTATAAAAATTAAAGCGTAGCAAAGATGAGCGGGAAGCAAGAGGATTGGGTAATGTTTAAAGAACAACAGAAGACATCCAAAAATACAATACGCGGAGAAAAGATGAGGTACGAAGGTAAGCTAGCCAAGAATATAAAGCTGGATAGTAAAAGCTTCTTTAGGTATGTGAAGAGAAAAAAATTAATTAAGACCAAAGTTAGACCCTTGAAGACCGAAAAAAGGTGAATTTATGATGGGGAACAAGGAAATGGCAGATGAGTTGAACAGGTACTTTGGATCTGTCTTCACTAAGGAGGACACAAACAATGTTCCTAATATAGTAGTGACCAGAGGATCTGGGGTGACAGAGGAACTGAAGGAAATCCACATTAGGCAGGAAATAGTGTTGGATAGACTGATGGGACAGAAGGCTGATAAATCCCCATGGCCTGATGGTTTGCATCACAGGGTACTTAAAGAAGTGGCTGTAGAAATCGTGGATGCATTGGTGATAATTTTCCAATGTTCTAGAGACTCAGGATCAGTTCCTGTGGATTAGAGGGTAGCTAATGTTATCCCACTTTTTACGAAAGGCGGGAGAGAGAAAATGGGGAATTATAGACCAGTTAGCCTGACATCGGTGGTGGGGAAGATGCTGGAGTCAATTATAAAAGATGAGATAGCCGCACATTTGGATAGCAGTAACAGGATCAGTCCGAGTCAGCATGGGTTTACGAAGGGGAAATCATGCTTGACTAATCTTCTGGAATTTTTTGAAGATGGACAAGGAAGAGCCAGTGGATGTAGTGTACCTGGACTTTCAGAAAGCATTTGATAAGGTCCCACATAGAAGATTAGTGGGCAAAATTAGTGCACATGCTATTGGGGTAGAGTGCTGACATGGATAGAGAAGTGGTTGGCAGACAGGAAACAAAGAGTAGGGGATAACGAGTCCCTTCAGAATGGCAGGCAGTGACTAGTGAGGTACCGCAAGGCTCAGCGCTGGGACCGCAGCTATTTACAATATATATCAATGAATTGAATGAAGGGATTCAAAGTAACATTAGCAAATTTGCAGATGACACAAAGCTGGGTGGCAGTGTGAACTGCGAGGAGAATGCAATGAGAATGCAGGGTGATTTGGACAGGTTGGGGGAGTGGGCAGATGCATCGCAGATGAAGTTTAATGCGGATAAATGTGAGTTTATCCACTTTGGTAGCAAAAACAGGAAGGCAGATTACTATCTAAATGGCATCAAGTCGGGAAAAGGGGAAGTACAACGGGATCTGGGGGTCCTTGTACATCAGTCTATGAAAGTAAGCATGCAGGTACAGCAGACAGTGAAGAAAGTGAATGGCATGTTGGCCTTTATAACAAGAGGAATCGAATATAGGAGCAAAGAGGTCCTTCTGCAGTTGTACAGAGCCCTAGTGAGACCACATCTGGAGTATTGTGTGCAGTTTTGGTCCCCTAATTTGAGGAAGGATATTCTTGCTATTGAGGGAGTGCAGCGATGGTTTACAAGGTTAATTCCCGGGAGTATCATATACTGAGAGAATGGAGCAGCTGGGCTTGTACACTCTGGAGTTTAGAAGGATGAGAGGGGATCTCATAGAAACATAGAAACATAGAAATTAGGTGCAGGAGTAGGCCATTCAGCCCTTCAAGCCTGCACCGCCATTCAATATGATCATGGCTGATCATCCAACTCAGTATCCCGTACCTGCCTTCTCTCCATACCCTCTGATCCCTTAGCCACAAGGGCCACATCCAACTCACTCTTAAATATAGCCAATGAACTGGCCTCAACTACCCTCTGTGGCAGAGAGTTCCAGAGACTCACCACTCTCTGTGTGAAACATATCTCATGGAAACATATAAGATTGTTAAGGGCTTGGACATGCTAGAGGCAGGAAACATGTTCCCGATGTTGGGGGAATCCAGAACCAGGGGCCACAGTTTAAGAATAAGGAGTAAGACATTTAGAATGGAGATGAGGAAACACTTTTTCTCACAGAGAGTGGTGAGTCTGTGGAATTCTCTGCCTCAGAGGGCGGTGAAGACAGATTCTCTGGATGCTTTCAAGAGAGAGCTAGATAGGGCTCTTAAAAATAGTGGTCAGGGGATATGGGGAGAAGACAGGAACGTGGTACTGATTGGGGATGATCAGCCATGATCATATTGAATGGCAGTGCTGGCTCGAAGGGCCAAATGGCCTACTTCTGCACCTATTGCCTATTGTCTATTGTCTATTGTGTTAACTGAATTAGGTCCTTTTTCTCCATGGAGACGATCCCTCCAAATTATTTTATTAAATCTACTCTCTGCTCCTTCTGTTCAAAAGTTAAAAAGACCCTCTAAACCTACAGTGCTTGTGAGAACATTTGTTCAGTATCTTCTCTGCAATAGCATTATTTTATTGTTGCAATATGATGACCAGAATTTTAATACAACTATTTACTATCTTTTGGATTCAATGCATTTTGGTTTATTAACCAATGTGCTACATGAGACTTTTCAGCTGTAAAAATCCTTGCAGCCAACGTCTATCAGGCCAACTTTATTATACCTCCTTGTTACCTTCTCCAACAGGCTTTAATCTGATGTTGCCTCTCTTTATCAAATTCATGTTGGATATTTTACTAAATTTCATTATGTATTTCAGAGCCACATATTGAGCCCTCAAGCGGTTCTACATTCCCATCTATTCTCATCATAAATTGTCTGATATTAGTTATTTTATGTGGTTTCTATGCTTTACATGATGAAACAATCCTTTTATTTACTTATATCTACAGTACTTGCTATTAAAATGTCAAGAGTCCTGTCACTTGGACAGCATGTAATAACACCGAGCTGGTTTATCAATCCAATGTAATAATATGTCCCTATTATCAATATAAGATCATTCCATTCTTTGTCAAGTGCAATGTAGTCACATCCTGATCAAACCTTTGGCTTCATTTAATTTTTCATACAATTGCACCTAAATTTCAGACATGTAAAAGAGAATTCCTTAATTATTATTACTTTTTTTAACTTAAACAATATAGGTAATGTACTGAATTTTTCCCATTTCTCTTTGAATTTTTACGTTCCTGTTTGGTCCTTGCTCTCACAGGGACTAAGTTGGAAACCCCATTTTGCAGGAAGAGCAACAACTCTACGCTTTAAACAATTGATAGTAACACAATGCTCATGGGCTTGTTGCCTCAGCATGTTAATCATGTCAAGAAGGCTAACAGCATGACTTAAAACAAATCTATACCTTTAAAGGTTAGTCACAAGGTAGTCTTGCAAGTGCTGGATGGCAGACTGGATTGCATTTTAACCCAGGGGACATTTAAGCATGACTGATCTAAGGAGAATTGTCTCCACATGATGCAGGAAATGCAAAGTGGGAGAAAAATATTGGTGACCATAAAAAATGCCAAACTATTACAAAAATTTGCTTTGTTCACCAATATGCTTCAAGAAGGAAAGTGTTCTACCCTCTGTGGGCTGATTTGTTTGGGACTCTAGCCCAACTGAAGTAGGTCAGTTTAACTGCCCTTTTTAAATACTAATCTTGGTCGGTGTGGACTTGGTGGGTCGAAGGGACTGTTTCCGCGCTGTATCTCTAAACTAAACTAAATATTCTAAGCCATTTGGTACCACTGAACATGAAGCACAGGGTGAGGGAAAGACATGGAAGAAAGGCTTCAAATGAATACAAAGAATGTTTTGTTGTGATATCAGCATACTTTAATTTCTAAATTGATAATGCTGCTGTCATGCTCGATTTTGCTGTTGCCGTATGGCCAAACACAACTATGATAGTCTAGGGAATAAGAGATGGAGGCTGCCATGACCTAGCGAGTGAAAATGGAATGCTCCCTTTCACTCGTTTTCATATTTTGGGTCATGACTCTTGGGTGTAGGGATGTTAACAAATGGATCCCTCTCTCTGCTCCTTTAAACAAGTGCTGTCCACAGACAAGAGAACATGTTGTTGGATTAAGTAGGTGAACTATTTGTGTAATGTGGATCACCTGAAAAGAAGTTTGAAAACCACAGATCTATCTGAACTGAGTTCCTTCTTCTTCTTTCGTGTGGCGTGCACAGCCTAAAGCTGTTGGACAACTTGTTCTATTTGATCTTCCGTTTGTGCACGTCGAGTTGATTGCATTAGTCGATACAGGGCGGACCACGTGAAGGTTGCAATCTTCCACCCCAACTGAGTTCCCAATGAGCTTCAATAAATTTCACCCTGGAATGATCCCAATTCATGGCGTCGCGGGATGTAATGCTGAGGCTCCAAAAGGCACTGGTCAGGCCTCATTTGGAGTACTATGAGTGATTTTGGACACCATATCTGCGGAAGGATGTGCTGGCTCTGGAGAGGGTCCAGAGGAGGTTTACAAGAATGATCCCAGGAATGAGTGGGTTAATATATGATGAGAGTTTGTTGGCACTGGGAATTTACTCGCAGGAGTTTAGAAGGATGAGGGGACCCCTCATTGAATAGTGAAAGGCTTGGATAGAGTGGATGTGGAGAGGATGTTTTTACTAGTGGGAGTGTTTTGGACTAGAGGTCATAGCCTCAGAATTAAAGGATGTTCCTTTAGGAAGGAGAGAAAGAGCAATTTATTTAGTCAGAGGGTGGTGAATCTGTAGAATTCTTTGCCACAGAAGGCTGTGGAGGCCATGTCAATGGATAATTTTAAGGAGGACTCTTGATTAGTATGGGTGTCAGGGGTTATGGGAAGGCAGAAGAATGGGGTTAAGAGGGAGTGATAGATCAGCCTTGATTGAATGGAGAGTATTGATGGGCCAAATGGCCTAATTGTGTTCCTTTCACTTATGACCTTATGACCTTATGATTACAACTTTCTTCACACTGCTCACATTCTGAGGTGGTGCTTGCTAACATGTGCTAGAATTTAGCGAGGGCATTCTTATTTAAACCCCTCAGATATTGTCACTTACAAATAGGAATTTTATTCTCTAACAATCGTGGACAGATATATCCTCTTGAGATCATTCTTCTTGCTTTCCTCCTCCTTTTTCTTGTAGTCTGTTTCCTCTGCACAGGGAATGTCTGCCAATACACTGTATGTCCTTGCGTGGGAGTAAATGAGTTTGTGCAGAAATCTGAAAGAATCACTTCTGTTCAGCATCTCACATGCCTCTCCCAGCTAATCGTAGCAACATTGAGGCACTCCGGAATGAACTAAACCCTTGTAGAATTGGATTGTCAGTGATTAGTAATCTAATCAGTGATTATCTACAAGAATTTTACAATCCCTTTAATACAGCATTAGGATATCCTATTTGCTGTGAAAGGTCTGTTCATCCCTGAGACAGGGTCAATGCAATGTGCTGGTTGAACTTCAGTTGTCAAATCTGCATGGCACATTGATTGAATTCAATATCCTCCTACTGGAGACTAGAAAAGGCACTGCATGGTGGCCAGTGTGTGTCACAAACATTGCGTACATTTCAGATGCTACATTGAAAATAATTTGACGTCCATAGCACACAAATAATGTTCCAGACACCCGGACATGGATTTTGTAAGTTGTTAATTAGTTCAAAATTATCATTCCTATTGTGCACAAATGCAGTTGAAAAATGAATTTATCAAAAGCACAGAACTAAATTGTGCCTATTTAGTGATTTGTCATTGTTAATCTATTTTAAAGGTTCTCTGAGTACATCCTCACTCAATTGCAAATGTGATCATTTGTATCATAAAACACTGAATATATTTCCTGTATTATCATATCAATAATACTAAAAATGATTGCACTGTTTTGAACACATGTCAAACTGCATTCTGCCAAGTATCATTTGGAGCTCCCTCCATAATTGGTCCCTTTCTTTTTTATTACTCCCTGTGTACTATATATATATTACTGTGGATTGAAACATCTATACATAACTAAAAGCCTCATCTTGTTTGTATGTATGTTACCGAAATACAGCCAAAACGGTACACAATTTTAGGGGCGCCTTACTCACCATTCGCCTGCGGTGTGCAGTATCAAGTTTTGTGATATTTTAAAAAAGTAATTTGCTTTATAAACTTTAATGAACTTTATACTGTGAATGGGCCAAGTTTCAACATGGCAGTCGCACCTGCACAGTGTGTTTCCACTTGCCGGGCCCGTCAACTGCGCCTGTGCAGTTTCGGGAGGGTTGTCGGGCCCGGTATCTGTGCGTACGCAGTTAGGGGAAGGATGCCGGGCCCGGCGACAGTGTGCCCAGAAGGAATGAAGAGATGGAATTTGAAATAACTGAACGTCTCGAGGGTCTCTGGTGTCACAAAGGGAACCCAACGGGTCCACGGGTCATCTAGTTAAATTATAGAAACATAGAAACATAGAAATTAGGTGCAGGAGTAGGCCATTCGGCCCTTCGAGCCTGCACCGCCATTCAATATGATCATGGCTGATCATCCAACTCAGTATCCCGTACCTGCCTTCATACCCTCTGATCCCCTTAGCCACAAGGGCCACATCTAACTCCCTCTTAAATATAGCCAATGAACTGGCCTCAACTACCCTCTGTGGCAGAGAGTTCCAGAGACTCACCACTCTCTGTGTGAAAAAAGTCTTTCTCATCTCGGTCTTAAATATTTCCCCCTTATCCTTAAGCTGTGACCCCTTGTCCTGGACTTCCCCAACATCGGGAACAATCTTCCTGCATCTAGCCTGTCCAACCCCTTAAGAATTTTGTAAGTTTCTATAAGATCCCCTCTCAATCTTCTAAATTCTAGACAGTATAAACCGAATCTATCCAGTCTTTCTTCATAAGACAGTCCTGACATCCCAGGAATCAGTCTGGTGAACCTTCTCTGCACTCCCTCTATGGCAATAATGTCCTTCCCCAGATTTGGAGACCAAATCTGTACGCAATACTCCAGGTGTGGTCTCACCAAGACCCTATACAACTGAAGTAGAACCTCCCTGCTCCTATACTCAAATCCTTTTAATATGAAAGCTAACATACCATTCGCTTTTTTCACTGCCTGCTGCACCTGCATGCCTACTTTCAATGACTGGTGTACCATGACACCCAGGTCTCGCTGCGTCTCCCCTTTTCCTAATCGGCCACCATTTAGATAATAGTCTGCTTTCCTGTTTTTGCCACCAAAGTGGATAACCTCACATTTATCCACATTATACTGCATCTGCCAAAAATTTGCTCACTCACCCAGCCTATCCAAGTCACCTTGCAGTCTCCTAGCATCCTCCTCACAGCTAGCACTGCCCCCCAGCTTAGTGTCATCTGCAAACTTGGAGATATTGCCTTCAATTCCCTCATCCCTAATTAATATATATTGTAAATAGCTGGGGTCCCAGCACTGAGCCCTGCGGCACACCACTAGTCACTGCCTGCCATTGTGAAAATGACCCGTTTACTCCTACTCTTTGCTTCCTGTTTGCCAACCAGTTCTCTATCCACATCAATACTGAACCCCTAATGCCATATGCTTTAAGTTTGTATAGATATGTTAATTTATTAATAAAACTGAAACATGTAAATTTTACTGTTGGCAAATGGGAAGTCACACACTTTAGACTTGAAAGAAAAGAACAGATCACTTTATGATTTTTGAGGATGTACACAGTTCATTAAAATGTCTCAGAGAAGAAGAGGAAATGTGGGATTAGCATAGATAGGAATCTTTGTCAACATGGATGAGTCGGTCCAAAGTGTATGATTCTGCATTCTAAAACATTATGATTCATTGAATTTATAAAATTACCAAAAGTTTTGGGTGATACATGTAGAACTGGAGTACAACAGTATGTGAGGTGCAGCAGCAACACAACGGGCACATAGACAGATAACACGCAAAACATAAATTATCTATATTACTAAAGTCTGATCTTGACCACATCCTGTTGTTCTGTATATTGATTTTAGAAAAAACGCTGCCACTTATGGCTGTGATTTTTCCCATCTTACTCAGAGTCACTCTCCGCTGCGCAGGCCAACAGGATTTTTCCCATCGATGAAAAATAAAAGAGTTATTAGTGTTTAAAATAGTGTTGAGATTCTCTCTCCTGAAGGGGCGTGGCCTTCAGGAGGGAGAATCTCAACATTTTTTAAACACTATAAAACCCGGAAGTGTTGAGTGCCTCAGTCAGTCTCTGCAAGATGGGGGAGCGAGAGGGTCACATCTCTCAGTCTAAGCTATGAATAACACTGAACACATGACTACTAAACTGTGAGTGTGGTTTTACTGACCTTGAGTGCCCGTAATGTGGTTTGAAAATGAAAATATGGTTGGTTTGAAATAATGTACAGCAAATAGTTGGTGGTGGTTGGTTTGAAATAAAAACACAGGAAATGGTTGGTGGTGTTTGGTTTGAAACACAAGCACAGCAAATGGTTGGTGGTGGTTGGTTTGAAACAAAAGCACAGCAACTGGTTGGTGGTGGTTGGTTTGACAGCACACACACACAAACACATTGCGAAGGTGGGGGCCATGGAGCGCGGAGGAGCGCCGTTTGCGCAATGAAGAGGAAGGTAAATGGCTGCCACAGAGCACGGTAAGTCCTTTAGAGTGTGCGGAGTGGGGGGGGGGGGTGAGAAGCGGAGAGAAAAGTGGAGAGAGAAGGGGGGAGGGGATAGATGGGGGGGAGAAGGAGTGGAGACATTTGTAAGAAGTTTAATAAAGTTAGTGGGCATTTTGCCTACCGGTGGGTCTTCTCGGTCGTGAAACTCCGATGAGCCAATCAAAATGTCCGGTCAGCGAAGGAGATGGCCTTCGACTACCTGTAAGTAAATAGCGACCCCACTCCACTGGCTTCAAAAAAAGGTCAACATATTTTTAGTCAAGGCCGGTTTTGATTATGTTGTAATAATCGAAGCAACCTAGAAGAAGCCTCGACCACGCGGAAGCCGCTTTCGACCATTAGGGAGATTGACCAAAACCTCAGGCGACCTCATGGAAACCTTGTGTCATGGGCAAGGTCACCAGAGGTTTCCTAAGTTGGACAGGTGCATAATGATGAGCATTTGACAGCACTGGGCCTGTACTGGCTGGCGTTTAAAAGAATGAGAGGGGACCTCATTGAAACATACTGATTAGTGAAAGGCATGGATAGAGTGGATGTGGCGAGGATGTTTCCACTTGCTGGAGACTCTAGGACTACAGGTCATAGCCTCAGAATTTAAGGATGTTCCTTTAAGTAGATGATAAGGAATTTCTTGGGTCAAAGGGTGGTAAACCAGTGGAATTCTTTGCCAAGAAAGCTGTGGATGCCAAGTGAATGGATATCTTTAAGGCATGGATAGGTAGATTTCGGGTATGGGTTACTCCTCTGAGTAACATCCCAGGTGATTACTAGTGTGTTTATGGTCCCTAGCAGAATGAAAATGCATATTCTTTCTTGACTCTTTTCATCTTTAAAATGCGAATTCCAGTGAATGCAGAGAATAACCTTATATCCAAACTGGAAGGGATAAATTCAGCCACCAAGCTATTCCACAAACTTATTACAGAATGTTACCAATGGTAAAGTTCAGGTATGAATGCTTCTTTCAAAAACACTTCCATGAACCAGTACAAATTGTACAATGAGAAATCAATTGGCATTTGAATCCAAATGTGGAACCTGTGACAAGAGAACATAAATTGAAAGTTAGAGGATGTCATTTTAGGATTGATGTCAGGAAACACACTTTTGTGAAGAAGGATGTTGAAGAGCGGGTCTTTTAAAAGTTAGCAGCCACAAGGTTCATTTAGGTTTTTTTTTGCAACAGAAAGGGCAAGGGTCAAAAATATTAAAAGGATGAATTGTTCTTTTCAGTGAGTAAATGCCAACAGGCATAGAAGAATGGAACTTTTAAAAGTCGTCAGCCACTTAACGAGGCTCATTCAGTTTTGTGGCTGGAAGCAGTTCGCATCCGGGGGAGACTGTTCTGAGCGGGTGTATAAAATAGAAGGCAGACACCAGTGGAGTGGCCTGTTGGGTGGGTAGGTGCTGTGAGACTTTGGCGACAGTGGTTTAATTTATGGTCTGCATTCATCTTTATTTTGGAAATCTTCAATTGTCTAATGTAGTAACAATGTCAGTTAGGGCAGTGGTATATTCCTCCTGCAAGATGTGGGAAGTCATAGGTTTAAGGTGAAAGAACAAGATTTAATATGAACCTGAGGGGCAACCTTTTCACTCAGAGTGGTAGCTAGCTGCCAGAGGTAGTTGAAGCAGATAAAATAGCAGCATTAAAATGCACTTTGATGGGTATTTGGATAGGTATTTGTTTGGGGGATGGAAATAATGGGTCAACTGGGCTTATATTCATTGAAATTTGGAAGGATGAGAGGATATCTTATAGAAACATATACAATTCTTAAGTAACGGAATGGCTAGATGCAGGAAAAATGTTCACGATGTTGGGGGAGTCCAGAACCAGGGGGGTCACAGTTTAAGAATAAGTGGAGGCCATTTAGGACTGAGATAAGGAAACAAAATGTCACCCAGAGAGTTGTGAATCTGTGGAATTCTCTGCCACAGAAGGCAGTGGAGGCCAATTCACTGGATGTATTCAAGACAGAGTTAGACATAGCTCTTAGGGCTAACAGAATCAAGGGATATGGGGAGAAAGCAGGAACGGAGTACTGCTGGCTTGAAGGGCCTATTGGCCTATTCCTGCACCTATTTTCTATGTTTTTATGTTCCAATATGGGCCAAATGTGGGTAGTTTGGTCTAGCTTAGATGGGGTATTTTGGTTGGCATTGATGGGTTGGGCTGAAGGGCCTGTTTCCATACTGTATGACTATGGCTCTAAAATCTAGATTTTCCATATTGGAAAACAGCAGAATCCTTTGAGACTTGTGAATTTTTATGAAGCATGGTTATTATACAACGTAGGCAAATGGACCTGCGGTACAGAGCCAGCATAAATTCATTGAGTGGTGAATTCAACCAGGCAGTAAATTGTCCTATAAATCTGTCAGCTGCAAACATTGTATTACCAGAGGTGGTTATATTTCACATACAGTGTTAGCACCAAACTGTTAAAAATCATTTTTCTTATACAGAGCTCTTACTTCAATTTCATTAAGATATAATGAACTTTGTTACGTGTTAAAACTTGTGATAATTTTCATTGTAACTGGTTTTGAATAGTATGGAACTCACTCATTTTGATTTAAGAACTGAATTGTTGAAATCAATTTCTCTAATTTCAGTCTGATAGAAAACTTTTCTCAAAATTTCAAAATTTGGTTTGATCAGATTTCTGAAAAATTGACGATTGTGAACCCCAGGAATAAAATGATGAACACAAATCAGTTCAGCCCCCAAAAAAGATTTCTATCCATAACATCACAAATGGACTGAACTATGTGAAAGCTCTAGATACTTGGATAATTGAATATTTATTTGGCACAGATTCAGGTACTTAACTTTTGTTTCACTGTCAAACGTACAGTATACCACAGTGACTGCCTCGCCAGCAGTTCATTGGTCCTTTCGTCTTTTTTGTTATTTTTAGTGTGTATAAATGTATGTTTTAATGTTTTTAGTATGTCGGGGATGGTGGGGACGGGGGTGGGTGGGAGGGGGGGGAATAGGGGGAAACTTACCTGGACAGAGATGCAACTTTTCTCCATGTCGCATTTTCGCCCCCCCCCCCCCCCTCGCAACCTACAAACTGGATTGGCGTGGCCTTTCCTACCAGAGACCAGCCCAGAGCTTCAGCAGCAGGCGCATAGCGGGGCGATCCCTTGCCATGGATCACCAGTGTGGGAGTTCCGGAGTGTTGGGCCTGCTGACTTTAACAACGTGGAGCTGTGGTGTGTGGAGCTTCTATCCACGGGCGCAGCACTGACTTTAACATTGCGCAGTGGGGCGATCTCTTGCCGAGGATTGCATGTGTTGGAGCTCCATCCAGTGGGGCCTGTGGTCTCGGAGGCCGTGGTTTCCAGTAAGAAGCGGCCGATTCGGAAACCCGAAACCGCAGAGTCTGTTCCGATCTGTTCCGATGCCGGAGTTTCAATCATCCTGGTGAGAGGGCCTGTACATCAGGCTGTCTGTAGCAGCGACTGTGGAGGATTCAAAGGCCCCAACCATGGGTGAACAAAGAGGAAGATTACTGAACTTTATAGCCTCCCATCAGTGAGAAATGTTGATTCCACTGTGGCAGATGTTTATGTTAAACTTTATTGTGTTCTTTTTATTCGTGTAGCTGTATGTTAACTCAAATTTCACTGTACCAATTGGTGCATGTGACAATAAATTTGAACTTGAACTAAATTGCCAGTTCAAAGACTTATCCAAGCTCTTGCTTAAAGATGATCCTCATGTTTTAATCATCATTTAAATAGGGTTCTGATTGTAAATTATGTAGCATCAACAACTAAGCTATATTGCTAAACATAGCATAATAAAGAGTTTAAGAATGAATAATTATTTAGTATAAAATTGGTTCCGTCGCATGAATGTTGTAGTTGTTGAGCAAAATATACTTTAACAGGCACAAAATAAAAAATTGCTGCAAGAACTCAGTGGGCCAGGCAGCATCTGTGGAGGCAAAGGGATCATCGACATTTTGGGTTCCTCGGGCAGCTTGTTTACTTTGCTCCAGATTCCAGTATTGGCAGTTTCTCGTGTCGCCATACTTTAACAGGCATTTGAAGCATAGTTAAAGTAATTCCATCAGCTAAAAAGTTGGAAGAAGTTTAGTGCACTGTGTGAGAACTCTTTGGAAGTTGTACATAGAGACAGAACTTGAAATAAGCTTAAATGGCAAGCATTCTCTCAGGACTTGGGGTTGGAGGTGAAAACCGATACTCTGTTTAATGAGTCAAGATGGGATCAAGTTATTCAGAAATAAAGCATGGAACAAGTGTCCAGTCTATTATCCTTAGTGCACAGATGGGGATATAAATAAAATATGATTTGATATAACCAGAATATATTTTGCATATCAATGTTTTCTGCGTGAGAGAATGTTATTTCCAAGGTCATCATGGCGAGTCAAAGACAGATTACTTTAGATGTTTCTTCTGTCATGTCAGCCTGTGGTTGTCAATTTCTGCCAGATAATCAAGTGACTGATTCAGATCTACAGAGTGAATTACATTCTACCAGCACCCAAGATTGCTTCTTCTATATTACCAACTTTTATTGCTAATGATAGCTGTCGAGGGACTGTAGCCCTACATATTGGTCAAAAATGATTTATTTTCCATTAATACTTTCAAAATAATCACTAACTAATTTATTGAAGTTGGAGCTGGATATGTGGCTTATGTGGCTATTAGTTTATCTTTTCTTGAAAATCTGAGTAAAGCAACATCTTCTTTGATGTTATGAAAGGCCAGTGCTCAGCATTTAATAAATAACAGAAAATGTACTGCAAAAATAATTTTTAGTTCTCAGTTCCTGTGGTTGAATACTTGTGGCCACTGTATAATCACTCAAATCATGCATAATATATAAGGTACTTAATATATCACAAAGAAAGCTCACCAACTACTCGACTTCTCCAGAAGATTGAGGAGATGTGACCTGTGGAACGATCATGTATGGAACCTCAGTAAGGGTACGGTGAAGAGCCTACTGACAGTTACGTCACAACCTGGCTCAGTAATTTGAATGCTCAAGAATGAAAGAGGCTGCGGAAAATGGTGGACATTGCCCAGTCCATCACAGCTATTAACCCTCCCCCCAACTATCGAAGGGACCTACTGCAAATGTTGCCTCAAGAACAGAACTAATTTGTCAAAGAGCTATACACCACCCTGGCCACATTCTCATCTCGCTGCTACTATCAGAAATAAGTCACAATTTATTCTCATTAACCTTCAGGCGCTTGAGCCACCATTCACATTATTTAAAGGCCCTGTCCCACTTGGGCATCATTTGTGCGTCATTTATGCAACATCCTTAAAATTGCTTGGCGCATCGTAAGGCGTGGTGACATATGCAGTGCAGTGACACGTGGTAATGCGCATGCCCCAGGATCTTGGAATTCTCAAAATCCTCCCATGCCACCCGCGTGATGTACACCTTGTGCACGCTGACATACTGATGACTTATGCTGACGTACTGACGGCATACATGCAGTGTGTGGTGACGCATGGTTACACACGGTGACACACAAACTTTGCCTATTCTAATTTGTCATGCGTCGCTGTGCGTCAGCGTCCCTAACGATGCGCCGCCTGTACTCTGTTGGCGCGGCATTTGAGCGCCGCACCACGTGACCACCCGGGTATAAAGCGGGCGTAGTTTTGAAAAGTTTTCACTGGGAAAATCCTTGCCACGGAGATTGGACTAAGTACGAATGACATCGCAAATGGCTTCCAAAAGAAGCAGGGCCCTCAAGAGCACTTGGCACGTGACTGTCATACTGCCAGACGATTTTTGCGTGATATTCACTACCGGCCTGTCGTGTAAATGACACACAAATGACGACCAAGTGGGAGAGGCCATTAACCACAAGCCTCCCTTAGAATTGAACTAAGGTCTTTTGAACTATTGAAGTTGCATAGTGTACTTTGTCTGCATTGTTGTGGTCTGATTTACCCACTATGCCTGTTATTTATTTGCCGTGTTGTTGTATTTAATGTGCCGGGAATGAAACTAACAAGTGAACATTTTCATTGCATGTGTGCCGGTGCATTTGAACAGTCTTGATTCTTTTCATTTTCTTTTAAAAATATATATATTTTTATTAGAAGCATGTATACAAATAATAGTAAGCGACAATTTAATTACAAATTTCTTACATAGCTTCAGTGTTTTTTTAAAGAATAAAGATAAAGGGAGAAAAAGGTGAGAGAAAGTAACAGAGAGCAAAGAAGAAGAGAGAAAACGGGAAACGCATAGAGAAACTACCAATGACAGGATTATGGAGATAGATCCGGGAAATATTGTGTGTAACTATTCATCCAGTCCCAAACACAGGTTTCAACCCTGATTCTGTGTTAAACCAATTTATCTTTTCAAATATTCAATAAATGGAGACCATATTCTAACAAAAAGTTCTGGTTTGTCAATTAAGACAAGTCTTATTTTTTCCAATTGCAAGGTCTCGGTCATTTCCGTAACCCACATTTTAATTGTGGGTGAACAGTCTTGACTCTTGAATTGACTTTAATTAAACAGTTTTGAAGCTAGAATCACGGTATTATGGTTCTTGAAGTTGTCCAAAACCATTTTGCAGCCAATTCTGCATTTTTGAACAATAGTCACTATTATACAAGCTGATGTAAGCAACCAATTTTTCTATAGCAAGGGTTGACAACAGGTAAGTAAACATTCCAGTTGGAAATGTTATCGGCCATTTTCCTGCCTGTTTTGGGACAAAAAGGTGTTGGGTGAGCAAGTATGGCTGTGTTTCGATAGTCCAGTGGAGACCTAGTGATTGGATGATGAGGTCATTTGAATCCAGGAGAATTTGTACACCTTTTTGTTGCAATTTGAAAGAAAGCTCTGGACCCATTCAACACATTATCTGAGACACGCAGCAATGAACTTGGAGACTGGATTATGTATTCACGGTATATGGTGATGATCTAAAATTCAATTGAGTATATCTTGTAAAATAGGGTAAAACTATTATTTTCTAATATTGAGAATGAGTCATTGTTGCCTCATGAGAGGGTGGGTATTAAATGAGTAACTTCATTAGAAAAAAAACCTTTAATGGTGAAAAGAATTCAAACAAAGTTGTCATCAAGAAAATTAAATATGTTAGAATTTTCCTCCAAGTCAATGGTGTCTCTAGTACAAGATTGTCGCAGCAGGCTTCTGGAACAAGACCATGAAATAAAACTTCCTGAATTCTATGATGCAAGTTATTTGAAAGCTCCAAATGTTGATTTGTGTACAGTCATATGAATTCAATGCCATTGTGCAGAAATTGGTCTGCACCTTGTTTTAGGGCACAAGCGTGCGCTGTGCACTGCAAAATGCTTATTTTAGACACCATGCAAAGATTTGTGAAATTAGGCAATAAAAATTTAAAGCAGTCTCAAGACATTTAATGGGCAGAATCACTAACTGAAATGGAATCTTTGCTCTTCCAGCAGGAGTTGTGCGAAGTTGCCAGGATTAACCTGTCATTGGCCTGCTGACTGCCACAAAACATGTTTATCTTGAAATGTACTCAACCTGCAGTCACAAAACGGCTATAACAAAAACCATGGAGGTGAGATTAAATGTAAGAGGGAGGTGGCGATGAGGGATGGGAGGATGGAACACAACACTGTCTTGAATGACTGGGACTCTACTCATCCATACTCCAAACCCCAACAGTTAAGTGTGAAAAGACTACAAAAGGCTACAAAATCGAATGGTAAACTAGATTCATTTGTGTGTATTTCCTGGGTGCAAATTCTATATGAAAGTGGCTTTATTGGAGTGTATGAGCAATCACGTCTGAATAAGATGTGATTCTGATATGGTTTCCTTAAGCTTCATCATTGAAAATTGAGATTGTGATATGTTTGTACAATCGTTATCAATGCCACATCAGCTCAGTTCAGCCTTGAGCCATGAGTAATGTGTTCTTAATTTGTATGAGTAACCAAATAAGATTATGATTTATGTTCCAAAGTTCCAAATTTATGTCACTTGATGAAGCAAATGATGTGTGACCAGTGCTAAGTGAATGTGTGGCAGTGGCCAGGACAATTTCTTACTCAGAAGTGATGCTCATACACTCCAATAAAGCCACTTTCATGCAGAATATGCACCAAAGAAATACACACAAATGGATCTAGATTCTAAGCTTATTTCTTGTAGTCAAATGTCTATGGTCATGGAAAATTTGGCCTTCTTCAGCTCTTGGATATTGCATTCTCACTGCACCTTCCCCAGACCGTAGTTCTCATCCTAGGAAGGTCCTGCTAGCCCATGGAACATCAGGCTCCTTCTCGCTGAAGATAGATACAAATTCCTGGAGTAACTCAGCAGGACAGGCAGCATCTCTGGAGAGAAGGAATGGGTGATATTTCAGGTTGAAACCCTTGTTCAGACCTGAAGGACTTCTTTCAGGTCTCGACCTGAAACATCACCCATTCCTTCTCTCCAGAGATGTTGCCTGTCCCGCAATTACTCCATCACTTTGTCTATCTTCGGTTTAAACCAGCATCTGCAGTTCCTTCCTACACATTTAGTCTGCTTCTAACTCTATGCTCCTAACTAGAATCAGCAGATGGAAGATCAATTTAGTAAGACCTAAAAAATGGTCATTACTCTTCCTGTAAAAGGTGGCAGAGAGTATCCTGCAAATGTTAGAGGTGCAATATAATGCAAATGTTAGCTGGTTCATGACAACCTGCAGAAATGTATCCTGGTTGCAAAGAAGGATCCCAGAAGAAAAATGAACCATGACAAAGGAGGTCAAGGAATAGAGCATACATGGTGGCAGGGGCTAGTGGATGACCAGGGGACTGGAAATTCAACAATAACCCGAACTGAGACGGTAAGGAATTAATAAGGAAGGAGAGACAGAGAGTATGTGAAAATTAGCACTATCAGGTTAATAACTCGCGCTTTCAGGATGTAAGAGAAATAAGGAAAGGGGTAAGATAAATAAATAGACAGAAATAAATAAATGGCAGTTAACCTATAAAAGCACTTTGCCTCAAAGAACATGTGACAATCATTATCAAAAGGAACAAAGTACTGGGAAAAAATCTAATGGGAAACAAATGGGGAAAAAACAAGCAAACTACAATAGCAGCATTTGAAGGATTTTAAACAAACAGCTGTAGAAATAGTGAAGACATGGGTTGAACAAACTGAAATCTGGTAAGATACCAAGATATTGTAAAAATGCAAATGTTACTCCATTGTTCAAGAATGAAAGTTACAAAAATAAGGTAATTATAGGCCTGTTGGCTTAATATCTGTCGTTGTCAAGATGCTGCAGGCTACAATCAAGGAATAAATAAATAGTCATTTAGAGAATCCGAAACTATTCAAATTAGTCAACATAGTCGTAGAAAATATAAATCATGATTAATAATTTGTTTTTAATTTGCAAGGATGTAACATATATAACAAACAATGTATAGAAGGAATGCTACGGATATAATATATTTAGATTTTCTGAAGGCATTCGCCAAGGTGCTGCATAAAAAGCACGTGCTCAATACCAGAGCTTATTGCGTAGCTATTGAAAATTGGCAACCACATGAGAGTGGAAATACACGGGTCCTTTCAGATTGAAAGGGACATAACTCATGGATCACCCCAAGGATTCATTCTTGACCCTCAATTATTCACAAAAGCAAGCATAAACAAAAAACTAACAATGATCATCTATAAACTGAGAAGACCTCACAACATTTTATTAAAATTCAGTGGCATAATCATAATTGTTATATTATCGCGACATATTAATAATTGAACACATTTCACTTTTTTAATTCATTTTTCAGAATGAATATTACTGGCAAAGACAGCTTTTGTGATTTACTTGTAATATACCTGGCCAGCTTCTTGAGTTGCTTTTGGCTTTCTGATGACGTATTGACATTTTGGAAGGCCAGCAAACTTACTTACAATACATCAACTACGGAAGTGCTGGAGCTACGAGCTGGACAGAAGCCTGGTATCCTCTGATGAGTGGCTCAGCCACTGGCATTCCAAAGCCTTTTCACCCCTACAAGGCATAGATCAGGAACATGGAATATCTGATGTGTGCAACTCCAACACTAATCAAGAAGCTCAACCCCATGCAGGCCAAAGGAGTCAACATGATTGATTATCAATCCATCCACCCAAAACATTAACTCCTTCAACATACAATGCAACATGACTGCTCTGCAGTGCACACCATTTGCAAAACACATCACAATTGCTCATCTAGTCCAATCTGAAATGCCTTCCAAACTCACAATCTCCACTGCCTTTCAAATCACACATTTTGAATTGGATATATTTTCATTAATTTATTGTCACCGGGTCTAAATTGTATGACTGGCTCAACAGTGTTGTGGAGCATCTTTATTTAAAGGACTATAGCAGCTCAGGTAGCTGGCCAAGGAATATTACAAATCAGTCATAATAGCTGGGCTGCTCAGCAATACTTTCATAGAAACATAGAAACACAGAAAATAGGTACAGGAGGAGGCCATTTGGCCATTTGAGCCCGCAGATCCATTCATTGTGATCATGGCTGATAAACCATGGGCCTTCTCCCCATATCCCTTGATTCCGCTAGACCCTAGAGCAGTGGTTCCCAACCTTTTTTGTCCCGTTTACTCCTGGCAACTTTAATAGCACATAACAATGTTATTTCACTTATTTATGAACAACTTATTATGAACAGATACCGGTATACCAGAACCAAACAAAGTCAGTCAATGAGAAAAAAAAAGTACAAATCCAGAATTAACAAATTTACACCCTGGGTAGGCAAAATTTTATCCCTAGGCGTAAATTTACCCCAGGTTGGGAACCCTTGCCCTGGAGCTCTCTCTAACTCTCTTTTAAATTAATCCATTGACTTGGCCTCTACTACCTTCTCTGATAGAGAATTCTACAAGTTCACAACTCTCTGGGTGAAAAGGTTTTTTCTCATCTAGTTTAAAATGGCCTCCCCTTTATTCCTAGACTGTGCCCCTGGTTCTGGATGCCTCCATCATTGGGAACATTTTTCCGTAATCTAGCTTGTCCAGTTATAATTTTATACATTTCAATAAGATGCCCTCTCATCCTTCTAAATTCCAGTGAATACATGCCCTGGCTTTCCAATCTTTCCTCACATGACTGTCCCGCCATCCCGGGGATTAACATCGTGAACCTACGCTGCACTGCCTCAATAGCAAGGATGTCCTTCCTCAAATTAGGAGACCAAAACTGTACAAAATACTTCAGATGTGGTCTCACCAGGCCGTGTACAACTGCAGACTCATATACTGAAATCCTCTCGCTATGAACGCCAAAATGCCACTGCCTGCTGTACCTGCATGTTTACTTTCAGTGACTGGTGTACAAGGACACCCAGGTCTTGTTGCACTTCCCTTTTTCCTAATCTGAACTATTGAGATAATAATCAGCCTCCTTGTTCTTTCTGCCAAAGTGAATCACCTCACATTTATCTACATTATTCTGCATCTGCCATGCATCTGCCCACACACTCAGCCTAAACAAGTTACCCTGCAACCTCCTAGCATCCGCTTTGCAGTTCACACTGCCACCCTGCTTTGTGTCATCTGCAAATTTGCTAGTGTTACTTTTTTTCCCATCATCTAAATCATTAATATATATTGTTAATAGTTGCGGCCCCAGCACCGAGCCTTGTGGCACTCCACTCGCCACTGCCTCCCATTCCGACAGGGACCCGTTTATTCCTAGTCTTTGTTTCCTGTCTGCCAACCAATTCTCTATCCATATCAATACCCTACCCCCAATACCATGTACTCTAATTTTGCCCACAAATCTCCTCTGTGGGACCTTATCAAATGCTTTCTGAATCCAGATACACAACATCCACTGGCTCTCTTTCGCCCATTTTACTTGTCACATTCTCAAAAAATTCCAGAAGATTAGTCAAGCAGGATTTCTCCTTTATAAATCCATGCTGACTTGGACCAATCCTTTTACTGCTATCCTGCCATTATTACTTCTTTAATAATTGACTCCAGCATCCTCCCCACCACCAATGTCAGGCTAACTGGTCTATAATCCTCAGTTTTCTCTCTCGCTACTTTCTTGTAAAGTGGGATAACATTAGTACACTCCAATTCACAGGAACTGATCCAGAATCTATAGAACATTGGAAAATGATCACCAATGCGTCCACAATTTCTAGAGCCACCTCCTTGAGTACCCTGTGATGCAGACCATCGGGCCCTGGGGATTTATCAGCCTTCAGTCCCATCAGTCTGCCCAATACTATTTCTCGCCTAATGCTATTTTCTTTAAGTTCCTCTGTCTCCCTGGATCCTCCATCCTCTAGTACATCTGGGAGATTATTAGTGTCCTCCTTAGTGAAGACTGAACCAAAGTAGCTATTCAACTCTTCCGCCATTTCCTTGTCTCCCATAATAATTTCACCTGTTTCTGCCTTCAAGGACCCACATTTGTCTTTACTAATCTTTATCTCTTAACATGCCTAAATAATATTTTACTATCTTTATATTCTTGGCCAGCTTAGCCTTGCACTTCATCTTTTCACCCCGTATTGCCCTTTTTGTTACCTTCTGTTGTTCTTTGAAAGTTTTCCAATCCTCTGGCTTCCTTCTACTCTTTGCTATGTTATACACCTTTTATTTTATTTTTATTCCATCCCTAATTTTCCTTGTCAGCCACGGTTGCCTCTTACTCCCATTAGAATCTTTCTTCCTCTTTGGAATAGAATGATCCTGCATCTTCTGGATTATGCACAAAAATTCCTGCCATTGCTGTTCAACCATCATTCCTGCTAGGATCCTTTTCCAGATCCTTGGCCAGCTCCTCTCTCATGCCTTTATAATCCCCTTTGTTCAACTGCAACACTGACACTTCTGATTTAACCTCCCTTTCAAATTGCAGATTAAAACATCATATTATGGTCACTATCTCCTAGTGGTTCATTTACCTTGAATTCCCTTATTAAATCAGATTTATTAGACAACACTAAATCCAGAATTCCCTTCTCTCTGGTAGGCTCCAGTACAAGCTGCTCCAAGAATCCATCTGGGAGCCACTCTACAAACTCCCTTTCTTGGGGTCCAGAACCAACCTGATTTTCCCAGACAACCTGCATATTGAAATCTCCCAAAACCACCGTGGCATTACTCTTGTTACATGCCAATTTTAACTCCTGCTGTAACTTGCACCCTGTATCCAGGCTACTGTTTGGGAGCCTGTAGATAACTCCCATTAATGTGTCTTCTTACCTTCACAATGCCTCAATTCAATCCACAGCAACTTTACATCATCAGTCCCTATGTCACCCCTCGCAAGGAACTGTATTTCATCCCTCACCAACAGAACTACCCCACCGCCTCTGCACACCTGCCTGTCATTTCTATAGGACATATAACACTGAACATTCTGTTCCATGTCCCAATCCTCCTGCAGCCATGTCTCTGTAATCCCCACAATGTCATATATACTGATCTTTAACTGAGCCTCAAGCTCATCCATTTTACTTCTTATAACGTTCTGATTTTTTTTTTAATGAAATGTTCAATATATAGAGATAAACTAACAAATTCATAAAGAACTGATAAAATGAATTGAAATTATTTTGAAATTATCTGGAACATAGATAGCACAAAAATCCTATGTTGCTTACATTTGGCTGCTTACATTTTTTTTTCATCTACTTCTCTTCTCCCTATTCCATGTACTAATTCCGCTCAAACATCACCAAGGTGAATGTAGTAAAAGTAGTTATTTTCACCACATGCACACTTTTCTACAAAGATTTACAGGACCCCATCAAGCTTTTAACTACATCTTGTCAATTATCGAGCATTTTGACATCCATTGAAAACTGTTCCAGGCAGTAGTCAATCATTGCATGAAGACAGCTTAATTTTGAACATTCGTTTTAATCATTTATATCTATCTACAGTTCTGGTTGAACTTAAAATACTGTTCAAGTTTTTCTTTTCTTCCACATTATTTAACAAATTGCTCATCCCATTATTTTGTAAGCCTCAGTAATTGTTCTTTTGCAATGGTGTGATTTGGAAATTTTGAGTCTATTATTGAGCCCCTGGTTTTTTTGGTTTCTACCTCAGTTTGATGCCATTCAGTGAGTGTGTCTCCTGCAGTTTTTTTTTAATCAATGTGCACTACTTTATAGTTAAAACAATTGAATTTTCTTTCTTATAATTCTTCTTAGCTGCCAATTTATCTAAGATGTTTCGTAATTATTTGGTAACTGCTTTGAACTCTCTCTTTGTTAAGATCCCTCCAGTTGGTATCCACAATATATCAATATATTTTTATATTGAATTTGTAAGCCACATAACTAGAATATAGATCGTCTCAGATTTGCTTGATCTGATGTCATGTTTCTCATCATTTCCCACTGCCTCATCACTTACTGCATTGCTAATATTTCTCAAATATTTACTTTGGAAATTTGTTGCTAAAGCTCGCATAACATCTTTTCAAATGGGACTCCAGTAAAGGCATTTTTTGCATATAGAGACTTCTTGAATTTTCTGGCAACCATTTGGAATGTAAATTAAAAAATATATATATATTATTATTGGTGAATCTGGCAATTCTGGAACATTTCCAAACATAGGCTGTTTTCATGCATGTTAAATATTTTTTCTTTACAAGCTAACAGTGGTGGCATGGTGGCGAAGTGGTAGAGTTGCTTCCTTAAAACGCCAGAGACCCAGGTTTGATCCTGACTATGTGTGCTGTCTGTACGGAGTTTGTACGTTCCCCACGTGATCACGTGGGTTTTCCCCTGGTTGTCCAGGTTCCTCCCACACTCCAAAGACATGAAGGTTTGTAGGATAATTGGCTTTAGTAAAGATTGCAAAGTGTACAGGCATGCTGCTCAGCATGGACAAGGTGGGCCAAAGGGCCTGTTTCCATGCTGTATCTCTAAACTAAACTAAACTAAATTAACTTTGTAAAAATGAATACAGGTCCACCACTGATTTTCCAGCACTCTTGTTTCCAGAGCCTTTCTGGATTATCTTTGTTGACAGACCAACAGATGTCACGGCCTCCGAGAGGAGTTGAATGGTTCGCCTAGGCTGCCGGGGGGCAAGATACCGACTCACGAAGTTGGACGTCGGCTATCGTAACAAATCTGCCGGCTCCAGTCAGGCCAGAGATCCAGAGCTCCAGCCGCAGGGAGACAGGTTTGACCCGCTGATGGACTGTGGAAGTCCCGATCAGGTCGTGTTCAACTGCCTAGTAATTTTGTCCAGATTAAACAAGGTGCCAGACCACCAGTTGTCGAAATATTGCCGGTGGACCTATAATTATATATTTATCGAGATCCATTTAGACTTTTTTTCATTTAAAATAGGCATGAGGCTTGCTTAAGATACAAACAGGCCCACAACTCGATCATAATAAAGACCAATAGTTCAGAGATAAATATGGAGAATGTTGAGGTCCTGCAGGTCAGGCCGTATCTGAAGAAACAAATGGAGTCAGCATTTTAGGTTGCTGGACCTTCATTAAAACAGTGAAAATTAGAAAATTAGTGTTTTTAATTTGCAGAACAAAGGTATCAGAAGGAATGTATGTGTAACGTGTAATGCGTGAGGATCAAGACTGAATGTCTCAAGTTCTGGCATTCCATTTGAGAGGGGGTGATGAAGGCTTGTTAATCACAAATGATGTGTCTAGAGAAAACATAAACTGAAGAAAATGAACAAATAAAAGAAATGGTGGAGAAAATGGAAGATTGGTGTTCATGCTCCCTGCACAGAACCCAAAAGTTTCATTATCTTTATTGCCTAATCCCACTCTCCTTTTCTTTTCACATGGTTCATTACTAACTCTGCCAAACGTTTAGCATCAAATAGTATAAAAACAGACCCTTCGGCCTATTGTGTCTGCGCCAACCATCAAGCAGCACTTTTGTAATAATCCTATCCTAAACTAACCCTTTGTATACTCTGCACAGTCCACCAATTCCCTCCAGATCTTCATGCTCACTATACACCAGGAGCAATTACAGTGGCCAATTAATCTACTGCCCAAATGCATTTGCTCCGATTTTCAGGATCAACAAGCTTTTTATTTTTGTTTTCACTTACCATGTGAATGATGTTGCATATCATCTGCTCTCACTGTCATTTTTTAAATTTTGGAATGTATCATCTTTACAGTACAATTAAATGCTATGGTAACTTTACACAAGAATATTAGGACATCAGTAGTGAGAAAAGGATACGCAGCACATCAAAACTATACTGTTTATAGTCCCTGGTCATGATATTCTTTAGTGGGGATCAATATTGGAGTTGAGATCTCACTTACTGGACTTTTTGCTGCAAGCTGTATTTGAATTTCAGCCTGGGTAACAGGATATAAGTGTAATTAAGTAATAAAGATATAAGTATATAACTGTAGTCAATGCCTACTATGTTCTGTTGTGCTATGCAAAGAAAGAATTTCATTGTCCTGTCAGGGACACATGACAATAAACTCTTTTGACTTTTTTGAGCGTTTACATGGTGCATTTGGATGAGGAAGGCAATCCTTATGGTAAAGAGCTTCTGAAATAAGGGGGAGTGGTTGATACTGAGATGAAAAGAAATGAGATACAGCAGTTCAGCAGAGAGGTGACTGGATGAGGTGGGCAATGTGAACATGGGTCTGTGGACTGGCAGAGGAAATAACTGGTGAGAGAGGGTGGCTGGAAAAGATGGGCAACTGCAAGAAAGGGGTTTTGTGGAAGATTGGTGATTAGGGGAATGGGACCAAGGAAAGTACTGGCAGGATATAGATGAAGATAGCCGGAGAAGCTATGTGGGCAAACATGAGAAGGATTTTGCAGCAATATAGAGTGGGTCAAGAGAGTATTGTGACACTGGTCTACTACTGGTAGCATAATGTGAAGTAGGTAGGGGAGGTAGCATTATATTCAGGAAGGATATATTAGGATAAATCAATCTGACAGTGATAGTGTCACCTCCTAGTGAACACACTGGTTGCTCTTTTGAATGCATTCCAATAAGTTGGACATCAAACATTTAGCTCAGAATGGGCATGTATATTCTAATCTCCATATGATACATGCTGTAAATCATTTCCTAACATATGGCCAAAGTGATTATATCTTTAACTTATGTCTAGACTTGTTTAGACTTCCTCCCACACACGCACACATGGTTGATTTCTTACATCAAGAAAGATTTATATCCTCTCTCTCAGTCTGTCCGATAGATTTGTTAATTGTCTTTGTAATTCTTCTCTACAACACATAATCATAAAAGTTATTTTAATATTGCTGGTTGATCTGAAATTAGTTAGCTTTAAAGGGAATCAGCACAGCAAATCTACTACCCTGCAGGGAAAAATAGTTTTTACTAATCTCTAACCTTGCTTGAGGCTTATAGATTTTATTCTGATGTTCTATTTGATGTTCATTGTTTTTTTTTTGTTAAATATTTTTATTAGACGTAAGTACATATTAATAAAATATACTTCTCACATACATTCGTAATATTATTAACATTAACAATTATGTCTTATGTATTTCTATACATTTTTTTTTGCAAAAAAAGATAGAGAAAAGTAAAGTAAAAATAGGAAATCAAAAATAAAGAAATGAGTGGAGTATTAAAAAAGTTATCCATCATTGGAGATATATCCATGATTTGTTTTACGTGATTCTTCATCTATTCCATTATTCAGGCTTCAGTCAGGCTCTCGTACCGAGCCATTTTGATCCTTTAGATATTCAATAAATGGAGACCATATTCCTCTGAAAAGATCCAACTTGTCCAGTAGGACAAGCCTTAATCTTTCCAGATGAAGTGTCTCCGACATTCCTGTTATCCGCATTTTGATTGTGGGGGATGTAGGACCTTTCCAGAATTTCAATATTATTTTTTTCCCAATTATTAAACTGTAATCAATAAAGATGCTTTGATTCATTGTTATTAATTGATCTGTTTCTAATATTCCCAGTATTATTAACTTTGAGTCAGGGATCAGATTCATATTAACAACATTCGAAATTATCTTAAATATTTCTGTCCAAAATTTAGTAATTTTTACACAATTTGTAAATGAGTGCATTAAGTTAGCTTCTAAGTGCTGACATTTATCACATATGGCAGATACATTTGAAAAAATACTATGTAGTTTGGATTTTGAATAATGTAGTCTATGCATATTTTAAATTGTATAAGAGAGTGTCTAGCATTTAACGAGCAGTGGTGTATATGTTGTAAACATTCATCCCATAATTCAGGTCTAATGATTTGACCTAATTCATTTTCCCATGATTGCCAAGTCCCAAGTCCTTCATTTCCTCCTTGATTTTTTTTATTTCTTCACCAACATTCATCTGCTTTATTTCTTCTCTTAAACCAGCAATTTCACATGCAATAAAAGTTTTAAGTTCTTCACCTTCCGATTTTTTCGTCGTTTTTTTCATCACATCTTCTTGGGATAACGTCCTACCTGAGCCCGCGGCTTCAGTCGGGCCTTCCCCCAGTTTCAGCCTGGTAGCCCGACTTTTTAGTTTATCCGCGGGTGGGCTGCGCTGTGTAGATGTAGTAAGTCGCGCACCTGATGACGTCACTCACAGCAATCGGTGCAGAGACAGCAGGCAGCAGGTAGGTCGGTTTCTCCCCGATTTTTCTCCGTTTTTTACGAGGAGCTGGCTGGCGTTACCCTCTAGCCCTCCATGGCGCCACCGGAAGTCCGATGTTCATTGTTCTGATAACAGGTTTATTTATTTTTACTCTTTCTATATTTCAGCATTATTTAGGAGATTCCATATTCCAAATAATGTATTTTATTTTCCCTGGGAAAGTGTCCTCATAATCCGTTCACAGATTTTGCAATTCTTCCAGTTATTCCTCTTTTAAGATTTTTTATTTACATAATATATTTCCAAAATTATCGCCTATATGTGATAAATGTCAAATCTCAGAAGCAGATTTGTCACATTCATTCACTAATTGTACGAAGATTGTAGAATATTGGAACAAAATATTTAAGATAATCTCGAATGTTGTTAATATTACTATGATTCCTGATCCAAAGTTAATAATACTTGGAATACCTGAAATGGAACAAATAATTACAAGGAATCAAAGAATTTTTATCGACTATTCTCTAATAATTGGGAAAAAATTAATACTAAAATTTTGGAAAGGCCCTGCATCCCCAACAATTAAAATGTGGAATACAGAAATGTCGGAGACACTTCACTTGGAGAGATTGAGACTTGTCCTTATGGATAGGTTAGATCTCTTCAAAGGGATTTGGTCTCCATACATTAAATATTTACAGGGTCATAATGGTTCGGCGCGGGGACTTGACTGAGGCCTGAATATCTGAATGGATGAAGAAATACATATAATAAATCATGAATGTATCTCCAAGAACGGATTATTGAGTAATATTTTAATCTCCACCAAACTTTTCACATTTTCTTTTCTATTTTCTACTTTCTATCTCTATCTTTCTATCTTTAAGTAGGAAAAAAAGTATAGAAACATATTATATATATTCTAATATTAGTATGAATATACATATTAATTAGTTGTATGAAAATATTATAGATGTCTTATATTTGTAATTATATAAAATTGCGCATTTTCAACTATATAATAATTTTGAAATATAAAGTTAATAATAATACAAACACTCTTAATATTATGAAAATATCATGAATATCATAGAAGTTTGGTTAAGATTGGGTATTATGTAGTTATATTAGGGGGGATTTGTATTTGGTAATTAGAAGAAATATGTATGGTATGAGAAGTATGAGTATATTGCTTATTTTAGGAATATACTATATACACCCAATTATACAAAATAAATAACCAGGAAATGTATAATGGATAACATTACAAATAACACAAACAGTATCAATTGATAATCAATATTATATAATTTTGTATATTATATAATTTTAATGCCGCATAAGAGTGTACTCTGTATATATTGTTTCTATAATAAAAAAAAAATTAAAAAAAAATATATTTTTATTTTGGAAACTTTCTATTCCAAGGGTGTCCAAGTTTCCAAGATTCACGTTTGATCTATACCCTGTAAATTTGACTGATTTTAAGTTCAATACATTCCTGCTTAACTAATAAGCAATTTCCTCATGTTTCCACATCATAATCGCTCACCTTCTGCAAACCCTTTCTCTCATCAACCACTGTTGATTGTGAAACACATTTTCATTATCCTTTCCTCTGTTCATAACATTGCATCTAATCGCTTGAAATCATATAATTAATTTAAGTTTCATTGCATCATATGACCTTTTCATTTTCACTAGTTGAAAATTAGTAAATTTAATGATATATGCAGAACTAAAATAAATAATATAGTTGTGGCATTTCAATAGCAGTTGCATGCCATGTACCAATCCTGCTTTTCATTAACTTCCATGTTACAATGGAATAAATATTTGCCAATTCCAGGACTCAAAGACTCTATCGGTATAAACTCTGACACCAAAAGTTCTCAAGCAACTGCTGGTTGTCCAAATGCAGTATTGGTGATAAGATGTACAGTTTTAAAATTGGTAATAAAATAGAACAACGTCTGTGAGAGATGCTGACTGTTCCATGAAGATATCTATTTCTGCTATTGTGCCAATCTTGTTGACCCCAAGCAAAGCCCAAAGATTCTTCACTTCCAATACCCAGGGATTTCCCAAACATTCCAACATTAGATCCCTCATAGCCCAGTGGTGGAAAATGAACATCTATAGACGGTTGAGGAAAGTATCATAACAGTTAAACATTTAGACAGGTATATGGATAGGACAGCTTAAGAGGGATATGGGCCATATGCAGGCAATTGGGACTAGTGTAGATGGGACATGTTGACCAGTCTGGGCAAGTTGAGCTGAAGGACCTGTTTCCATACTGTAAGACTCTATTACTGTATAGAATTCCCAGGCCTTAAGGTGGCAATTCGTCAACTGTCCTGCTGCCAGATTTGAATAGAAAGTAATGACTCTGAAGGAAAATGAAATAAATTAAGTAATTTATGTTTTCTTAATTGAAAAAGGTCTCTCGGCCCGAAACGTCGCCTATCTCCTTCGCATCCTTAGATGCTGCTGCACCCGCTGAGTTTCTCCAGCTTTGTGTACCCCCTAAATTAAGTAATTTATGTTTTCTTAATTGAAAAATGTTAATTTTAATTTAATGGTTGTTTTTATGTCTTCTCGTGTTTTTTACTTTATTGCTCAATTTTCTTAAAGGTTTGAAACTTTAAAAAATAATTTGCTTAATTTTTAAGACCTTTTGAACATTTTTCATCGTCAGTGAGGGTCAAAAGCACTCCCAAAATTTGGTCTCTTAGACTACATTTCATTCACCACTTATGATGAGAAAGGCCTTGGGATGTGCCACACCCATCAGCAGTAAGCCAACTTAGTTGAGAGAGTTGGCATGCAGAGCGGGCCTGTTTCATAGAGTCATAGAGTCATAGAATGATAGAGTGTGGAAACAGGCCCTTCGGCCCAACTTGCCCACACCTGCCAACTTCTCCCAGCTACACTGCTCCCACCTGCCTGCATTTGGTCCATATCCCTCCAAACCTGTCCTGTCCATTTACATGTCTAACTGTTTCTTAAATGTTGGGATAGCCCCTGCCTCAGCTACCTCTCTGGCAGCTTGTTCCCTTCACCCACCACCCTTTGTGTGAAAAAGTTACCCCTCAGATTCCTATTAAATCTTTTCCCCTTCACCTTAAACCTATGTCCTCTGGTCCTCGATTCACATACACTGAGCAAGAGGCTCTGTACATCTACGGTGAGTTTCAGGTATGAGTGCTTAGAAGGTGGTGAAGAGATTGAAATCAAAATATTGAAAGGGCATTGCCATCCCAAGAGAAATCCAAGAACAGCCTACTTAAACATAATTGAAAAGGTAACTAATGTCTCACTGCTGATCAAGTCCTAAAGTAGATGCGCAAATCCTAGCCAAAACAGAGCTAAAATATAGTGAAGGATTTATGCATCTACAAGGCATGTTAGCCTTTTTCTGCAAGAAGCCACAAGCTGCAAGCTGGTGCCAGGAAGTCTAGGTCCCAGATCAATACATCAGATAATGTGAGGTCCAGATGTCCTCCCAATTTATAAAATGTACAAGGATTCTGCAGAGAAACTCTAAGGTGTTGCATGTGCATTATCTTCATTGGATCACTGCAAAGGGATTGTAAATAATGTCAATGTTGTTGCAGGAGAGTCATACAGTTGTTTGATGATTGGCTGAAGTGTGAAGCCCTGGCTGGATTGTTTGCACTGCCAGGGTAAATGTTGTATTATTCAGTTAGTTGCCTACTTTCCAGAAGCTTCCGTAGAAACAATGTATTGGGACTCTTTGTAATTGGGTTGGGGAACTGTCAATAATATTTAATGTAATCCATATGTGTGATTGGCTTATAAGGGGTGCCACCCCTATGTAGTTCGGCCCCTCAGGGTTCATTGACTTATAAAAGCTGGCCCCCACTAAGATTGTTGTCGACCTTCTGGAGGGGCACTTGGGACTGCGTGACTTTTTGGAAGTGTCTGGTTGCACAAGGCTGAAGGGCTTGGCCAGGCAGAGACATGGATCGAACCCGCGGTGGATTCGTTGTTTGTTAAAAAAATAAAGTTTAGTGGTCCAGTGCTTGACTCAGTGCTTTACTGAACTAAACTAAGGGGGGTAAGGCCCTAGGAGCATAATTACATTGGGGGCTCATCCGGGCTCTCAACGGACCCCCTAAAACAAGTTTGCAATTGAGGGTGTTGAGCTGTTCCAGATCGCAAGGGGTGAAATCAGCGCCATGGTGGGGTTTTCGCATAGGTTTTCCCCAATTCACTAGGTCGGAGCAGATCGATCATATGCGAACATGGGTAGGGGTCCCAACGAGATCGTAGAACAAGTAGTCTAGCAAGCTCTGAGGGCATCCTTGCCTTTTGGGGTTCGAGGCCCCCTTTCTTAGGGTTGGGTTCGAGGCTCTCTCCTTTGGGTTCAAGGCCTGTAAAACTTACTTAGTCAACAGCTGCAGCTGCTGCTAAGACCAACCGTTAGGTATGATTGAGTTGGCCTGACATCGAGAATAACCAGTTGTTTGAGGCCCTGCCCAGAGTTGGATATCTGATTGACTGGATATTGAAAATCCAAACTGGGTTTAAACAGTACTAACAGGCAAAGTACTGCGTCATTGCTGGGGGCCAGATTGGAAAGGCGCTCCAAAAATCGGCATCAATTGCCAGCGTGAAGAGATTACGTGCTGACACCCGAGCAAGTAGGAAGGAAGAAACCCCTTGCAAGAGTGAACTTAGGTGGGTTTTCGGGTCCCTGCCTGTGTGAGAGTATCTGGACCCCTGTAAACGTGGGGGGAGTAGTCTTGTAACGGTACTGGGAACTCCGTGGTCGAAGTATAAATTGGCCGAAGATACTTTTACCAATCTGAGAATTTCATATCCCTAAAGACATTCCCTTATAAATTTTGAATTCGAATTTGCGTACTAAAAAATAAATGGATAGAGAATGCTCATGAGTTGAAAATTCTTTGATTCAAATTTACCAATGTTCAGGATCTCATATTGAGGTGCTGGTCAATTTAAAGTGTATCTATTTTCTTCCAGATTAATCTGTGTATAATAAAGTTGTAGTTTAAAGTGTATTTATGATTGCCATTGTTGCATTGTATTTACTGTTTATTGCTTTTGATTTAAATTTTGAATGTTGTAACAACCACTGTTGTAATAGTGGTTTAAATCGACTGTAAAAGAACATAGTTTGATTGAGGCTGTTATTATAATTGGAGTCCGAATCATGGCTGTTTAACTAGGGGTTCATATCCCTTAGATCACTGATTAGTACACAGAGGGGAAAGTCTTCTGTATCTGAGGGATTGATCCATTGGTTGAACACACCACGAGGAGGGAGTAAAAAATGTTTGTGATTTGCTTTTGAAATAGTGTAACTAATGAATGTGATAGTAAGCAAATGCTTGTAATTTATATTGGAGTGTGTTTTTGTTTAATAATAATAAGTGGTATAGTTTCTTGTTTAAGTACAATTTTGCTTACATGGTTTGGGTTTATTTGTCTGTGTTAGATTAAAGTATTTTAAGTGTGAGAAATTGCTTCTGAAAAGTGTATTTGAATGCTCACTGTAGCACCTTAATCTGGGAGAGCAAAGATTCTTTAGGAACTGTTTATAGGTTGAAAGTTGTATGAGTGGTTGTGAATGAGACAAAATTGTTAAGGAATTTGGGTACCCGATTGAAAGGATTGATTGTGCGATTGTGGGCGAGAATGCAAGACTGCTGGAGTGCTCCTGAGGTTTTGGCCATTCCGGAGAGAGCTTGATAGCTTCAGAGATTGTGAGGGAAGTGTGAATTGTTAGGAAAGTGTGAGTGGCTTAGGAGTTGCTTCCATTGTCTAGAAACATGGGAAATAGCCTGGAGCGGGATATGACGGAGGATTTCAAAAGCCCATTGCAATTAATATGCAATGAATTCCCATGGTAAGCTGAGAGGTTGAGAAATTTTCGGGAGCTTTAAATAAGGAATTAGGGGGCGAATTATGGCCAAAAGGAGGCATTGAGACATTAAAGGAAATTAGATATATAAAACAGATTATTTGGCAATGTGGAAACAGTGAGGTAGCGAATGAGTTTATAGGATTGTGGAGAACCTATTATTCAGCACGAAAAGCAAATAAATTATCAGAATGACAAATTGGGGAAAAGCAACCTCAAGTCTTGGGATAGAGGTGAAGGGTACTAAAGACTATCCACCTCTAGATATCTTAAGCGAAGGGCAGAAATGTACTAAAGGGCAGGAGCAGGAAAGGGAAAAATCTTCTAAAGTGGAACTGGCCCCAACAACTTTTGAATTTAAGTATCTGGTGGTTGGCATTCACCTTAAAGGGGAGGAAGATGATTATTTGAAAAGATGGGAAGGCTTTCTAATTAGAGACTCACAGCCATCCCTTCATTCTTCTCACGTTCCCAGTTCTGAGATGCCCTGTTTGGCCTGTGAACGGGGCACACATTTGGATTTGGCAGCACTTTTGACTCCACCCACTAAATTTACACCTGCAGTGGAGACACCAGCACGGGATTCCTTGGCCCCGATTGCTTCACTGGCAACAGTTAGTTCCATAACTCATGGAGCTAGGAGAAAAGTAAGAATTGAGCCGGTGTTTAAAGATAAAAGTTTTAAGGAAGTGGTGCCATCTCCGAAATGCTTTTATGAGCCGGTGTCTGAACGAATTAAACAGGCAGCGGGAGATGTTAAAGGATCATTTGAAAAGTACAGCGATCCCTTTAGTGAGGGGAATAGTGCCTCTGAGGGTGAGACAATAGCTGGGGAAACCAAAACAGATCCCGAAATCGCCTGCATTATGAGAGCAGAGTGAATTACCCGTAGGCTAACGGGTAATTCCCGGTTAGAAAAGGGCCTACTCCTACTTTTGATTTGGTTAGTGCAGTGGGTGCAGATAATCTTTGTGTTACATGTGAGGGATGAAGTGATTAAACCCCACTATTGTAAGATGCTTTAAAGAGGATTCAAACCGATAGGGGCCAGGGAGAGGGTTCTGACACAGCTGTGTATAAAAGTTACCAGACCCATCCTTGAGTAAGAAGTGATAGCATTGTATAGCGGTAGAAGAGAGTGATGTAGATAGATCCCTATCAGTAGAATGGGGTGATAGATTGGACCCTTGTCACCATAGCTTAGCTTTAGTGCTGATATAGGAGGACTGAGAGAGTTCACTTGGAGGTGAGTAAAACTAGGATAGGTCATGAACAACTGAGCATGTTTAATAAAATAAATGAATATTACAACACACCCCTGGTCAAGAAACTGCTCATTACCATGAACATGCGATGTATGATGTGGGAGGTACTGGGGGAAGTACCTACAGGTTGTCCACCTCAGTGTCTGATCGGAGCGGGTCCAAGGAGGGGAGGTTGGATGTAGAATTGTGTGTATAAAGGGGGATGACTCTTCTGACTTCGGTTGTGATTGTGAGCACATTGCATATATCACATTACAGATGCCCACACTCCATGGAAACCTAATGAACCGACAACAGTATTAGGCAAGATCCCTGACAAAAAGAAGTTGCCTGCTTCCTTTCGGGAATACTTAAGACTTAAAATGTATGGATATTATACTGATTCTCAAGACCTATGGGAGGTGGTGCAACAGTCAATTACCCTGACAGCTAATACTAGATTTTTGGCAGCTTTGGGATATCCCACCTATGAAGCCTTAGCGGAGGTAATAACAAAAAAATGATGCAAGAGAGACGGCAGTTTTCACTGCCCTTACAAATTCCTTACAGGGACCAGTTGATCTAGTTAACAATCTGGAAATCAAACCTAGAAAAGAAGAAGAAGCTGATGAATTCTTGGAGCGATTTTCAGAATTGTATTTGAATCAATCAGGTGACCTGGATTATCAGAATGGGGCAATTTCTCCACAATACTGTGCAGCATTGCTAAATTCTCTTCCCACTAATGTAGCTGCATTGATCAAAACCAATAATAGTGACTGGTCTAACAACAGTATCAGTCAGATGGCTCGGGCAGTGAGATACCACTGGGAAGAGATAAAACATGTAACTACAAAGGATAAACCAGAGTCAGGCTCAGGATGGGGAAATGACAAAAGATAAGTTTGAATTAGAAACATAGAAACATAGAAAATAGGTGCAGGAGGAGGCCATTCAGCCCTTCGAGCCAGCACCACCATTCAATGTGATCACGGCTGATCGTCCGCTATCAATAACCCGTGCCTGCCTTCTCCCCATATCCCTTGACTCCACTAGCCCCAAGAGCTCTCTCTTAAATCCATCCAGTGATTTGGCCTCCACTCCCTCTGTGGCAGGGAATTCCATAAATTCAAACTCTCTGGGTATTTTTTTTTTTCTCAGGTCAGTCTTAAATGACCTCCCCTTTATTTTAAGACACTGGCCCCTGGTTCTGGACTCACCCAACATTGGGAACATTTTTCCTGCATCTAGCTTGTCCTGTCCTTTTATAATTTCATATGTTTCTATAAGATTCCCCCTCATCCTTCTAAACTCCAGCGAATACAAGGGTACACAAAAAGCTGGAGAAACTCAGCGGGTGCGCGGGGGTGCCAGCAGCATCTAAGGAGCGAAGGAGAATAGGCGACGTTTTTCGGGTCGAGACCCTTCTTCAGACTGGTCAGGATCAGGGATATGAGAGATATAGACGGTGATGTGCTTTTTTTCTCAGTCAGTCTTAAATGACCTCCCTTTATTTAAGACTGTGGCCCTGGTTCTGGACTCACCCAACTTGGGAACATTTTTCCTGCATCTAGCTTGTCCTGTTCTTTTATAATTTAATATGTTTTCTATAAGATCCCCCATCATCCTTCTAAACTCCAAGCGAATTACAAGGGTACACAAAAAGCTGGAGAAACTCAGCGGGTGCAGCAGCATCTAAGGAGCGAAGGAGATAGGCGACGTTTCGGGTCGAGACCCTTCTTCAGACTGGTCAGGATCAGGGGATACGAGAGATATAGATGGTGATGTGGAGAGATAAAAGAACAATGAGTGAAAGATATGCAAAAAAGTATCGGTGATAAAGGGAACAAGCCATTGTAAGCTGTTTGTGGTGTGAAAATGAGAAGCTGGTGCGACTGGGGTGGGGGAGGGAGATGGAGATGGAGGGAATGCCAGCGCCCGAGGGCTGAGGGAGAGGTGGGAAAGGGGAGGAGACAGCAAGGGTTTAACAGAATTGAGAAAATTCAATATTCAAGCCCAAAGGATACAGACTCCCCAGGCCGCGCGCCAACTCTCGGACACACCTCCTCCTACTTACCCCTGGACCATGACCCCACTGACGAACACCAGGCCACCATCTCGAGCACCATAACCGACTTCATCAGCTCGGGCTCCCTACCCTCCCGAGCCTCCGACCTCATCGTTTCCCAGCCCGCACGGCCCGATTTTACCTTCTCCCCAAAATCCACAAACCCGACTGCCTGGCAGACCCATTGTATTGCCTGTTCGTGCCCCACCGAACACATTTCCACATACCTTGACGCCATCCTATCCCCCTTTATTAAATCCCTCCCCACCTATGTTCAAGACACCTCAGACACTCTCCGTTGGCTCCGTGCATTCCATTCTCCAGGCCCCCCATCCCTCATCTTTACCATGGACGTCCAGTCACTCTACACCTCCATCCCCCACCAGGACGGTCTCATTCCATCCGGCACTCAAATACACTTGGACACATTTCCGACACTTCCCTACCATTCCTTGACCTCACCATCTCTATTGCAGGTGATACGCTCCTGACCGACATCCACTACAAACCTACTGACTCCCACAGCTACCTGGACTACTCTTCCTCCCACCCTGCTCCCTGTAAGGACTCCAATCCCTATTCCCAATTCCTCGGTCTACGCCGCATCTGCTCCCAGGATGAGGTGTTCCACACCAGGTCATCACAAAATGGCCTCATTCTTCAGAGAACGGGGATTCCCCTCCCCCACTATTGATGAGGCCTGCACCAGGGTCTCTCCATACCCCGCAACACTGCCTCGCTCCCCATTCCCCCACTCGCAACAGGGCAGAGTCCCCCTGGTCCTCACCTTTCACCCACCAGCCGGCAAATACAACATATAGTCCTCCGCCAGTTTCGCCACCTCCAAACGTGACCCCTCCACCGCCACATCTTCCCATCTCCCCCCCTGTCTGCCTTCCACAAAGACCACTCCCTCCGCAAACTCCCTTGTCCATTTTCTTCCTCCCTCCCACTCTACCCCTTCCCCGGGCACTTTCCCTTGCAACCGCAAGAAATGCAACACTTGTCCCTTCACCTCCCCCTCCACTCCTTTCAGGGGACCCAATCAGTCCTTCCAGGTCCGACAGAGGTTCACCTGCACTCCTCCAACCTCATCTACTGCATCCGCTGCTCCAGATGCCAGATGATCTATATCGGTGTTGAAAACCAAGCGGAGGCTTGGCGGATCGCTTAGTTTCGCCGAACACCTCGCTCGGTCCGCAATAACCAACCCGACCTCCGGTGGCTCAGAATACACTTCAACTCCCCCTCCCATTCACATCCGACCTCTCGGTCCTGGGCCTCCTCCACGGCCAGAGTGAGCAACACTGCAAAGGCTGGAGGAGGAACAGCACTCATATTCCGCTTGGGGAGTCTGCATCCTTTGGGCTTGAATATTGAATTTTCTCAATTCTGTTAACCCTTGCTGTCTCCTCCCTTTCCACCTCTCCCTCAGCCCTCGGGGCGCTGGCATTCCTCCATCTCCATCTCCCTCCCCACAGTCGCACCAGCTTCTCATTTTCACACCACAAACAGCTTTACAATGGCTTGTTCCCTTTATCTCACGATACTTTTTTGCATATCTTTCACTCATTGTTCCTTATCTCTCCCACATCACCGTCCTATATCTCTCGTTTCCCTGATCCCTGACCAGTCTGAAGAAGGGTCTCGACCCGAAAACGTCGCCCTTATCTCCTTCGCTCCTTAGATGCTGCTGCACCCGCTGAGTTTCTCCAGCTTTTTGTGTACCCCCTCCAGCGAATTACAAGCCTAGTCTTTTTCAATCTTTCCTCATTATGACAGTCCCACCATCCCAGGGATTAATCTCGTGAACCTACGCTGCACTGCTCAATCACAAGGATGTCCTTCTCAAATTAGGAGACCAAAAACTGTACACAATACTCCAGATGTGGTCTCACCAGAGCCCTATACACTGCAGAAGAACCTCTTTTCTTCTGTACTGAAATCCTCTTGGTATAAAGGCCAACATTCCATTAGTTTTCTTCACTGCCTGCTGTACCTGCACGCCAACTTTCAGTGACTGCTGTACAAGGACACCCAGGTCTCGCTGTACCTCCCCCTTACCAAACCTAACCCCATTGAGATAATAATCTGCCCCCTTGTTTTTGCCGCCAAAGTGGATAACCTCACATTTATCTATATTATACTGCATCTGCCACGCATTTGCCCACTCACTCAACCTGTCCAGGCCCCCCTGCAACCTCCTACCATCCTCTTCACAGTTCACACTGCCACCCAGTTTTGTGTCGTCCACAAACTTGCTAGTGTTGCTCCTAAATCCCTCTTCCAATCATTTATATATATGGTAAACAAATGTGGCCCCAACACCGACCCACTGAAAAGGACCCGTTCACTCCTACTCTTTGCTTTTGGTCTGCCAAACAATCTATCCATGTCAACACCCTACCCCCAATACCATGTGCTCTAATTTTAGTCACCAGTCTCCCGTGTGGGACCTTATCAAAGGCTTTCTGAAAGTCTAGATACACTACATCCACTGGCACCCCTTCATCCATTTTACTTGTCACATCCTCAAAAAATTCCAGATGATTAGTCAAGCATGATTTTCCTTTCATAAATCCATGTTGACTTGGACTAATCCTTTTACTGTTATCCAAAAGCTCCATTATTACTCTTAATAATTGACTCCAGCATCTTTCCCACCACCGAAGTCAGGCTAACTGGTCTGTAATTCCCCGTTTTCGCTCTCGCTCCTTTCTTGCAAAGTGGGATGACATTAGCTATCCTCCAATCCACAGGAAACTGATCCTGAATCTAACATTGAACATTGGAAATGATCACCAATGCGTCCACTATTTCTGGAGCCACTTACTTGAGGACCATGGGATGCAGACCATCAGGCCCAGGGATTTATCATCCTTCAGTCCCATTAGCCTACCAATACTATTTCTCGCCAAATGAAAATTTATTTCAGTTCCTCTACCCCCTTAGATCCTCTGTCCTCCAGTACATCTGGGTGATTGTTTGTGTTCTCCTTAGTGAAGACGGATCCGAAGTACCTAGTTCAACTCTTCTGCCATTTCCTTGTTGCCCATAATTATTTCACCCGTGTCTGCCTTCAAGAGACCCACATTTGACTTTGCTACTCTTTTTCCCTTAATATATCTAAAGAAGCTTTTACTGTCCTTCTTTATATTCCTGGCCAGCTTCCCCTCGTACTTCATCTTTTCAGCCCGTATTGCCCGTTTAGTTTCCTTCTGTTGTCCTATGAAAGTTTCCCAATCCTCTGGCTTCCGGCTACTCTTTGCTGTGTTATACATCTTTTTCTTTTAGTTTTATTCCTCCCTAACTTCTCTTGTCAGCCACGGTTGCCTCCTAACTCCCCTTAGAATCTTTTCTTTTTGGAATGAAAATGATCCTGCGTCTTCCGGAGTACGCCAGAAATTCCTGCCATTAACTGTTCCACCGTCATTCTACTAGGCTCCCTTTCCAGTCTACTTTGGCCAGCTCCCCTTCATGCCTTCATAGTCCCCTTTGTTCAACTGCATCACTGCCACTTCTGATTTAACATTCTCCTTCTCAAATTGCAGATTAAAACTAATCATATTATGATCACTACCTCCAGTACCTTTACCTCGATTTCTCTTATCATATCTGGTTCATTGGACAGCACTAAATCCAGAATTGCATTTTCTCTGGTCAGCTCCATTACAAGCTGCTCTAAGAATCCATCTCGGAGGCATTCTACAAACTCTCTTTCTTGGGGTCCTGAACCAACCTGATTTTCCCAGTCTACCTGCATATTGAAATCCCCCATCACCACAGTGGCATTACCTTTGTTACATGCCAGTTTTAACTCCTGCTGCAACTTACACCCTACATCCGGGCTACTATATGGGGGTCTGTAAATAACACCAATTAGTGTCTTCTTGCCTTTACAATTCCTCAACTCAATCTACCTCATCAGTCCGTATGTCTTCCCTTGCAAGGGACTGAATTCCATCCCTCACCAGCAGAGCTACCCCCCCCCCTCCTCTGCCCACCTGCCTGTCCTTTCTATAGGATGTATAACCCTGAATATTAAGATCCCAGGCCCGATTCTCCTACAGCCACGTCTCAGTAATCCCCATAATGTCATATCTACCAACCTGTAACTGAGCCTCAACCTCATCTACTTTACTTCGCACAATCATATACAATACTTTTAATTCCCTACGCATCTCACCTTTCACATCGATCCCTAATTACACTTGGCCCATACTCTTTCCTATCCTTTGTGAGCTTCCTTTCTGTTAATTTCTGGGGTCATTAACCATCCCTTTACTCTCTTTCCCTTTAACTCCATCGTCGACTATCCCATTTGACACCCCACCCCCCTTATTCAGTTTAAAACCACCCATGTAGCAGTGGCAAACCTTGCCTGCCAGAATGCTGGTCCCCCACCTGTTAAGATGCAATCCATCCCTTTTGTACAGTTCCCCCTTACTCCAAAACAGATCCCAGTGATCTAAGAATCTAATTCTGGGAAAAACAACTCCCACCAGATTATCTCAATTATATATCTGCCCTGGAGCGTGTTTCCCCTAAGCTACATTGCAGGAGAAATGAGGCAGTAAGATCAGATCAGTGCTGTGTTTGTGGTGAAACAGGGCATTGGAGCAGAACTTGCCCCATGAAAGAATGAACAGGAGGAAGGGGTCAAAGGAGAGGGTCACAAGGTCTAAGGAGCCTTTGGAACCCTAGGGGTTATTGGAAGACTCGCGATCCTAAAGATCAGAAGGACCCGAGAGTAAGCTGGCCAGAAGATCAGGGATCAAGAAAACAGACATCTTTCTCGTCGCCAACCCATTCTTGTAGTCCTGATCCGCCAGCCAGATCAGCACATAAGGACAAAATAACCTATCCCCTGCCTCAGAGTCCATTGGAATAATCTGAGGGAGTGGAGTATACCCTCATAGCACTGAAAATGGTACAGGGAAGACACTAGGAAAGAATGCCCAGGATCAAAAGTTGCAGAAAGCCCCACACGAAGGAAATTCTAGAGGAAGGTTGCAGCCCCAGGAATCTGTAGCTGATTAAGATCACCAAAACAAGAAAGGCCCAACAACAGACTGAACAGAGAAGAGAACTAAAAAAGCAATAAAAAAACTAAAAATGGAGACAAGGTAGCTGGTGGTAATATAAGAGGAACTCGATGATAATCAGATTTGGCAGTAGTTAAGGAAGAGGAGAGAGCTATAAACTACACTAAGATATCAGCAAGTGCAAAAGATATAGGAGTAATAATGAAAAGGAGCAATCATTATGGCAGACCCAAACGAATGTAAAACATATTTAGTTAAGCTGTTGTTGAGTTTTATTAGGCCTTTAGGACCAGTGTTCCCTGCCTATGTTATCATCTGGGGAGTGAGGTATACTAGCATGTGAACCCTCAAGAACGGGCAGAAAAAATATGTACAAGAATACCACAATATGCCATCAGATTTACTGGGTGAAATAATGAATACAAAGGCTGAATCAGCAAACCTAATATCATATAACACCGTTCCTTCAATGTCCAAGAAGATCATAGGCTACCAACAACATTAACGATTTGGGAAATACCAAAATACAATAAAGGTTTGCTCATCATAGTGGTATTCATACTCTTGCAGATCCATCATCAAGAAGAAGAAGAAGAAGACCAATATATTAATCAACAATTGACTCTGTGGTAGAGCTGCTCCACACATACACTAGTGCCAAACCCTGCAAACATCAGAATTTTGGAAACTTAAGAACCCAACATTTTATACCATTGAAAAAGAAGAACTAAGACTCCTGGAATTAGGAAAGTACAAGAAGCCTCTAAGATAATTGAGGCAAGCTCCAACTTAAAGAGACCATTGTACTTTACTTCGGAGTCACGTGAGTGACTATGTGAAGAAGGCCCACCAGGCGCATGCGCATAATTACGTCCGCGCATGTCGCACTGAACGGGCTGGAGGGCACAGCTCCACCAGCGGGTAAGTAGGAACTTCTAAGGTAAGTGATTTTACAAACTTTCCTTAGAAGTATTTCCACTCCGTAAAGCTGGCTCGAGCAGTCAGTAGGAGTGGGCAGTTGGAGCTGTCATTTTGGAAGATCCGTTTTAGCGTGGGTCCAGGGATTCACCAAATTGATCGGGTTGGGAGCTAAGCGCGGCAACGCTGGCTCCGATGCCGGGTGCCGTTTTATCGGCAGCAGTTTGAATAGCGCGCTAAATTTCCACACTAGCTCCATTCACAAAAGGCAGGCCAACTGGAATTTGATTCAGAATGAGCCTGGTTCATCTATTTATATCCAAGGGTACTAAGCAGACTGAGGCTGCTCCTAGCCATGAAAAGGCAAATATAAAGTCACAGAACTGGATTCTCTGACAACAATGGTGACTCTTCCCCTGATCATACAAAACTGTGGGGGAGATTGGGAACATGCAGCTGATGCTCCAACCTTCATTACATAAGGGTCCAAGGGCCAGTAATGTCCAAGATGGCCATACCAAGACCAACATATGGTGGGTCAATTATTGGGGTTCCTTCCAGCGCCTTGTTTAGGACTGGAGGATGCCTCCCTACTATATGATTTGGAAGAAGCGGGCAGATTGCAGCTGACCCTGATGCTGGTGTCCCTGCTTATGTGCAAACACCAGCGCGCACAAGAGCCACGCTCCGGGTGTCTAGGAAATGGCACTGAGTTGCTATTCCGCAGGGGGCTGGTGAGTCAATGGAACAATCCCTATCAATTATGTAGTACCTCACCAGTTCCAGCAAGATATGATGCAAGTGACTGCAAACAAATATGAGACACCTGTTTAATGTGCATTACTGAAAGTGCCTATGGTGACCCAGGTTCTGGGCACCCATGAGTCCTTCTTTGATTGGACAGGAAGTTCGGTGTTAACACGTCCTCCAACTGATGGCTGCAGCAATTACTGCATTTGGCACTATGGTCCAAGGGACAATCATTCCTCAAACTCACACATATATGTTGGGTATTTATGCAATGCATTTTTCAGAAATTGCATCAGGGAATATCGCCATTCAGGCCCAACAATAAACCAAAAAATGTGCTACTCTATGTAGGGCGACTGCTGTACAAACGCCTGAAATATGGTTTGGAACGGACCTTGTCATGAACATTTGTGCAATTCATGATGAGGCCAAAGCAATTGGCTTCATGTAGTCAAGCATTTCGAGGCCACCTATTCGCAACCCTGGGTTAATACTGCGAGTCAGATCCAGGGGCATGTGTTCAGCAGGGGCAGGCCAGTGGGGCAATGAGGATACCCACCGAGACAGACCGGGTACAATCCCAATATGAGCAGACAACAGCTTTACAGGTCAACAGTAGAGGTACAGGGACTTTTCTTAACGATAAAGTTCAGATGGCCAATCTCCTATTGGAGGTTGATTACAAATGTTTTCTAATTAATTATGCTGTATAATGTATGATGTTTATACTAAATACTGTCTAAAGTCTCCCATTGAGTTTATCTCAGGGATGATCCACCTCAACAGCACAAGCCTAAAAAATGTGGGTGTTTTCTGCTCCAGAGCCTGAGCATATAGATAATGGTCATTAATACAGCCATTAATCATCCTCCACAATTGTTTCCAATATTTCCCCAGATCTCAAAAAGATGGATGTTGTAGAGTAATTTGCGTCCTCAATCACTTAAATTCGTACTGCTAAACACCTGCTATCACAGGGCTGTTATGTGGCAACTATTTGTTTGCAACATGTGTATTATTCACTGCCAATTCATGCTCATTATCGCAGGTACTTGAAATTTAATTGGATGGCACAGCTGTGGCAATACAAAGCATTGACTCCTGGATTAAGTTCAGCACCCAGGCTATTTATTAAATTATTAAAACCTGTGCTGGGACTATTCAGCCCATCATCACATTGTAATGGGTTATTTAGCTGATATCTTAATTATCAGCAACACTAATGAGTCAGCTGAAGAATCGGTGCTTGAGTCATTAGGGGTTGCTCCATTCAACTAAGTTCAAGTTACAGCCAATCCAAAATATTGAGTATTTGCGGTTTCTTATTAATTCTGTTGCTATAACAGTAACATTACCAACAGCCAAGGTTGGCGATGATGATGTCTGTACTTGCCTCCCACAAATCTTTATCCCTCCGTCTGAGAAGACGCTAAGGACATTGGTAAATGGGGAGCAGGTTCCTGCAGTACATTCGGGCCTTTGCATTATCAACATTTGCAGAGAGCACGTGAACTAGCACTAAAATCGAATGCAGGCCATTTTCATCGGGTTCACCGGTTACCGACCACAGCTCTCGCAGAATCCAGTGGTGCATTGTTAATGTTCATCTAGCTACCAATAACATTTTGGCTACTAGACCCTTCACTAATTTTCCAGACTGATGTCAGCGCTCTCAGATGGTGGGGGTGGGGGGGTGGGGGGGGGGGGGGTGGGGCTACGGACACTGAGTCTAGCTGTGGGGGTCACTGGCATGAACACGAAGGGTTGATTCGCCTCACACATGGGATAAATTCTTTCGCATTCTTGGGGGCATTTTATGGGTAAAGGCATATTGCTCCTCAATGAAGGATTTACACATTCAACTCCAGATTGATAACACCACAGCAGTGCAATATATTAATCATATGGGAGGAGCATGGTCATTATCATGTGTTAACTGGGTACTGTCATGTGGCACTGGGGTATGTCAAGGCATATCTGCATTTCAGCCATTTATTCACCACCTATAGCTGATGTGGTGGCCGACTATAGGTCGAGTACGTTTCATGCCAATACAGAGTGGATGTTCAATTCTAAACTTTGTCACACGATTGTCATTCCATTTGGGTTGCCAGCTATTGATCTGTTCCATCCAGATTACATCACCAGTTGCCTAAATATGTTTCATGGGAGCCAGATCCAGGTGAAGTTGCAGTGGATGCAGTCTCGTTACATTGGGGGCACTAAAATCTTATGCAATTCCTCCAATTTTTCATCCTGAACTGTCTCACCACAATAGAGCGAGTCTCCGCCACAGGTGTTTTGGTGGTTCCAGATTTCCCAACACAACCATGGTTTCCCTTCATGTTTTCAATGATGGTTCAGTCATTCATGATGATTCCCAGCTGCAGAAATTCTTGGTGCATCTGGTTACAGGAGAAAGTCACCCTTTACATGACCGTATTAATTGTTGGTCTGCAGGTTCTGACCAGACAATTCCAAGGACTTGGGTTGTCAAACAGGGCCATGGTGGTCCTCACTGCAGCTTGGCGAAATAGCACTCAAAACACACTATATGGTTCACATAAAGAAATGGGAACTGTTTCTGTGTACAATCCAATATGTCTTATCATAATGCAAGCATATGTGATGTGTTGGAGTTCCTTGCTAAGTTGCATTTTGATGAGCACCTGCGTTATAGTGACATTACCAGCGCTCAGAGTGCATTGTCCTCTTATTGGATGCAGTCTTTAGAACAACATCCTCTAGGGTCTCATCCGTTAGTATCCCGATTTATGAGGAATTTTAATAAAAATCCTCCGAAACCTCGCTATACCGAAATCTGGGACATCACTCCTGTTCTCACAATGCTTCGGCAATGGGCTCCAATTACTTCATTATTTACACAGAGATTACCTCTTGCGGTGGTTATGCTAATAGCGCTGGTTTCAGCACAGTGTGTACAAACATTACATTTCTTACAATGATTTCTTCTGCATTTGTCTGTCAATGACATTAACTTCTATGTTTATGATTTAATCAAACAAAGTAGGCCCGATCTGGCTGGAATCAATGTGACGTTTAAAGCCTATCTTGTTGACCAAATGTTATATGTTGTTACGCCGTATAACTTAAGCCAATATATTAAGGTAACAAGGAGTCTCAGATGTTCTGAGACAGGACTGATTATTAGTCACAAAAAGACATATATAAGAATGTCAGCACAAACTATTTCTACATGCTTGAAACAGGTTTTCAATTATGCTGGAGTCGACATTCCTGTCTTAAAACTTTCACTCCACCAGGGCGGCATCAATCTCCACGGCGAAGGCTCAGGACGTGCCGCTAGACCAAATCTTCGAGGCCGAAGGATGGCCTAGAGAAGCAACATTTTCTCAATTTTCTGACAAACTTGTACAGACCATGCCACGGTTTGGGCATGCTGTTTTGGGTCACATTTAATTCATTTGCTTTGTTTTCTGTCATTGTTTGTAATTTTCCCTGAGACAGAGGGGTTATTCCTGGCTTTAATACAATAGTTATTGAATAATTCAAAGCAATGTTCAATATATTTCCCTACTGTGTCAACCGAAGCAGATTGTCGTGTGGTGTGCATCGACGGCATGAAAATACAGAGCTTTGAAATCTTCACATAGTCACTCACGTGACCCCGAAGTAAAATAGTAAGATTAAACGAGAACTTACCAGTTCAAAGTTTGATCCTTATTTTATGAGGAGTAACGTTGAGAGATTACGTGCCCTCCGCTCCCACCCTCATAATCTAAGAGATCATCTGGTAGTTCTAGTCTTCTACAAGCCTTACTATGTTACTTCAGCTATTTGTTTTCTGTGTTTTCATGCTGCTGCTTTGAAGTATGACGCGCATGCGCCTGGCGGGCCTTCTTCACGTAATCCCTCAACTTTATTCCTCATAAAATAAGGATCAAACTTCGAACTGGTAAGTTCTCATTTAATCTTACTATTATACCACTTTGTCTGGATGGGCGATGTCAAATTAAATGAAGAAACATGGGAATGGATATTACTCTGTGGTTTGGTGACACCAACTTTGCACCTAAATTCTAACTACCATGCATAATAATTAATGTCCAATTGTAAATTTGATCCCTTAAATCGTAAGACATGATTCATGTCCATGGCAGTGTTATTGGAATTACTTTAAAATCTGCCATTTAAGGAAGGCTTATCAGAATAGAACGGGATCTGTTTTAGAAGTAGTTGAAAATTTGATTATTGACTTGGTATCTTTTCTTGCCTCAACCCCAGAAAGACAGTCGTAGAACATGCATGGGTACATCTCCACCACTGTAGGGTATCAGTGGAAGTAGAGACTGCTAACTTACTTTATTCCAGGTTCTTTTAGAAACTTCATATTCTACTATGGATCAAGCACAGATTAATTACCAATATGGATGCAGGGGATTTGCACCCATGAAAACTCGGGAGGTGAAGACTCATCAGACAGAAATCATGAAGCTACGCCCACAAAAAACTCGGGAAGCGATGAGATTCTGTGAAAATACATCAGCATCTTTTTGTTAAGATATTTGTTAGAATGAAACAGTCACTATTGTACTTCAATTATCATTGATGATAGATTATCATAAGATGAAAGGGGGAATGTAAATCTTGGCCAAAACAGAGCTAAAATGAAGTGAAGGATTTATGCCTCTACAAGGCCTGTTAGCCTTTTTCTTTAAGAAGCCACAAGCTGCGAGCTGGTGCCAGGAAGTCTAGGTCCCAGATCAATACATCAGAAAAGGTGAGGTCCAGATGTCCTCCCAATTGATAAAATGTATGAGGATTGTGCAGAGAAACTCTAAGGTGTTGTAGGTGCATTGGATTGGATTGCTTGATTGATTGGATTGCTGCAAAGGGATTGTAAATAATGTTAATATTGTTGCAGGACAGTTATACTGCTTCACACTGTGATTGGCTGAAGTGTGAAGCCCTGGCTGGATTGTTTGTACTGCTAGGGTAAATGTTGTATTATTCAATTAGCTGACTACTTTCCTGAAGCTTCTGTAGAAACAATGTATTGGGATTCTTTGAAATTGGGTTGGGGAACTGTCAATAATACTTTAATGTAATCGATATGTGTGATTTGCTTGTAAAGGGCGCCACCCCTATGTAGTTCGGCCCCTCAGAGTTCGATGACCTATAAAAGGTAGCCCCCACTAGGATCATTGTCGATCTTCTGGAGGGGCGCAGGGGACTGTGTGACCTTTTGGAAATGTCTGCTTGCACGAGGCTGAAGGGCTTGGCCAGGCAAAGAAAATGATCAAACCCACGGTGGTTTAGTTATCATATAGGGGATTCGTTGTTCGTTAAAAAAAGTTTAGTGGTCCAGTGTTTTACTGAACTAGACTAAGGGGGGTTAGTCCTAGGAGCATAATTACAAATGAAGTGGCAATCTACTAATTTTTATCCTTTGAAAGACAGAAAATTAAAGGGCCTGTCCCACTAACTCGACTTTTCAGTGACTGTCTTTGACCTTCAAGCTCGAGGATACTTGCCTGAAAACCCTCGAGCTGGATCGACCGTCGGTAATGAAATCACGAGCTGGATTTACCATCTGCACACACACACACACACAAAACACATCGCAAAGGCGGGGGCCAGGGAAAGTGGGGGAGCCCTGTCTGAAATTCACACTCACTATGAACAGGAAGGTAAAACGGCTGGCACAGTTACGGTAAGTCCTTTAGAGAGCGCGGAGAGGGGAGAGAAGGGGAGAGAGGGGGAGAGAAGGGGAGAGAAGGAGGGAGAAAGGTAGAAAAGGGGAGAGAAGGGGAGAAGGGGGGAAACTGGGGGAGAGGGGGGGAGAAGGAATGGAGACACTTTTAAGAAGCCAGACAACTTTTAATAAAGTTTAGCGGGCATTTAACTTCACCGGGCGGTTTACTTATCTTTTTTTCTCTACGAGCTTTACCTTCGACTACCATCGATTGTTTTGATTGCCTTTGATTAACCTATGGTAGCATTACGAACTACTATGACCTACCTCGACAAAACCTACAAGTAAAAAAATATTGATTTTTTTCCATGGCGACCTTTTATTACTCGCGGCCATTTTTCAGCTTGCTAAAAAAAAACGGCGTGACCTAACTGAGGCCTCCAGTACGCGGGGGCTACTCTCGAGCATGAAGGAGAGTAACAAAGACATCCTAGGACCTCGTGTCGACCATGCTGCAAGTCGAGGGCAAACTCTTCTAAGCTCGCAAATTAGGTCCCCGCAGTGGGACAGGCACTTATGTATTCTTACACCTCGCTTAATTTCTACAATGAAGTTAGGACATGCATGAGGCCATGGAGGGAGAAACAGAGACAATTTTTCAGTTCAAAATGTTGTTTCTCTCTTTATGGATGTTACCCAAACTGCAGGTATTCCCAGCATTTGCAGTTTTAATTTTGGTGTTCCCTGCATCTGCATTTGCTTGTTCTTTGACTAATTTTTCCGGTGATCATTTACAGTCTCTATTGTACCCCTACATCACTATGGGCATGCATCACAGAGGGTGATATGACAGCTTGCTGACCACAGTTCTCCTCATTTCTCATTACATATTTTACTATTTCAAGCAGTATTGTTGTCTTGTCAATGTTTTTGCCCTGTCGCTCAGGACATATGGAAAATGTAAGATTGCAGTAAACAGTAAGCACCAGTCTGCTGAGTGTTCACCGATTTGTAGAAGGACCCTGAGGTAGGTTTCTTCTTCAATTGCAGGCAGAGATAGTTATTGTCCCTTCACGACGTGCGCTCTGTCATTGATCCTCTACATGACCAGGCAGTGTAAGGGCAGAACTGTGGAAATAGATATGAAACCTTGTATTTTCAGATTGGCAGGAGTACCACTGGGAATTCATAGTGAGCATTATGTGATTCTGAAAACTTTCTCCTGGTATAAGAGTCTAAACACATTCTTAATGCTTCAAAGCTTATGACACGGTATTATAGTCGTACTGGCCAAGAGTGTTTAATTGTTACCAGCAGCAGAAATGTGGAATTCTTACTTGCAGCAGCCTAAGAGGCCTGTTATGCATTGACACACAGATAGGCAATAATATAATAAATTAATAACAGTTATACTCGGTAACCATAATATTGGAAAACCAACATTCAAATGCAATCAAAGACTCAGTCCATAGAAGATCTTAATTGCAGACATAGTGGTTAAAGGCCTGTCTCACGGTGCGAGTTGACCCACGAGAGAGCCCGTGTTTTCACTCGTGGTAATCACCGTAGCGGGAACGTCGGAACTCGCGCGCCAACTTAGCAACTCGTGGCGCTAACGGCAGGTACCCATGAAACTTACTCGTGAAAAAATTCAAATATGTTTGAGGTTTTCCACAAGTCAAATTTCCTGTTCAAGATAAAAATTGAAACATTTAAACTCGTTGTAATAACGTAGTGGCCCGTGTGTTTACCTTAGTGACTCGTGTCTACCTTGGCACCGTCAATGGAAACTTTTCATTTCCCAGGTGGGAATGGAGTTACACTATTCACTTTCCCACAAGATTGTCTAATATTTTCTTGACCTCATGTACATGCTTTCAATATTCACTTTACACCAGGTATTGCGACTTTGTCAAGACCCTTCTGGAAGTCCATATTCATAGAATCATAGAATCATAGAATCATAGAATCATAGAAAATAGGTGCAGGAGTAGGCCATTCGGCCCTTCGAGCCTGCACCGTCATTCAATATGATCATGGCTGATCATCCAACTCAGTATCCTGTACCTGCCTTCTCTCCATACCCCCTGATGCCTTTAGCCACAAGGGCCACATCTAGCTCCCTCTTAAATATAGCCAATGAACTGGCCTCAACTACCTTCTGTGGCAGAGAATTCTACAGACTCTCCACTCTCTGTGTGAAAAAAAGATCTTCTCATCTCGGTCCTAAAAGACTTCCCCCCTATCCTTAAACCCTTGTCCTGGAGTTCCCCAACATCGGGAACAATCTTCCTGCATCTAGCCTGTCCAACCCCTTAAGAATTTTGTAAGCCTCTATAAGGTCCCCCCTCAATCTCCTAAATTCCAGCAAGTACAAGCCGAGTCTATCCAGTCTTTCTTCATATGGAAGTCCTGCCATCCCAGGAATCAGTCTGGTGAACCTTCTCTGTACTCCCTCAATGGCAAGAATGTCTTTCCTCAGATTAGGAGACCAAAACTGTACGCAATACTCCAGGTGCGGCCTCACCAAGACCCTGTACAACTGCAGTAGAACCTCCCTGCTCTTGTACTCAAATCCTTTTGCTATGAATAGAGTAATGGTGGATGGCTGTTTGTCAGGTTGGAAGCCGGTGACCAGTAGGGTGCCTCAGGGATCTGTGTTGGGTCCACTGTTGTTTGTCATGTACATCAATGATCTGGATGATGGGGTGGAAAATTGGATAAGTAAGTATGCAGATGATACTAAGATAGGTGGTATTGTGGATAATGAAGTAGATTCTCAAAGTCTACAGAGAGATTTGGGCCATTTGGAAAAGTGGGCTGAAAGATGGCAGATGGAGTTTAATGCTGATAAGTGTGAAGTGCTACATCTTGGCAGGACAAATCAAAATAGGACGTACATGGTAAATGGTAGGGAATTGAGGAATGCTGTGGAACAGAGGGATCTAGGAATAACTGTGCATAGTTCCCTGAAGGTGGAATCGCATGTAGATAGGGTGGTAAAGAAAGCCTTTGGTGTGCTGGCCTTTATAAATCAGAGCATTGAATATAGGAGTAGGGAAGTAATGTTAAAATTGTACAAGGCATTGGTAAGACCAATTCTGGAGTATGGTGTACAATTTTGGTCGCCTAGTTATAGGAAGGATGTCAACAAAATTAGAGAGAGTACACAGGAGATTTTACTAGAATGTTGCCAGGGTTCCAGCAACTATGTTACAGAGAAAGGTTGAACAAGTTAGGTCTTTATTCTTTGGAGCGCAGAAGGTTAAGGGGGGACTTGATTGAGGTCTTTAAAATGATGAAAGGGATAGACAGAGTTGACGTGGATAAGCTTTTCCCATTGAGGGTAGGGAAGATTCAAACAAGAGGGCATGACATGAGAATTAAGGGACAGAAGTTTAGGGGTAACGTGAGGGGGACCTTCTTTACTCAGAGGGTGGTGGCTGTGTGGAATGAGCTCCCAGCAGAGGTGGTGGAGGCAGGATCGATTTTAACATTTAAAAGTAAAGTGGATAGGTATATGGACGTGAAGGGAATGGAGGGGTATGGTCTGAGTGCAGGTAGATGGGACTAGGGGAAAACAAATGGTCGGCACGGACTGGAAGGGCCGAGAGGGCCTGTCTCCGTGCTGTAATTGTTATATGGTTATATGGTTAATACCAACATACCATTCGCTTTCTTCACAGCTTTCTGCACTCAGGTTGTTAAGGTTTGCCCTCAGCATTCATTGCTTTCAGAAAGATGCTTGTTACCAACAAACTCGCCACGACAATGCACAACTATCCGATTCAAACAACATTAGGTTTAGATTTATTACTTTCATGTGGAAAGTTATGTTTTGCTCGTTCCCCACACATACAGCCTCTGCTCCTTTCCCTCTGCCCCTGTTCTGCCTATGCTTCCTACACACCCTGGCTCTTCTGTACTGTTCCGTTTTCATTATTGCGTCATACTGCACAGAAACTGACCCTTCAGTCAACACTATCCATGCCAACTAATCCCGTTTTCCAGCACGTGTACTTATAAACTTTGACTATTTAAGTGCCAAATCTCCGGTCAGTTGACGAGTTAGATGTACCGTAATTACGATTGGGAACTGCAGTTAGTTTGGAAATTAGCAAGCAGACAAAAATGCTTCCATGTAGCCTTCCAGCTGTGATGAGACACCATGATCTCATGATCAACCCGATCACCGGAGCCCAACTGTCACTAACCATGGGCGATCATAGAAATTGACAAACAATCGCTTCCTTTGATATTTGAACAACGAAACTCTATTAAACAATGTAACACACAACCTTTAGTATTTTAGCTTGCAGTAACATAAATAAACTTATAGTTATTCAAAAGACCATGTTTGTAAAATCACACTGGAAAATAACTTGATAATTGCAAGCGTGAAACACCTTTTCCCCATTGCTACGATTGTTTCTATAACATGATTTTCTATTAAAAAAACACTGTTACTTCGCAAAGCAATGATCGTGTTATAGCAGAATTACTGTCCTTGTTGAATGTGAGTGTCTCTGTTTCCATCTTCCCTTCAAACCTTTAACCTATTCCTGTTGTGACCCAATATCCGTGCTCGTTCTCTCACGCTGGGTTCAGCTTCCCAAACACTATTCCACTCACTGCGTGCGGCTCCCACGCTCCGTCAAACTCACCGGCTTCTGATGCCTGCACTCCCTCTAAAGTTCTTGGGTTCAATAGAAAATGTAGCACTCTGCTGTCAAACATATATAAAAATGTGAATACAAGATGCCTTAGTGCATTAATAAGGATATCCAATGGACCTGAAAATCTGCTGTAAGAATAAGGAACTGCAGATGCTGGTTTAGATAAAAGGACACAAAGTGATGGAGTAACTCAGCGTGTCAGGCGAGAGCAATACCAGACCGTCCAGAAACTCATACTCTCCGGTAGCACGGTTCAGACTCTGAAGATGGGCCCCAAAACGAAACACCACCTATCCATGTTCTCCGGAGATGCAGCCTAGCTCGCTGAGTTACTCCAACACTTTGTGTCCTTTCCGGAAAATCTGCTTGTTTGGGCACCATTGAAGTCTCAAGAATGGTAGATTAATGTAGTTTTACTGTAATGCTTTAGAACGTTTTACCATAACCTGGCGACTCTTCTAAGCCTCGGTTAATGAAAGCAAGGATTCCGTACATGTTGCAACCCACCTTGAGCATCAAGTGCTCAGTGGATAAGAGCTCGGTGGGTCAGGCAATGGAGTGCGACATTTCAGGCCGCGACCCTTCTTCGGAATGACCATTCTTCACCATCAGTCTGAAGAAGGGTCCCAATAGAAAGCGTCCCCCTCCGTTCCCTCCACGGAAGCTGCCTGACCCCCTGAGTTCCTCCAGTGCTTCGTGTTTTGCCCAAGATGACAACAGTTGCAGCTTTTAGTATCACCAACTTCCTAACCACCACATCTAGCTGTGCTAAGTAGAAACAAATAACTGCAGATGCTGGTTTATACCAAAGATAGACACAAAGTGCCGGAGTAACTCCTCGGATCAGGCCGCATTTCTGGAGTGATGTTTCGGATCGGGACCCTTCTAACGAAACGACAGCCATCCTTTTTCTCCACAGTTGCTGCTTGACCCACTGAGTTACTCCGGCACGTTGTGTCTATCGTTTATCCAGCTGCGATGTTGCCTTCAAGCGATTTTTTTTCACTCGTACAACAACGTTCCTTGTTGATACGATATTCCCAATGTTGCTACCATTCATTGCACATGTCCTTATTTATCAGCCCTCCTAAAGTGCGACACCTCAGACCTATCAGCATTATATTTCGCTTGCCCCTCCAAATATAACAAACCTTCGCCCGCTGGTCTTCTAACTACGTGATGTGTGTTTCAAACAAATCATAACTATAACTGCTGTGGCACTGGACAGGTGCACATTTTCCCTTTGTAGGTCATATCAATAGACGCGGCCGCACTGAATTCTATCTTTTTAACTCAAAGCCGCAGGATGGAGATGTTTTCTTTAACACTGTTGCTTATTAAAATATACCTTCATTCACGGTTGGCTCAAGAGTAATGGGAGAGGAACTTGGTAACTCGGGAGAGGAACTTGGAACATCTCAGAAATGACATACCCCGGTTAAGCACTTGAACATAAACTTGGAATCTCGTACATAACCACGAGTCTGTTTTTTTTCTTTCACTTGGGGTCACTCGTGGGTGGACTCACACTGTGAGACAGGGCTTTTAGTGGTGTGCAGTGTTGATGGGAATAAACTGCTCTTTTACCTGGTGATCACGGTTTTAAAGCTCCTGAACCATCTTCCCAATGGTAGTAGTGAAATGAGAGCATGGCCAGGGTGGACATCAATGATGTCCCATTGATGAACATCTATATTACGAAAAGTCTGATCTTGACCACTTCCTGTTGTTCTGTATATTGATTTTAGAAAAAGCGCTGCCACTTACGGCTGTGATGTTTGGCCATCTTACTCAGAGTCCCCCTCCGCTGCACAGGACAAGAGGATTTTTCCCATCGATGAAAAGTAAAATAGTTATTAGTGTTTAAAAAATGTTGAGATTCTCTCTCCTGAAGGCCACGTGCCTTCCGGAGGGACTATAAAACTTGGGCATGCTGAGTGCCTCAGTCAGTCTCTGCAAGATGGGGGAGCGAGAGGGTCACGTCTCTCAGTCTGTGCTGTGAATAACACTGAACACATGTCTACTAAACTGTGAGTGTGGTTTTACTGACCTTGAGTACCTTAATGTAGTTTGAAAATGAAAATGTGGTTGGTTTGAAATAAACCACAGCACATGGTTGGTGGTAGTTGGTTTGAGCTAATGCACAGCAAATGGTTGGTGGTGGTTGGTTTGAGCTGAAGCACAGCAAATGGTTGGTGGTGGTTGGTTTGAACTGAAGCACAGCAGATGGCTGGTGGTGGTTGGTTTGAACTGGCAAATGATTAAATGTCTAAACTAGACAACTTCCTGTTTGCACTGCGTATTGATTTTACATAAAACCCTACCACTTAAGGCTGTGATTTTTGGCCATCTTACTCAGTCCCCCTCCACTCATCAGGTGCAGAGGATTCTTCCCATCAATGAAAACTAAAAGTGTTATTAGTGTTTATAAATGGTGAGAATCTCTGCCCTGTCAATCACGCCATGAAGGCCACGCCCCTTCCGGTGGGAGGGGGGAGGGATTATAAAACCCAGACATGTGGGTGTGGCTCAGTCTCTGCATGATGGGGGAGGGAGAGGGAGAGGTCACGTGAGGTGGCAAGGTGGAATATTGCATTGGGGGACCAGCCCTCCCATGTGAGCATGGGACCCAACGGGTCCCACTTAGTCTAGTAGGTTATGGATTTTCTCTTCCTGGAGTTATCATCTAACATTGAGAGTAGGATAATTGTTCTGAAAACATTCAATCAGATTATCAATCTCCCTCCTTTACTCTAACTCGTTATTGGGCAGTGGGCAGGTGCTATATACCTACACAGGAAGGTATATGCTCCCATCCTCACAAGTCTCGGGCAGATGGGGCTCCTCGGCCTGTGAAAGCAGTCCATCTAGGAGAGGGAAAGTCTGATTTAAACCCTCCACTGCCTTGTGGCTATATCCAGTCATGGAAAAGGCTCCAGGAGTAAACCACAAAAAAATCCGGAGTCGGAGCCCCTAAGGCAGTTCGTTGTTGTCTACAACCTCGCTCTGGCAGCTTCTGCGATAGCGCTGGTGCCAAACTGTAATGGCCCTGCTGTTCCTTTGGATTGATCAGCGACGTGGAGAGGGGGGACATGCTGCATGGGCAACAGCCTGTCCTCCATTTGACATTGCCCAGGCTTGCATCCGACCAGGATGCCTCACCCATGGTCAGTCGTGACTGAGGGGGGGCCTACTATTGCCCGTATTTATCCAACGATGATGCTATTATCTGTGAACTTAAATATGGCATTGGAGCTGTGCCTGTCTTACCCTTTCATTGGTATAGAAAGTGTAGAGCAGGGAACTGAGCACACAGCCTTGCGGTTATATGGCCCGAGAAAGTGCATTGATGTTCTCCCTTTCTAAGAAAGCATAGAAAGCATCAAGCTTGTCCAGGAGTAATGACTCACTGTCACTGTAGCTACTACTTGATATCATCCTTTAGGAAGTAATGGGATGCAAGCTCTGCCACATCTGCTGAACATTTGTCTTATCTTCCAGTGTAGACTGAAAGTGTCTCTTAGCTTTTCTAATGTCCATATTGAGCTTGTTCCAGGAATTCATAAATTACCCTGTATTGCCAGACCTGAATGCCTTATATGTGAACCTCAATAGATTGTCGACTTCCTGGTTCATCCAACATTTCTGGTTAGGGAACACATTGGTCGGAATGTACTCCAAATGGCATTGGTGGGAATGTACTCCTCCACACATTTCCTTATGAAGTTGATAACAAATGTGGCAGATGGGCTCCGGTCTGTTATTGAATCGAACATCATCCATTCTACTGACTCCAAGTCATTCCTGTCTTCCCTGGCCAGCTTTATGCAATCTTCACCTCTGGAACTCCACTCTTCAGTTGTCTGTTTGCGAGCAGGTAATCCAATTTTCCAAGTAAGAAATGTGCTGGTGTTAGATTGGGAGTGATTTCTTCAAACTTGCTTTGTAGAAATTCCTGGCCATGATGGGGAAAGCATCAGGGTATGCCATTTGGTGGTCATTGACCATAGCATGCAGTTACTCCAGTGCGACTGTAGTCATGATGATGGAGGCAAATTCCCTTGGGGTGGAAGGGTTGGCATTTCACTCCTGGATGTTACAGGGAGCAGAAGTTACACTAGCCCGCTTTGTCTGAGGACCGCAAAGAGTTTACCATGAGGCAGATGCCACCACATCTACCTATGCCCACTGCCCATGTTTTTGTTTACATCTTTGAGCACTCAACCTCCTTAGATCCTTCCCTCCATCTCTGCAGATGAACAAGGAGAGGCGGAGGGAATATATATTATTCTTACTTGGGAGTACTTTGAATATGATGTCCTCATTTGCACCTGTAGGTAGCACGGGAATTGGTGTGAAAAAAGTTTGAATAGCTGCAATATTTCAACATACGATGCAGTGAAAGGAATAAAAAAAACAAAGGCCAAAGTTCAATTGCTTAATATAACAAGCAAGGAGAATCTAATTCATCAAATGGAAAACAGCATAGCTTAATGGTTCAAGGCTACAATGACATTTGGGCCTGTGACCTTTTATCATAAACTTTGAAACATGAATAATGAAGTTTTAACATTATTATTGCAATCCAAAAGCTACTACAGTCTATGAGTTCCTTGTAAGGCTCCTGCCCATCTGAAAATATCAACATTTTATATCCTTTTCCACTGCCTGATTTTATAATTATACGATTTATTTACATTTAAAATAATTTACAAAAGAAAAGGGGTCAGTGGAATACCACTCAATAAAATACATATCAAGTATTAGAAATCTTCCATCTGAACACACTTCCATTCAACCTTTTTCATTACAATTTTGATGTGGTGTATTTATAATGCAAATTGTCTTAATAAATATGTCAACTTCTAATTAGAACTTCCATCAGTAATGCTGCGATGTCTGCGATTTTTTTTGGTTCCGCAGTTCCTTGTTTCTCAAGCAAATAAATTCTTGTGTCCCAACACAAATTGCCATAGATTTTACGCTGGCAACAGCAATAGAGGTAATGTGTGATTATCTATGTTCTTGTTCCTTGTATAGTTTATTTATTGAACTTGATGGACCAATGGTGATGGAAAAAGATTAAAGTCACAGATGGAAAAACAGTAAATAGAGAGCTGCAGTCATATTGAATTATAATTATCTTTTGTGATAAAATTGTACTGCATGAAATTAGCAATGAACAAATTAACGTGCAAAAGTAAACATTCATATTTTCACTTGGTGTTTGGTGCAATTTCATATTAACAAATTAATTTCTTCATTTTTATTGCTGTTCACATCCTTTTCCATGATATAGCAAAATGCTCCATTCTAGAGAAATTCAAATCATTCACTACAGCATTTCACCCCATCTATTTCCCAGATAACTATTTTCTTGAACAACTAAATGTATTTCTGCTGTCTTCAGGAAATGAATCCAATCATTCCCCTAAAGGCTTCATTACTGTCAACTTAGAAGTGGTGAAACTATGTGCTAGCGCATGTACAAAAATAAATAACATTTAAGAATTTCAAAATTCTACAGTCCTTTTGAAGTAACTTAATTGCAATTCTAAGTGGTTTCTGATTTCTGTTCTAGTCCAGGAATGTGTAGGTTAACATATGATGAGTGTTTGACGGCACTGGGCCTGTACTCACTAAGGTTTAGAAGAATGAGGGGTAACCTCAATGAAACATATGCAATATTGAAAGGCTTGCATAGAGTGGATGAGGAGAGGATGTTTCCATTAGTGGAAGAGTCTAGGACTAGAGGTCATAGCCTCAGAATTCAAGGATGTTCTTTTAGGAAGGAGATGAGGAGGAGTTTCTTTAGTCATAGGGTGGTGAATCTGTGGAATTATTTTGTTTTGGAGCCCAATCAGTGGATACATTTAAGGGAGAGATGGATAGATACTTGATTAGTACAGGTGTCAGTTGTTATGGGGAGAAGGCAGGAGAATGGGGTTAGGAGGGAGTGATAGATCAGCCGTGATTGAATGGCAGAGTAGATGCTGGGCCGAATGGCCTAATTTTGCTTCTATCACTTATGATATTGTGATCTTATGAGGTCCAAGCAATCTCCTCCCATGCTACCCTCAGTATCCTCAGGCACTGGGGACTCATCCACTCTAATGTTTTTCAAGACATCCAACACCACCACGTTCTCAATGTCAACATACCCTAAAAAATAAACATGCACCTCCCTGATCTAAAAAGACCCAAATGGGACATTAAACAGTAGCCTGGATATAGGGTGCAAGTTAAATCAAGAGTTAAAATTGGCATATCGTAAACGAGAACTTACCAGTTCGAAGTTTGATCGTTATTTTATGAGGAGTTACGATGAGGGATTACATGAAGAACCCGCCTCACGCTGGCAAACGGCATACTTCAAAGCAGCGGCATGAAAAACACAGAACACCAAATAGCCGAAGTAACATAGTAAGGCTCATAAAAGACTTAGAACTACCAGATTGATCATTTATTTTATGAGGGTGGGAGTGGAGGGCACGTAATCCCTCATCGTAAACTCCTCATAAATAACGATCAAACTTCGAACTGGTAAGTTCTCGTTTAAATCTTACTATTTTACTTCGGAGTCACGTGAGTGACTACGTGAAGATTTTAAAGCTTTCTGGGTTTTTTTATGTCGTAGTATTTAATTAAAAAGTACGACAGTCCGGCTAAGTAAATACATACATGAGAAACCAGACTAATATTAGTTCTTTCCATAATTAACTTTTTAATGGTTTAAAGAATATATAATAACCCTCCCTTATATCCGAGGGAATGATTACAAGTGATAAAAGATATAAGTGACTACATAATTGGTTATTGTAATCAATAGTATACAAAGCAGGTGATTATATTGATCCCAACACGCGTGGCCAAAGCTTGTCATTAGTGTGAACAGGTTTATTGTAGAACTTTGAAAAAGTTTCTTCTTTACTCCACCCTGCGATTTTTAAAATATGCTCGAGTGGTACGTCCCGCACCTTCGCCGCGGACGTAGCTGCAGCCCTGGTGGAGTGAGATTTGAACACATCAGTGTCTACTTCTGCTAAAAGCAACACCTGTTTCAACCATTTTGAGATAGTTTGAACTGAAGCTTTTGTGTGTGGTGCTTTTATGCGTAATCGTTAACATTTTTTCATTTCCTCGAAGAGTTTCAGTAACTTTAACATATTGATTCAATATGTTTAACCACACACAAAGTAGGATCAAAAGGATAAGCTTGAAAGGTTACCTTAGGCTCCAGATCTCCCTGATCTGCTTTGTTTTGATTCAGATCGTAAACATAGAAACACAATGTTATCTGTAGTCACATGCAATACAGTCTAAACGCAACATTTGTAAAGTTTGCACTCTTTGAGCTGAAACCAATGACATTAATATTATTAATTTTGAATGTTAATCTTTCCAATGACAATCCTTCAATTGGAGTCCACTGTCTAAGTAAGGTAAGTACAAATGCTCACATCCCAAATTCTCTGTGTAATCTAGGTTTGGGTGGATTAATATTAAAGATTCCTTTCATGAATCTAGATATTAGTGGATGTGATCCAATTGATTTCTGGTCAGACATAAGTCCTAAATAAGATGAAATAAGGCACTGCGTGCAGTGTTAGTGGCACTGTAACTTAAATGTTGCTCAAAATGCAATTTAGCAAGGAGCTCCAATACATTTTCCATGCAATATCACAGTATCACAATATCAAACATGCAATATTCACCGTATCATAAGAAATATTTGACTGTGTGCAAAATTCTTCCCATTTCTTAATATGTGTCATATATTGTTTTTGTGTGTTATCTCGCCATGATGCGACTATAACCTCCATAGTTTTGTCCGAACAATCCCAGCTCCTGTATGGTCTGGTCAAAACCTGCAGATTAATAAATTCATATACGCATATAATGCATAAATTTCTTTGGTTACTGGATTAATCAAGATATCACTAAAGTTAGGAATTGGCATATATGGTTCTTTAATCATAATTCAGCATTAAATGGGAACCAAGTTGTGTTGGCCAATTTGGAACTACCAACAATCCTGTGGCAGAATCATGTTTCTATTTCCTTCAGACATTGCTGAACCCAAAGCAAAAGGTGGAAAAGCATAAAAGAACATATTCCCCCAGTTCAATGAAAAAAACATCTACTGCTACTGCATCTGGATCGTGTTCCCAAGACACATATTTAGGCAATTGATGGATTAAGCCTTGATGCAAACAAATCAATTTCTGGTAAACCAAATTGAGTTACAATATTCTTAAAATATTGCTGGATTAAGCATCCATTCTGTGTTTATCTTTAAATATCCTTGATCTTTTATCTGCCACCACATTGTCTTTACCTGAATGTAGTTTGCTGAAAATCCAAATTTGGCGATCAATTCACACCATTGTCAATATTTTCATTGACCAGACAATCACATGATACTGATCTGACTCCCCCATGTGATTAATATATGCAACAGCCATTTTATTGTCTAACTGTATTAATACATGTAGAACCCTTTTTTGAACAGCAATATGCTTTTAGACTATAGAAAGCAACCAATAACTCTAAATAGTTAATACCATAAAGTTTGAAGAAACGTTTCTTCTTGGACTTTCCATCTACCTCCACAACTGGAGGATGAGGATGAATCTGTTAACCCACCCCCCCCCCCCCCCCCCCACCCCCCCCCCACCCCCCCCCCCCCCACCCCCCCCCCCCCCCACCCCCCCCCCCCCCCCCCCCCCCCCCCCCACCCCCCCCCTCCCCCCCCCCACCCCCCCCACCCCCCCCCCCCCCCCCCATCCGAGAGCATTAGCATCTATTTATAATACAATTTCCAGGCTGTTTAATCAGAATGTTTTTAGCAGCTTGTGGGATATTTTTAACCCACCATGGTAATTCCAACAAAACTTCTTTTGTAATTGCATAGGCCTATCAAAGTGGCCTGCCCACTCTTTGAGAGCTTCTTATTTTGTCCCTTTGAAGATTTTGAAAATGTAATGGACCAAATTCTAACTGTAGTAAAAGCTGCTACTAGTTTACCAATAGTTTTGTCGCTATTTTTTCGGATGGAAGGATAAGTTTGTGAATGAGATTATTACAAGTCACCAAAAATCATCAACTTTATCTTTGTTGGTAAAGTATTAACATAGTTTCTGAGTTAATTACAAACTCCAAATAGTTAAATTGATTGTGCTGGCTGCAGCTGGAATTTAATTGGATGAATCAAGAAACCCTAGCTTTAACAAAGCTTTTGTACTGAAACTAATTCTCAGCTGACTCTTGATTGCCATAAATGATTAGAATGTCATCGAGATAAGCCATAACGATGTGTTTTTGTACTCTAATTGGGCTAAAACTGGTTTCAACAGTTTAGTAAAGAGCCTAGAAGCTGAACTCAATCCATTTGGCAAAGCTTTAAACTGCCATAATTGTCCCAGCCAATAAATTTAAAGTACCTCCAGAAACTGATGTATTGGTTACAGAATAATAGGCGTTTTTCAAATCAATCGTAGCCATATAACAACCTGCTGATATTAAATATCTTGCAGTATAAATGTTTTCCATTTAAAAATTTGTATTCTACCACTTATTTAGATCTGTAAGGTCCAGAATAATTCTGCAATCACCATCTTTTTATGTCTTTTGAAATATCTTAGACACAATTGATGCTCGTGTTCATAAGTTTTTTCAGTAACCCCATTTCAGATAATTTGTCAATTTCCACAGTAATCTCTGCTTTTCCAAATTGCAGTAAACACGAAAGCATAGGCAGGTTTATCTGTACTGGAGGATTAACCCCTTCTTTAAATGTAATAGTGGTTCCTGAAACTGCTTGTAAAAATAAACCGATCAGAAATAATAGTAAGCCAGTCTTTATAAAACTTTTGTAAATCTCCCTCCAACTGGAGATTAATCCGCAGTTTCTTTAAAGATAGAACAAGTCTTTAATACCTCTCCATATGAGCGTGGTGGTCTCCTTTTCCCCGAATACGGGTAAGTATTGGGCTGTGCAGTACAATCAATAATATTTCCTTGACATATTTCTGCCTTTATTTCCAAAATCAAATCCCCTTCTGGGCGAAAAATACCTTTTTTGTCCTAAGACGAAGGTTTCATGCAGTTAAAATTTTTTAGCTTCTTCATCCAATTTTAATAATTTAGGCAGATTTACTCCAAAACAGATAACCAGGAGCTTGAACACCACTTGCTCGAACCACACAAGCTTGCAAACCTTGGGTGAAATATGGGCCGAATAGCCATTTTCCTCATACAATCATTTTATAGAAAGAATTTGCACAATAGGCCCTCTTTTTTAAACTTATCCATCTCCCCAAAAGCCATAATGGCAGCAGAATAATTTGTGAGGATTTTTGAACCTCACTTGAGCTCTCATATTTGGGGTCATGGATGCCCAAATCAACGGATAAACCGTAGGCACTTTCAATGAGGCACAATTTCCTGTGCGTTTATAATTCTGATGTTTCAATCATCACAGAATCATGAAGTTGGTGAGATACCTATATTAATGTTGGCAGCTAGGTTTTCTTCCATAGCCTCACCACTTCCTTCATTTATAGCAAATTATTTTGCTATCTCAGGCACATTTGGCCTTTCTTTTATTTTGTGGTGTGTTTTCAAATGCAAATCACCATCAGCAGGGTCTGCCTTCTGCAGCCCTAAATCAATTGGGATTTCATCCCATGAGACTTCCTTCGGCCCAAATCCTGGGTCCGGAGTTCCAACTCTCAATTAGGCCCACAGCCATATCAGAATAATTAAACCCCTCAGGGCTTTTTTTGGGAACCTTCTGGGTACTGTGACCCTAGTCTCATTAATTTTTTGGAGAAACTTTCTCCATATGCTCCATTATTAGTTCCATATAGTTTAATTATCTGGAGACTTTCAGTATCAGAGTCATCAGAACCACGGGCCTCTCAGATTTCTTTTACATTTTTAGGAGCATTTCTCTCCGTGGTTATAACTTCTGGAGAATCTAGAACTCACTAACGGGTATATCAGCGGCCACCGGTATCGGAACCGGATCCGCACTAGCTTTTTTCCCGTATTTTTATTTTCACCCCGGGAAGCTCTTTTTACCGCGAATTTTCTTTGCCGATTTCTCCATTTCTTTCATTTAATCTGTGCTAAACAGCACTTTAACGTGACTCTGACTTTTTTATTTTACTTTATTTTTACTGCTGGACCCACCCACCGTACGTTTAAAAAAACATCCCGACTTTGCTGCACTTACCTGCGGGGCCGTTCCGACCGCTGCGAGGAGCTGCTCCTTACTGCAGCTCCTCCTTCCGCCGTCAGCGTCGACGTAATGCCGTTTGCCAGCGTGAGGCGGGTTCTTCACGTAGTCACTCACGTGACTCCGAATTAAAATTGGCATATCGTAAAGGTACTGCTAGGGTTGTTATGGGAGATTTCAACATGCAGGTTGAGCTATGAAAATTAGGTTTGTACTGGACCCGAAGAAAGGGAATTTGTGGAGTGCCTCCGTGATGGATTCTTAGAGCAACATGCACTGGAGCATACCAGGGAGAAGGTAATTCTGGATTTAGTGTTGTGTAATGAACCGGATTTGATAAGGGAACTCAAGGTAAAGAAGCCATTAGGAGGTACTGACCATAATATGGTAAGTTTTAATCTATAATTTGTGAGAGAGAAGGGTAAATCGGAGGTTCCATGTTACAGTTGAACAAAGGGGACTATGGAGCCAAGAAGGGGGAGCTGGCCAAAGTTGACTGGAAAGATACCCTAGCAGGGATGACAGTGGAACAACAATGGTAGGTATTTCTGGGAATAATACAGAAGGTGCAGAATCAGTTCATTCCAAAGAGGAAGAAAGATTCCAAGGGGAGTAAGGGGTGACCGTGGCTGACATGGGAAGTCAGGGACAGTATAAAAATAAAAGAGAAGAAGCACACCATAGCAAAGATGGGCGGGAAGCAAAAGGATTGAATAATGTTTAAAGAACAACAGAAGATAACTAAAAAGGCATATATGGGGAGAAAAGAAGAGGTGCAAAGGTAAGCCAAGAATATAAAGGGGGATAATAAAAGCTTCTTATATAAAGAGGAAAAAATTAGATAAGACCAAAGTTGGACCTTTGAAGACTAAAAAAGATGAATTTATTATGGGGAACAAGGAAATGGTAGATGAGTTGAACAGGTACTTTTGATCCGTCTTCACTCAGGAGGACACAAACAATCTTCCTGATGTACTAGTGGCCAGAGGATCTGTGGTGGCGGAGGAACTGAAGGAAATCCACATTAGGCAGGAAATGGTGCTGGGTAGACTGATGGGACTGAAGCCTGATAAATCCCCATGGCCTGATGGTCTGCATCCCAGGGTACATAAGGAAGTGGCTCTAGAAATCATGGACGCATTGATGTTCATTTTCCAATGTTCTATAGATTCAGGATCAGTTCCTGTAGATTGGATGGTAGCTAATGTTATCCCATTTTTTTAAGAAAGGTGGGAGAGAGAAAAAAAGGGAATTATACACCAGTTAGCCTGACATCGGTGGTGGGAAGATGCTGTAGTCAATCATAAAAGATGAAATAGCGGCACATTTAGATAGCAGTAACAGGATCGGTCCAAGTCAGCATGGATTTACGAAGGGGAAATCATGGTTGACTAATCTTCTGGAATTTTTTGAGGATGTAACTAGGAAAATGGACAAGGGGGATTTAGTGGATGTAGTGTACCTGGAATTTCAGAAAGCATTTGATAAAGTCCCACATACGAGATTAGTGGGCAAAATTTGGGCACATGGTATTGGGGGTAGAGTGCTGACATGGATAGAAAATTGGCTGGCAAACAGGAAACAAAGAGTAGGGATTAACGGGTACCTTTCAGAATGGCAGGCAATGACTGGTGGGGTACCGCAAGGCTCGGTGCTGGGAGCGCCGCTATTTACAATATACATCAATGATTTAGATGAAGGGATTTAAAGTAACATTAGCAAATTTGCAGATGACACAAAGCGGGGGGCAGTGTGAACTGTGAGGAGGATGCTATGAGAGTGCAGGGTGACTTGGACAGGTTGGGTGAATGGGCAGATGCATGGCAGATGCAGTTTAATGTTGATAAATGTGAGGTTATCCACTTTGGTAGCAAAAACACGAAGGTAAATTATTATCCAAATAGTGTCAAGTTGGGAAAAGGGGAATTACAACGAGATTTGGGGGTCCTTGTTCACCAGTCAAAGAAAGTAAGCATGCAGGTGCAGCAGGTAGTGAAGAAAGTGAATGGCATATTGGCCTTCATAACCAGAGGTGTTGGGTATAGGAGTAAAGAGGTCCTTCTGCAGTTTTATAGGGCCCTAGTAAGACCACACCTGGAATATTGTGTGCAGTTTTGGTCCCCTAATTTGAGGAAGGACATTCTTGCTATTGAGGGAGTGCAGCGAAGGTTCATAAGATTAATTAACGGGATGGCAGGACTAACATATGCTGAGAGATTGGAGCGGCTGTGCTTGTATACTCTGGAATTTAAAAGGATGAGAGGGATTCTTATTGAAACATAAGATTATTGAGGGTTTGGACACGCTAGAGGCAGGAAACATGTTCCCGATGTTGGGGGAGTCCTGAACCAGGGGCCACAGTTTAAGAAGAAGGGATAAGGCATTTAGAACAGAGATGAGGAAACACTTTTCACAGTTGCGAGTGTGGAATTCTCTGCCTCAGAGAGAGGTGGAGGCCGGTTCTCTGGATACTTTCATGAGAGAGCTTGATAGGGCTCTTAAACATGGCAGAGTCAGGGGATATGGGGAGAAGGCAGGAAAGGGGTACTGATTGTAATGATGTAAAGGGGCAATGATGATCAGCGATGATCACATTGAATGGCAGCGCTGGCTGGAAGGGCTGAATGGCCAACTCCTGCACCTATTGTCTATTGTCTATTGTCTATTGTCTATTTATCTGACCATCATTCATATCCTTCTCCTGAATGAATACTGATTTAGGAAAGCAAAGCTTTCATTTAGCACCTCACTCATGTTTTTTCGCTCCATGCATAAATTGCATCTCCTGTCCTTGAGTGGACCTACTATTTCCATAGCTACCCCTTAGCTCCTAATTTCCATGTAAAATGCCTTGGTATTCTACCTAATCCTACTCAGCATTACAGTCAAAGAGGTGCTGAAGGTATTATCCTGTATGAAGTTGGGCAGATCTCCCGGGCCTGATCAGATATATCCAAGGACATTGTGAAAACTAGAGAGGAAATTGAGGGAGCCCTGGTTGAAATTTACGAGTCCTCCTTAAATGCAGGGGAGGTGCCGGAAGACTGGAGGGTGGCAAATGTTGTGCCTCTATTCAAGAAGGGCTGCAGGGAAAATGCTGGGAACTATACGCCAGTGAGGTCAACTTCTGCAGTTTGAAAATTAATAGAGAGTATTCTGAGGGATGATGTACATGCATTTAGAATGGCAACAGGTTATAGCATGGTCAGATGGTTAGCATGGTTTTGTATGTGGGAAATCATTTCTCACCAATCTGATTGAGTTTTTTGAAGATGTGACCAAAACGATTGATGAGGGCAGCGCTGTAGAATTTATGTATATGGACTGTATATGGACAGCAAATCATTCGACAAGGTTCCATGTGGTAGGTTGCTCTGGAAGGTTAGATCGCGTGGGATCCAAGGAGAGATAACTGAATGGATAGACAATTGGCTTCATGGAAGGAAGCAGAAGGTGATGGTGAAAGGTTTTTTCTCAGACTGAAGACCTGTGACTAGTGATATGCCTCAGGGATGGATGCGGGGCTGTTACTGTGTGTTATCTACATTGATGCTTTGGATCAGAATGTACATGGCAAGATTAGCAAGTTTTGCAGATGATATAAAAGTGGGTGGTATTGCAGATAGTGAAGATGGTTGTGAAAAACTGCAGGATGATTGTGATTGGTTGGCCAGGTGGGCTGAGGAATGGCTGATGGAATTTAATGCAGAGAAATTTGAGGTATTGCATTTTGGGAAGTCTAACATGGGCAGGGCCTACACAGTGAATTGAAGGGCTCTGAGAAGTGTTATAGAGCAGAGGGTGTGCAGGTACAGAGTTCCTTGAAGGTGGACTTGCAGGTAGATAGGGTGGCCAAAAGGCTTTTGTCACATTGACCTTCATCAGTCAGTGTATTAAGTATAGAGGTTGGGAAGATATGTTGCAGTTGTATAAGGCATTGGTGTGGCCGCATTAAGAATATTGTGTTCGGTTCAGAGGACAATGTTATAGAAAATATATTGTCAAGTTGGAAAGGGTTCAGAGAAGATTTAAGAGGATTTGCAGTCCTAGAGGGTCTGAGCTGTAGGGATAGGTTGAGTACGTTGTGACTACTTGGAACACACCAGGATGAGGGGTGTTCTTATAGAGGTGTACAAAATCATGAGAGGAATAGATGCAGAGGGTTTATTGCCCAGAGAATCAAGGACCAGAGGACATAGGTTAAGGTGAAGAGGAAAAGATTTAATAGGAATCTGAGGGGTAACTTTTTCAAACAAAGGGTGGTGGGTGTATGGAACCAGCTACAGGTACATGGATAGGATAGGATTGGTGGGATATGGGCAGGCAGGTGGGACTCATGCAGCTGCAACATGTTGGCCGGTGTGGCCAAGTTGGGCCAAAGGTCCTTTTTCTGTGCTGTATGACTCTATGACTATGACACTGTACTATCCTAATTTCTTGCTTCCTTTATCTTCATGAAGTGCTTTCAGCTTCCCAAACCTAACATATGCTTCCTTTCCCTTTTTGACTAAACTTACAATATCTCTTGTCATCCATGGAACCCAAACCCTGCCATCCTTAAGGGCCTGTCCCACTTGCATGCGATTGCAAACGGAAACGGAGTTCATGCTAAGTTTGCAGTAAGTACGCGTTAAGTACGCGCTAAGTTTGCGCGTGACATAATTTGCGTCGTACTCACCAATCAGCTGGGCAGGAGGCAAGCCGATTGAATTTGGGCATCGCACGGCGTCGGGTGGTGACATCATCGCGCAACGCCACGCCGGGCGGTGACGTCATCGTGCAACGCCACTCGCTAGGCGAACGCTGTCAAGACGCCGCATACGCCATCAGGAAGCTGCGTACGCCCTCAATGCCCCTGCGGGCCGACAGGCCGTTGGCGCACGGAATTTTCGGACAGTGCAGGATTTACGGAGCCCCGCGCGATGTCGGCACCAGCCCCGCACAACTCCATGTGCCTCTGGGACCGGCCCCACACGGCCCGTACGCCTCAAGCGACCACGTTTTGTCGCGCCAGACGCATGCAATCGCATGCAAGTGGGACAGGCCCTTTACTCTGTCATCTTCACAGGAACATATTGGTCCTGGACACTAATAGCTTGCCTTTAAAATACTTCCATGTTTCAGATGTAGGTGCACCACAGAATATTTGCTATCAGTCTATTTCCTGCAATGCACTGTTGAAATTAGCCTTTCCCCAGTTTAACATTTTCACCTGAGGACCAGTTGTATCCTTATCCATCACTATCTTAAAATACAGGATAAACTCAGGCAGCCACAGGAAGAACATGATAACTCCACATAGACAGCAGCCAAAGTCAGGATCAACTTCTGCTGGAACCATCTGCTGCACCACCATGCAATCCTTTTTCCCCATTCCTTTCTTTCCCATAGATGTGCCTCACTTTTTCTCCAATGCATATTTGCTTTTTGTCTCAACATTGCAAGTGGTAGTGAGTTCATCATTCCAACCTCTGATTAAAAAAAAAGAACAGTGTTAGATATGCTGTTATTTAAAATGTATTAAGTAAACAAAGCTCCTTGAATGCTTTGTGATTTAAAATAAAGGTTTCAAAGTTCATACACCATTGTTGGGCACTGAGATTAACATTTCTAAACAGAGATATTGCATTTTACTTCGGAGTCACGTGAGTGACTACGTGAATAGAAGCCCGTACAGCCGTTGGTGCGTCATGACGTCAGACGCTGGTGCAGTCGGCCGGTTGGAGCAGCAGCGCTCCTCCGAGCGGTAAGTTTAAACGGAGGTAAGGTTTTTAAATTTTTTTTACCACAGGTCATTTTCTGCGACGGTTTGGAGTTCTGGTAGATATGTTGCAGAAAGTGAAGAAGGTGTCGGCGAGGCGCTCCGGGGGTAGAAAGGAAAAGTGGCCAGGAGAGTGTTGAGGATGGAGGCCCGTCTGGTACACCTGGTCTGGTGCTGGTCTACACAGCCAGTGGTTGCGGACCCACTGCCTGGGGGCAGTGGAGGCTTGCCAGTAGGGCGGAAAGGCCACGGCAAGTCTCTGTGGCCCGTAGATGAGTCGGGCCTGGAGGTTATACCCTCCATAGGAGAGTCCGTTTGCTCACGGCTCTCCCACGTCGAGATTCTATTACAAAAGAATGCTCGACAGGGACCAGCTCCGTGAGGAGGAGTGGTGCCCAAGCCAGGCTGATGGAGAGCTTGTGCTAGCAGCACCTGTTTCAGGGCTGCAGAACTATCCTGCCTGTGAGGAGGATGTTCTATCAGTGCAGTTTGCTGACACTGATTCTATGCTGGGGGAGAGCAGTAAAGGAGTTTCGGTTGGAGGTAATTCCGAACATTGCTGGGAAGTTTGCTGAGCGTAGAGAGGCAGGAAAGGCGATTGATGTAGAATTGGCCGAAGCAATTCAGTATATGCTCTCCCACCAGTTACAGGAGCTAGCTATGGAGAAGTAGCAAAAAACTATAAAGCTCCTGTTAATTGTGATCTCCTGAAGGTACCGGTGGTTAATCACCAAATTTGGTCATAGATGGGTATGCCTGCTAGGGCCCAGGATATGAAGTTTTAAAAAAGTGCTTAACCTGTTGTCAGCAGGTATAACAGCTGTGGTGAAAGTTTATTGATACAAGCAATATGGTTGAAGCACACCAGGACGAACTGGGATTCCTTTGTAATGCATTTTGAAATTAATAATATCGGGAGGGCCGCTATTAGGCCAGTGCTAAATCCGAATTTGGCGAGTTTGTGCAAACCGACCAGTCTACCACCACGAAATCTGTTGTTTGGTGGTAACCTTGCATAAAGGGTCAAAGACTGTCCTGAGGTTGTTAAAACCATGGCCCTCATTAAGCCAGCTGGCAAGCAAGGCAAAAAGGGTTCTCTACAAGAAGTCGAGGACAACAAGGTCCGCAAGGAAAGATGCAGGTAAGGAATATAACATTGACAGACGATGAATTAACTGATGTTCCTGTTAAAATTGGGGAAGGTTAAAATTGTTTCTCAAACAATGGCAGCAGTTGACATCAGATTTTGTTCATACTTAGTAGTATTGAAGGGGTGAAAAATTGAATTTTACTCTAAGGACAGTCTACCTAATCAACATTTTCCTAGTCGTAAACTTATTTTTTCAGATGAGGAAAATGTGCTTTTTTCAAGCAGAGACTCAGTCGTTACATAAGAAAGGGGTAATTGAGCCTTCTGTCTATCAAAGTCAACAATTTCTGTCAAGTATATTTCCCAGATCTAAAAAGACTGGGGGATGTAGACATTATTCTGGATTTTATCGAGTTTGAACAAATTTTGTTTGTTATAGGCATTTCAAAATGGAGACCTTTACCACGGGCAAACATCTAGTGTCCAAAGGGTATTATATGGCAACCATTGATTTAAAGAATGCGTATTACTCAGTGTCTATTCATCAACAATTACAACGATCAAAGGAACAGGCACTGAGAATACAAAGGGGCCATTTTGATAGGCCTTTGCAGTTGTCAGCTGGGGCGATTGCTGACATACAATGGTGGATAGTACATGTTTCAAAAAGTTTAGGAAGGCTTTGGTGGAACCACCGTCACTGATATTACAGACTGATGTAAGTGCACTGGGTTGGGGTGCAACAGATATGTCTTCTAGTTGTGGAGGCAGATGGAATGTGGATGAGACATCGCTTCTTCAATTAAGAGGGATTAATTATTTAGAGTTGTTGGGCACCTGGTATGGGCTCAAAAGCTTATTGTTCTACAAGGAGGGATCTGCATGTGCAGGTTCAGATTGACAACACCACAGCAGTGGCATATATAAACCACATGGGTGGAGTTAAGTCACAGTCTTGTGATAGACTGGCTAACCAGATTTGGAGGTGGTGTATTGACCAAAATATCTGGCTTTCAGCACTTTATTTGCCAGGAAGGTTTCAACACGGTAGCTGACACCAGGTCACGCCAGTTTAATGACAACATTGAATGGATGTTAAATCAGGATGTATTTAACCAAATGATTGTTCAGTATGGATTGCCAGATATTGACTTGTTTGCATCTTGATTAAATCATCAGTTACCTAGATATGTTTCATGGGAACCAGATCCTGGGGCAGTAGCAGTGGATGCGTTTTCGCTGCATTGGGGAGGAATGTTTGTGTATGTATTTTCCTCCATTCTGTCTCATCAGCAGATGTTTGCAAAAGATCAAGGAGGACTCCGCTTCAGGGGTATTGGTAGTGCCAGATTGGCCTACATAAGCATGGTTTCCCGTTGTATTACAAATGGCTAGGGAGCCTTACATGCTTATGCCCAAGAATAAAAATCTACTGGTAAATCCAGTCACTGGGGATCAACATCCTTTATATGATCGTATTGATCTGTTAATTTGCAGATTTTAAGGAGGCCATACCTGGGGAGAGTGACTGTGGATATTCTCACGTTGGCCTGCAGGGATAGTACACAGCAGCAATATATCACCTATATAAGGAAGTGGGAGCAATTCTGCCTACAGCAGAATATTGTATATCACACTGCAGGGATCACGGACGTATTGGAGTTTTGTCAACTCTTTATTTCGACCAAAAATTAAGTTACAGTGCGATTAATTCAGCCAGAAGTGCTCTGTCTTCTTATTTACCTATGAATGCAAAATTGCATACAGTAGGGACACATCCGTGAGTTTCACGATTCATGAAGGGAGTTTTTCAATTCTAATCCTCATAAGCCCAGGTATGCCGGTATTTGGAATGTGAGTGAGGTTCTTATGGTTCTTTGCCCGTGGGCTCCGGTTACACGCCTATCTATAGCCAAATTATCTATGAAGGTGGTCGTGCTTATGGTGTTGGTTTCAGCTCAACGTGTACAAACTTTGCAAAAGCTACGGCTAGATAGAATGCATGTGTCGGCAGATGCCATTATATTTTATGTCTATGATTTGCTTAAACATAATAGAAGAGGCATGACAGGATGTAAGATTGTGTTTTCAGCATACCCCGCAGATGATCTCTTGTGTGTAGTCTCACATTTATCTCGTTACATTGAGATTACTAAACCTCTGAGAGGAACAGAGTTGGCTTTGTTTATTAGTCACAAAAAACCACACAGTAAGGTGTCGGTGCAGCTAGAAAACGGAAGGCTTTTAATGAAGCCAAAAGCCTTATGAGGGGTGTAGAAAATCTGAGATACGGTTTGAATTACCCAGCCATTCTAAGAGTTACTTTTAACACAGTGGAGCATTTCTTTAATACCCCAGAAGCAGCCTTGGATTTCGCAAAGCAGTTCAAGCCTTGAAAAGTATCTACAAGCAAACATACTGACTTTTACTATTTTAGAGACCCAACATGGAGTCTCAACACTATCAGCAAGCCTTGGATTTCGCAAAGCAGTTCGAGTCTTGAAAAAGTATCTACAAGCAAACATACTGACTTTTTCTACTTTTAGAGACCCAATACGGACACTCAACATTTGTGAGATTTTTTCATATGATAATATGGGAACTAGAAGTAATGGACAATGCCGTACGGAATGAAGAGGAAAAAATCTGGATTGGAAGAAGTTTTCTGGATACTGACATTTAGTCTTAACATATAACTAATATAAACAAATAACACACATACTAAATATCACAATGCGGTTTTATTATCACTATGATTATTATTAATCAAGATTGCTCACTTTTGCTAATTAATTATCACTAATAATTAATAACTAATGTCTCGTTAATGAATGGAGTTAAATTTAGCTATGGATCTCATTTGGAGATCCTTTTTTTCTAATAATAATTTTTTATTTTGTACTTTAAATTATATTCTTTATGTTTAATACTGCTTAGATTTCTAAGTTAATTTTAGATATAGATACCCTTATATGACGATTACCACCACTTTTTTCATTCCTTTAATATTATACCCCAGTTAAAATATATTGATGGAATAATAATTCCTCAAATCTAGGAGCTGGCCAAGTTAATAACAACAATGCCGGAAGTCCTTAGATGGATAGCCAAGTTAATATGGCTAACACAAACTACAAATACTTTATTTGTAGTTTTTTTCCTTCTTTAACAACAAACTATTAATTTCTTTAACTATTCTTTACTATCCTTTTATATCTATTGTATTTTTTCAGTTTGAATGGAGTTACACATTGGACCAATGGAGATATATTCGTGAGGTACATAAAAGAGATTTAAAATTCATCTATTTGGTGTTCGGGTGTAAGGTTAGGTCTAACTGCGCTGACCTTAGACTCTATTGCAGATTCCCACAAAACTTAAAATGCAAGACTTAAAAAGAAATACGGGGAATGAGGGATTAACGTTTTGCAGTTGGAACGTTAAAGGTATTAATGAACCAATAAAGAGAGGAAAAAAATATGGACACATTAAAAGGCAATTAAAGCTGATGTAATTTATATTCAAGAAACCCACTTAAAAAAAGACGCTGAAAACAGGTTGAAAGCTAAATGGATAGACAAAATATATCATTCTTCTTTTACGCATAAATCAAGAGGTGTAGCAATATTATTTCGTAAAGGTACTTTATTTAAGCATACATCAACTATAATCTGATAAGATGGTAGATACATTATGTGATAGGAGAAATAAACACAGAAAAAAATGATTTTTCGTTTATATATATGGACCAAATTTTGATAGCCCTTTGTTTTTTAAGAAAGTACTTCACAATATTCCGGAATTAACACATTATAATTTGATAATTGGAGGAGATTTTAATTGTACATTAGACCCTTACCTAGACAGATCTTCAAAACAAAGAAAAACTGAATCACATTCTAGTGATTTATTAAATGCATATATTCAAACGACTAATATTAAAGATGTTTGGAGAATAGAAAACCCTACTGGTCGAGAATACTCTTTTTACTCACCAGTACATAAAACTTACTCAAGAATAGATTATTTTCTGGTAGATGCAAAGCTTATCTCACTTACTTACGAACCCAAATATCATAATATTATAATCTCAGATCATGCACCATTAACATTTAAAATTAAAATAAATGGTAAAACAGAAAATTGTGGACAATGGAAACTTAATCCACAAATTTTAAAAAAATAAAACCACTCAGGAATATATTATAACTCAAATTAAGATTTTTTTTGAAATAAATGATCAACCAGAAATATCTCGCTCTTTATTATGGGAAACATTTAAAGCATATCTTCGAGGAATTATGATTTCTTCACAAGCATTCCATAATAAAAAGATTCGGAAGGAACAACAGGACTTGGAAAGGGAGATTAACAATTAGATATACAGAATGCAACAAAACCAGATATAATAATACATAATAAAATTGTAGCATTGAAATATAAATTAAATAAAATATATACTGATCAAGTTTTAAAATTTTATCAACATAACTAAACAATTACAGTTTGAATTTGGAGACAAACCCCAAAAATATTAGCTCGACAATTAAGGAAAATTGAAGCTGAAAAAAATTATACATAGGATTAAATCACAAAATGGTGATGTATTAATACAACCTAAAGATATTAATGAAAGATTAATGCAATATTATAAAAATCTATATACTGCTAAAGCGACAGTAAATAAAACAGAAATAGATGCCTTTTTAAAAATATGTAACTTAAAAGGTTTGGATTTACAAAATAAAGAACTATTAAATGCTGATATTTCAATAAAAGAAATCCAAGAATCTATTAGATCATTAAAAAATGGTAAAAACACCGGGACCGGATGGTATTGGCTCGGAATTTTATAAAATTTTTCATGATCATATGGTCCCATATTTGAAATCATTATATGAACAGATATATACACAACAGAAATTACCAGATACGCTGAACGAGTCTATTATAAACACTTATACCTAAAATAAATAAAGACTTGGATGAACCAGGATCATATAGAGCAATAGCTCTATTAAATACGGATCAAAAGATCTAACAAAAAATATTAGCACAAAGATTTAAGTACAGTTGTCAATGAATTAATTCATCCCGATCAAACAGGATTTATACCTAAAAGATATTCCTCATATAATCTAAGACGGTTATTTAATATTATATATTCGAAAAGAAGTGATAAAAAAGATTTAGTAGTTATCTCGCTGGATGCAGAAAAAGCTTTTGACCAAGTGGAAGGGCCTTATTTATTTTCGGTGATGGAAGCTTTCAAGCTCGGTGAGAAGTTTACTTTGGATTAAATTGTTATATGCAAACCCAACAGCTAGAATAACAACAAACCGTATGTTTATCTACTAAATTTAGTTTTATCTCGAGGTTGTAGACAAGGCTGTCCTCTATCACCTTTATTGTTCGCGCTAGCAATAGAACCTCTCGCCCAAAGGGTGAGATTACATCCGGAAATACATGGATATGATACTAAAGATACTAAGAATAAAATCTCCTTATATGCGGACGATGTATTACTTTATATCACTGAACCGGAAATAAGTATCCGAAATTTGTTAAAACTAATAACGGAATTTGGATTAAATCTCAGGATACAGTATCAATTGGAATAAAAGTGAACTTATGCCAATAATGATGAATAATTTACAGATATTACAACAATTTCCTTTCAAGATAACAAACGAAAATATTAAATATCTTGGCATTTTCGTTACAAAAAGATTTGATTCTTTATTTAAATCTAACTTCCCGTTATTACTGAACAAATTAAATAAGAATATTTTATACTGGAAAAGTTTACCTATTTCAATGTTAGGTAAAATCAACGCGATAAAAATGAATTTTCTCCCACAATTATTATATTTATTTCAATTAATCCCGATATATCTCCCTAAAAATTAAAAAAAAAAAATTAGACTCCCTAGTTACTAACTTTATTTGGGATTATAAGAACCACAGAATAAATAAAAAACACTTATGTAAAGCTAAAATAAATGGGGGATTAGCATTACCAAATTTTATGTTTTATTACTGGGCAGTTAATATCAAAAATATGAATTTTTGGCTAGAAGAAATAGATAACAAACCAAACTGGTTAAAAATGGAAAAAGAAGATTGTTCTCCATTTGAAATTAGTTCTATAATATTTTGCTAATACTAACGTAACTAAGAAAATTTATAGTGAAAACCCGATAATAGAAAACAGAATCCGCATTTGGAAACAAATAAAGAAAACATTAAAATTAAAATCTATACCGTTAGGTCTTACCATTGCCAATAATTTTACGTTTAAACCTTCAACGATGGATAAGGCTTTTTTACAATGGAAAAAAAAGGAATTTTAAACATAGGGGATCTTTATAAGGAAAGCTCTTTTCTTTCATTTCAAGAGTTGCAAACAAACTTATGGACTACATAACAATGAATATTTTTAGATATTTACAAATCAGAAACTATATCTCTGCAAATACACAAGAAACTTAGAAATAGAAAGACTGAAATTTTAGATGAATGCTTGAATAAACATCCAAATACAGAAAAAAATGATATCATATATTTATAATATTTTATTGGAAAGTGATATCCCATCAACGGAAACACATAGACAGATTTGGGAAAATGAATTAGGTCAAATAATAAGCTCAGAAATATGGGACGAAAGCTTACAACACATACATCATTGTTCGTTAAATGCTAAACATGTTTCTTATACAGTTTAAAATTTCTACATAGACTACATTATTCCAAATCTAAATTACATAATATATTTCCAAAATTATCGCCTATATGTGATAAATGTCAAATCTCAGAAGCAAATTTGTCACATTCATTCACTAATTGTATAAAAGATTGTAGAATATTGGAACGAAATATTTAAGATAATTTCGAATGTTATTAATATTACTATGATTTCTGATCCAAAGTTAATAATACTTGGAATACTTGAAACGGACCAACTAATTACAATGAACCAAAGAATTTTTATCGACTATTGTCTAATAATTGGGAAAAAATTAATACTAAAATTTTGGAAAGGCCCTGCATCCCCAACAATTAAAATGTGGAATACAGAAATGTCGGAGACACTTCATTTGGAGAGATTGAGGCTTGTCCTTATGGATAGGTTAGATCTCTTCAGAGAGATTTGGTCTCCATATATTAAATATTTACAGGGTCATAACGGTTCGGCGCGAAGACTTGACTGAGGCCTGAATATCTGAATGGATGAAGAAACATATATAATAAATCATGAATATATCTCCAAGGACGAATTAATGAATAATATTTCAATCTCCATCAAACTTGCAACACTCTCTTTTCTATTTTCTATTCTTTATTTTTTCTATCCTTAATTAGAAAAAAAGTATAGAAACACATTATATTAAATTTTTAATATTTATGCGAATATAGATATCATTACTTGTATGAAAAATTATTGATGTCTTGTATTTTTAATTACATAAAATTGTGTAGTTTCAACTATATAATAATTTAGAAATATAAAGTCAATAATAATACAAACACTCTTATTATTATGAAAATATAATAGTAAGATTAAACGAGAACTTACCAGTTCGAAGTTTGATCGTTATTTTATGAGGAGTTACGATGAGGGATTACGTGAAGAACCCGCCTCACGCTGGCAACGGCATACTTCAAAGCAGCGGCATGAAAAACACAGAACACCAAAAGCCGGAGTAACATAGTAAGGCTTCATAAAAAGACTTAGAACTACCATTTGATCATTTATTTTATGAGGGCGGGAGTGGAGGGCACGTAATCCCTCATCGTAACTCCTCATAAAATAACGATCAAACTTCGAACTGGTAAGTTCTCGTTTATTCTTACTATTTCACTTCGGAGTCACGTGAGTGACTACGTGAAGATTTTAAAGCTTTCTGTGTTTTTTTATGTCGTAGAATTAATCCGTACGACAGTCCGGCTAAGTAAACACATACATGAGAAACCAGACTAATGTTAGATCATTTCACAATTAACTTTTTTAATGGTTTAAAGACCATATAATAACCCTCCTTATATCTGAGGGAAATGATTACAAGCGATAAAAGATAGAAGTGACTACACCACTGATTATAGCAATTAATAGTAAACAAAGCAGGTGATTATAGTGCTCCCAACACCGCGTGTCCAAAGCTTGTCATAGTGTGAACAGGTTTATTGTAGAACTTTGAAAAAGTTTCTTCTTTACTCCACCCTGCGACTTTTAAAATATGCTCGAGAGGTACGTCCCGCCCCTTCGCCGCGGACGTAGCTGCCGCCCTGGTGGAGTGAGATTTGAACACATCAGTGTCTACTCCCCGCTAAAACCAACACCTGTTCAACCATTTTTGAGATAGTTTGAACTGAAGCTTTTGTGTGTGTTTTTTTGTGCGTAACCATTAACGTTTTTTCATTTCCTCGAAGGGTGTCAGTAACTTATAATATATTGGTTCAAATGTTTAACCACACACAAAGTAGGATCAATATGATAAGCTTGAAAGGTTACCTTTGTTCCAGATCTCCCTGGTCTGCTTTGTTTGATCAGATCGTAAACATAGAACACAACATTATCTGTAGTCACATGCATACAGTCTAAACGCAACATTTGTTAAAGTTTGCACTCTTTGAGCTGAGACCAGTGACATTAACATAATTAATTTCAATGTCAATCTTTCCAATGTCAACCCTTCAATTGGAGTCCATTGTCTAAGTAGCGTAAGTACAATGCTCACATCCCAAATCTCTGTGTACCTTGGTTTGGGTGGATTAATATTAAAGATTCCTTTCATGAATCTAGATATTAATGGATGCGACCCAATTGATCTCTGATCAGTCATAAGTCCTAAATAGGACGACAAGGCACTGCGTGCAGTGTTAATGGCACTGTAACTTAAATGTTGCTCAAAATGCAAATTGGCAAGGAATTCCAAAACATTTGCAACATTTACAGTATCATAAGAAATATTTTGACTGTGTGCAAAAGTCTTCCCATTTCTTAATATGTGTCATATATTGCTTTTGTGTGTATTCTCGCCATGATGCGACTATAACTTCCATAGTTTTGTCCGACAATCCCAGCTCCTGTAGTGGTCTGGTCAAAACCTGCAGATTAATAAATTCATATATGCATACAATGGGTAAATTTCTTTAGTTACCGGATTAGTCAAGATATCACTACAGTTAGGAATCGACATATATGGTTCTTTAATCATATTCAGCATTACTGGGAACCAAGGTTGAGTTGGCCAATTTGGAACTACCAACAATCCAGAAGCAGAATCTTGTTCTATCTTCTTCAGGCATCTCTGAATCAAAGCAAATGGTGGAAAAGCATAAAAGAACATCTTTCCCCAGTGTAATGAAAAAGCATCTACTGCTACTGCATCTGGATCGTGTTCCCAAGACACATAAGTAGGCAATTGATGATTAAGCCTAGATGCAAACAAATCAATTTCTGGCAACCCAAATCGGTTCACAATATTCTTAAATATTGCTGGCTTAAGCATCCATTCCGTATTATCTTTAAAAATCCTGGACCTTTCATCTGCTACCACATTGTCCTTACCTGGAATGTAGCTTGCTGAAATCCATATTTGGCGACCAATACACCATTGCCATATCTCATTGACCAGACAATCACATGATACTGATCTAACTCCCCCCATGTGATTAATGTATGCAACAGCCGTTTTATTGTCTAACTGTATTAACACATGTAGACCTTGTTTAGCACAACAATATGCTTTAAGTCCACAAAAAGCACCCAATAACTCCAAATAGTTAATACCATAAGCTTGAAGAAAACGCTTCTTCTTGAGCTTTCCATCTACCTCCACAACTGGAGGACGAATCTGTAGCCCCCCATCCAAGAGCACTAGCATCCGTTTGTAAAACCATTTCAGGCTGTTCAATCATGATATTCTTAGCAGCTTGTGGGACATTTTCAACCCACCATTGTAATTCCAACACGGCTTCTTTTGTTAATTGCATAGGCCTGTCAAAGTGACCTGCCTTCTCTTTAAGAGCCCTTATTTTGTCCCTTTGAAGATTTTGATAATGTAATGGACCAAATTCCACTGCCGGAAATGCTGCTACCAGTTTACCAATGGTTTTCGCCACTTCTCGGATGGAGGGATAAGGTTTGTGAATGAGGTAATTACAAGTCATCAAAATGTCATTGGCCTTCTCTGTTGGCAAAGTAACTAACATAGTCACTGAGTTAATTACAAACCCAAAAAGTTAATTGTTTGTGCTGGCTGCAGCTGGGACTTAATTGGATGAATCAAGATCCCTAGCTTTTCAAACAAAGCTTTAGTAACTGAAACTGAGTGCTCAGCTGACTCTTGAGTATCATTAATGATCAGAATATCATCCAGATAAGCCATAACAATGTGTTTCTGTGCTCTTAATTGGGCTAAAACTGGTTTCAACAGTTTTGTAAAGAGTCTAGGAGCCGAACTCAATCCATTTGGTAAAGCTTTAAACTGCCATAAATTGTCCCAGCCAATTAAATTTTAAGTACCTCCTGAAGAATTGATGAATTGCTACAGAATAATAGGCATCCTTCAAATCAATCTTAGCCATATAACACCCTGCTGAGATAAGATATTTTGCAGTACTGAATGTCTCCATCTTAAAATGTTTGTATTCTACAAACTTATTTAGATCTGTAAGGTCCAGAATAATTCTGCAACCACCATCTTTTTTTATCTCTTCGAAATATATTAGAGACAAATTGATGCTTATGTTCATAAGTCTTTTCAATTACGCCTTTTCCAGATAATTTGTCAATTTCCACATTAATCTCCATTCTTTCCTCTGCAGAAAACACATAAGCATAAACAGGTTTATTCTGTACAGGAGGATTAACCCCTTCTTTAAAAATAATAATGGCTCCCGAAACTGCTTGTAATACATATCGATCAGAAGTAATGTTAAGCCAGGCATTATAAAATTTTTGCAATCTCCCTCCAACTGGAGAGTCATCCACAGTTTCTTTAAGGATATAAGTCTTTAATACCTCTCCGTATGAGCGTGGTGGTCTCCTTCTTCCCGAATACAGGGAAGCACTGGCCTGCACAGCACATAGTATTTTCGTGACAAATTTCTGCCTCTATAACGAAAATCGAAACCCCTTCGGGTCGAAAAAACCCTTCTTTGTCCAAAGACAAAAGGTTTAATATTGCTAAAATATTTAGCTTCTTCATCCAACTCTTTCAGCTGTTTCGGCAGATTTTCTCCAAACAAATACCCAGGAGCTTGAACACCACTTCATTTTCTCCAATGAAATACCCAGGAACTTGAACACCACTTTCTTGACACAGGCTTGCAAACCTAGGGTGAAATATGGGCCGAATCGCCATTTTCCTCATACAATTAATTTCATAGAACGAATTGAGCAATAAGCCCAAAATATCGTTTTGAATCTTTTCCATTTCCAGATTCTCCATTTGCCTGCCATAGGCCGTAATGGCAGCAGAAATTAATTTGAGCACCTTTTGAAACTTCACTTCTTGGGCTCTCATACTTGGAGTCATAGACGTCCATATCATCGGATTCACCGTAGGCACTTCCAATGAGGCACAATTTCTTGGAGCTTTATATAATTCTGATGTTTCATTCATCACAGAATTTGTGAAGTTGGTGAGATACCATATAATTTATGTTTGCAGCTAGGTTTTCTTCCATAGCCTCACCACTTCCTTCAGGTATAGCAAAATCTTGTGCTATCCCAGGCACATTAGGCCTTTTCTTTTTACTTTGTGGTGTGCTTTCAAAAGCCATATAACCACCAGCAGGGTCTGCCTTCTGCAGCCCTAAATCAATTGGGATATCACCCCATGAGACTTCTTCCAGCCCAAATCCTGGGTCCGGAGTATCATATTCCCAACTTGGCCCACAGCCATATTCATCATATTCAAACCCCTCAGGGATTTTTTGGGATTCATCTGGGTACTGTGACCCTTGTCTCATAATTGTTTGGAGAACTTTCTCCATATGCTCCATTTTTAGCCACATAGTTTTTATTGTCTGGAGGTCTTTCAGTATCAGAGTCATCAGAAACCACGGGCCTCTCAGATTTCTTTTTGCATTTTTTAGGAACATTTTCCTCCGTGGTTATTATTTCTGGAGAATCTGGAAACTCACTATCGGGTAAATCGGCGGCCAACGGTATCGGAACCGGGTCCGCACTAACTTCGCGTCCCGTATTTTTACTTTCACCCCGGGAAGATCTTTTTACCCCCCGAAAACTTCTTTCCCGATTTCTCCATTTTTCTTTAATAATCAGTGCTCAATCAGCACGTTAACGTGGCTCTAAATTTTACTTTTGGTTTCGTTTGCTGGAGCCACCCAGCGTAACCTAAAAAAACGCCCCGATCTAACTGCACTTACCTGCGGGCCGTTCCGACCGCTGCGAGGAGCTGCTCCTTACTGCAGCTCCTCCTTCCGCCGTCAGCGTTGACGTCATGCCGTTGCCAGCGTGAGGCGGGTTCTTCACGTAGTCACTCACGTGACTCCGAAGTAAAATGAATATTATAGAAGTTCGGTTAATATTGTGTATTATACAATGATAACATGGGGGACTTGTATTTTGAAATCAGAGGAAATATGGATATTATAAGTAGTATGAGTATATTGCTAATACTAGGAAGGTACTATACACACTCCCCAATTATACAAAATAATTAACCTTGATATGTATAATTGATAATATTATAAATAATATAAACATTATCAATTTATTATTAATATTATATATTTTTTATCGTTGTATAAGAGTGTACTTTGTAATTACTTTGTTTTCTATAATTAAAAAAAAAAAAAAAAAAAAAAAAAGTAAGGTGTCGGTGCAAACGATTTCAAGGTGGCTAAAGCAGGTCCTGGCAAGTGCAGGAATTGATACTGATAAATTCAAATCTCATTCCACCAGGGTGGCATCAACTTCCGCGGCAAGGGCGATGGACTTGCCAATAGACCATATCCTCGCGTCCGCAGGATGGTCCAGTGAGCTAACTTTTCAGAGGTTTTATCACAAGCCGATTTCAAGGCTCGGGGTGTTTGCTGATTCTGGTTTCAGTACTGTTACACTTTTCCCCTGAGTTAGAGGGGTTTGTTATGATTTGTTTTGTAAATAAACTGTTATTCATTTAACAAATGTATTACTGATGCATGATTGATTGTTAACGACTTTTGAGTCAATCCAGGCAGTGTGAACGTCGGATTTCGGTCTGCGGCGTGAATTCACAGTGCTTTGAAGTCTTCACGTAGTCACTCACGTGACTCCGAAGTAAAAATAGTAAGATTAAATGAGAACTTACCAGTTTGAAGTTTGATCTTTATTTTATGAGGAGTCGAGTTGAGGGACTACGTGCCCTCCGCTCCCACCCTCATAGATCTCATCTGGTAGTTCTAGTTTTATCATCTTACCATTATACTTCAGTCATTGTTAGCTGTGAATTCATTCCGCTGCTTTGAAGATTGACGCACCAACGGCTGTACGGGCTTCTATTCACGTAGTCCCTCAACTCGACTCCTCATAAAATAAAGATCAAACTTCAAACTGGTAAGTTTTCGTTTAATCTTACTATTCTAGTCACAGTAACCAGCACTGTAGCTGTTAAATTAGTACTGCTGGGACTTCCTAAAATTCAACAGATTCTAATAGTAAGCACAACTTCCCAATCTGCAAGTGGGTGTCATGAATATTAAAGTTAACCAATGCACTAAACACCTTTTTTTTTGCTGATCTCATCAATATATTTAGCAAACAGAAGGAAATGCCTTCTAAATTTTCACATTACATTATTATTCACTCAATGTAGTTTGACCAGCTCAATGAATTAAATGTGTTTCTTTACTGCCTGGGGAAGGTTAGGAGGGAAGGAACTTGGGCACGAAGAAGAACATAATCAGTTTCTATTCAGATTAGTGGAAAGGAAATTGATGGTGTCCCACTAGTAGCCATTTTCCTATTCACACCTAATTTTCATCTGTTTTCACACAGTCTACAGCTTGTGTCTTATCAGTACAGAAAATACATTAAATTAACACATGAACAAGCATTGTTTCAAATTTGAAACATAAAGGAGTTTGACTTGCTTTATAGATTCCGTGAGTTTGACCATGCTTCACAGATTCCTTAATATATGTTCTGTTTGATGTTTCTTTCTCAGCATTCAATGGAGATATGCTCCATTATCATCTTACATTGATCTCAATGCAAAATGGAAGCATTGCTGTAGAGCTTTACTCAGGTGTGACATGAGCACTGGGTGTTATGAGGCTTGTTTTGTGCTTATTTTATTTCATCTAAACAACATGTTTTTTTACATCCCTGTCGATCAGATGAGTGTGCTGTGGATGTTATTTTTTCCTTTGATTTCAGTAGGGCTACCCAGAATAATTTGAATCTAAATAAGCTGTAAAATTGTTGGACAGACACATTTTCTGCTTAACATTCATAAAGCTGGAATGTGTGAAACCTAAGATTTTCACCACCTATTGCATCAGCCTATGACTCAAACTGTCATAGTAGGAAATATGTTTATTAAAGCTGGGGAAATAAATTGGATTATTTTTATTAATCAGAGGTGGCCAAATCTTTTATCAGGGGTGGCAGGGTGGCGCAGCGGTAGAATTGCTGTGTTACAGAGCTAGAGACCCGGGTTCGTTCCTGACTACGGGTGCTGCCTGTATGGAGTTTTATGGTCTCCCCTTGACCGTGTGGGTTTTCTCCAGGTGCTACGGTTTCCTCCCGCACTACAAAGACGTACAAATTTGTAGTTTATTTTTATAGTCTTGCGTATTTGACTTAATATAGTTTCTAATTTGTAAATAACTAAATATGTTATTTGACTGCAATCCATATATATACTGTAACTCTTGAAATGAAAGAAATTTTCCTTTCTTGTAAAGGTGTTCTATCCTTTTAATTCCTAAATCATTCCAATGTCTAAACCCCTTGTACAATGCAGAGGGCCTATATGAGGGATTATTCATAATTGGCAAACGAAGTGACAAATTATCCATATGTAGGGTCTTAACTATTTGTTTCCAAATACGTCTATTGCTATGAATTTTAGGGTTGTCACCATACGTTTTTTTTTGTACTTCCCTTGGTGCAAAAATAATCGAACCTACATCAAAAGGCAAACAGTCTTCCTTTCCCATCTTTAGCCAGCTTGGTTCATGATTTAAATTTACCAACCAAAAATTAATATTCTTAATCTGAACTGCCCAGATGTTTTTCACTTATTTGATGATTTTTATAGTCCAAAATAAAACTATTAACCAAAGTATTTTTTTTTTTTTAAACATTTAGGAAGATATAAAGGGATGGCTTGAAATAAATATAACAATTGTGGCAAAAAAAAACATTTTTATAGCATTTATTCTACCGATCATTGATATAGGTAGTGTTTTCCAATATAATTTTTTTTTAAGTTTATTTAACAATTGAGGGTAATTATATTTAAATAGACAGTTATAGAACTTAGATACATTAATTCCTAGATATTTGAGTTTGTCCGTGACTATTTTAAGTGGGAATTGTTCTAATATAGATTATTAGATGAATTCTTTAATAAACACCCAAATACTGAAAAATTAATAGCGTATATATACAATACTATTTTGGATAGGGAAATCCCAACTTCGGAAATATATCGACAAACATGGGAAAATGAAATAGGTTTATCGAAACGAATGAATATTGGGAAGAAAGCCTACAACGTATACATCATTGCTCATTAAATGCTAGACATATATTGATGCAATTTAAGGTATTACACAGATTACATTATTCAAAAACGAAATTAAATAGAATTTATCCTAATATTTCTCCTATTTGTGATAAATGTCAGAACATGGAAGCTAATTTAATGCATAGTTTTGTAACATGTATAAAACTCAATTATTATTGGACAGAAATCTTTAAAGTTATCTCTGAAGTTCTTAAAATTAAACTGGACCCAGATCCAAAATTAATAATATTAGGAGTTCCGGATACAAATTTAATATTAACAGTAAACCAAAGAAATTTCTTGGATTACTGTTTGATACCAGGGAAAAAATTAATATTGAAATTTTGGAAGGGAACATTATCCCCCACAATTAAAATGTGGACAGTGGAAATGTTGGAGACGTTGCATTTGGAAAGAATCAGATTTGTCCTAATGGACAAACACAAACTCTTTGAACAGATATGGTCTCCATATACAGAATATTTGAAGGGGTAGCTGTTCTTGGCATCACAACTCAATGGGTACATGGCAGGATTAGATGAAAATAACTCTCTGTTTTTTTTTTATTTGTATACATGTCTCTATTGATATCGCTATTTGAAATGGTGTTATTCACTATTAAGATGTATACTATAATCTCTCTTTTTTTTATATATATAATACTTTGTTTTAATTAAATATATATAACAAGAATATATACATATATATTTTTTTCTCTCTCTTCTCTTTCTCTCCCTATATAATCAAAATTATTATTTAATCACTATTCTTATTGATTAAAATCTATTCTTTTCTTTTTCTACTTTCTAAAAAAACAGGTTTATAAGAATCATTCGTAACATTTGTATACTTATTGAAATAAGTTGGTTGTGTATTTGAAAAGTTGTAATACCGTTGTTATGATGGATTACTTCTAATAAAATATTATTACAAAAAAAAAATTGTAGATTAATTGGTTTCGGTAAAAGATTGTACATTTTTCCTAGTGTGTCGGATAGTGTTATTGTGCGGGGCAATCACTGGTCGATGCACACTTGGTGGGTCGAAGGACCTGTTTCTGCACTGTATCTCCAAACTAAACTAGACTAAATATGAAGTATTGCAACACCAAACAGTGATTCTCTTCAGAATGACTGAGTAGTGAATGATTTTGCAAGTTTTAACCAGTTCTCAAAAGGGATTCTGAAAAGCCCGTAGGCCCTGAAATTTGAGACATTTTAGCACCAAGCAATTGAAAGTTGATTTTTTTCCCTCAAAGCAAACAGCAATATTGTCTACTTGTGTCATTCCTAAAATTCCTGGGCAATTCCCAGAATAATTCACATTCGCTGCACGAGTGATGCAACCCCAATTCTAAATAATGATATCCTTCCTCGTGTAGTGCCATTTCTCAGCATGAAATTCTGTCACATGCTCATCCAACTTCCCCATCCTTGGTCATTCATAAATCAGCAGGATTCTCCCAGCAGTGTGTGTCCTGTAGCTGTGCAATTGTAAAATAATGTCTCCTACTTGTAAGGTCTGCATTTGGTTCCCTATTCACCTGCTAACTCTAAAGTCTGCTCCTAATTATTACCAAGCTTCTCATGTCCTCCACGGTCACTTCTGAGCTTTCCACCCTCTTTGCATGGTCAAGTCCCAACCATTGTTGCTCAAGGATGGAAATGCCCCACCGGCATGAATGGGAACCCTGAAAGAAAAGGTGTAAAAGAGATCACTCCTGCAGACAGGTACTACTGAGGCACATATTCCTATCTCAGTCGCTCCATGGTGTAGGTCTGCAAAGGATAAAGTTTAAAGACAGTCATCGCAGAGAATTATACCCCTCCTTGGCTGGAACTACAGGAACACATTGTGTCTGGGTGATTCTGACAGTCAAGGACAAGTTCACTGTTACTCTCAACCTCCTCGTCTCAGTATCATTCCAAGTGGCAGTGACAATCATATGCCACATGTCACAGCCAGCTACTCCCAGCAGCATCGTTGAGTTTACTGTGATTCAAATTTCCAGGAAAATTAACTTTCTCTAGTTTCCTATGTTGTTAACTATCGTCACTCACTGTGGCCTGTGGGTCAGAAAGTCAATGATCCAATGGCGGAGGGGATGTGCTGATACCTAGGTGCAGGAGTTTGGAGATGAGTTAACATCTCGGATTGATAACATTTCACCTGACAAGGAAAAAATAGTAATTAAAATTGCAGAGATTGGAGAGGGGAGAACACAAAAGATAAGTGAGAAATGAAAGAGAAAAAAAAAACACATTGTAGTGTAAGTAGTTGGTAGAGCTGCTGCCTCACAGCACCCGAGACCCAGGTCTGATCCTTGGGTGCTGGCTGTGCAGAGTTTGCACAATCCCCCTGTGACTGATTGGGTTTGCTACGGATGTTCCAGTTTCCTCCCACATCCCAAAGAAATGGGAGTTTGTAGGTTAATTGGCCTCTGCAAAATAGTCCCTAGTGTAGAATTGATGGGAAAGTGTGATGATATAGAACTGATGTCAATGGGTGATCTGTGGTCGGCATGGTCTGTGGACTGCAGAGCCTGTTTCCATGCTGTATCTCGAAATTAAACTTGAAAATAAAAAAACAGTTCTTGGAAATCTCAAATAAAAGAAGATGCTAGAAATCCTCAGCAAATCTAGAGAAAGGAATGTAGAGTTAATATTACAGCTGATGGTTATTTCTTCATTATTGCCGAGTTCCTTGAGCTTGCTTTGGGACAGTGCAAGAGGCCAAGGATGGAGCTCAGAGTGGAGCTCAGAGTGGGAGTGGGATGGATAACTACTGTGACAGGCGATTGGAACGTCATGCTGATAATTTATTGGAGATGATCCCTGGGAGCTCATTCAGTGTTTTATTACCCAAAGTATTTGAAGTAACAGAGAAAAAGAATTGGGGAGAACTACATTCAGAGCTTAGGCCTGCAGCTGGAAGCAGCGCAGAATAAAATACAAGAGGCCAAATTCAACTTTAATGGCCAGATTGATTGCACAGAGATGCTAATAATCCTTTGCCTCAACAGCAAACTGGAGACTCACAAAGTATTACCATCTTACCAGCAAACTGGAGACTCACAAAGTATTACTGTAGGTCCACAAATTGAAAATGAGGAAGATCAGGAGATCAACCCATCAAAAAATTGATGTGAGGAAGCAAATGAGTGCATGCCTGTGTGAGTCAGAGCTTCTTCCAGAAATCCAAATACTTGTGTAATTTAGCTCTTGCACCAGTCACTGAAATCATCAAAGCGCTCTCCCTCCCTTTCCTGAAGGAGAAATTGGCTTTCACATGCATGCATTTTCCAGCATTAAAGCATACTGTTTCAAATTAGCAACTTTCCCCAAAACATTAAACGTAGAACCATGGACATTTACAGCACAAGAGGCACCATTTTTGTGCTGGCCAAAATTCAACGGGTTTTTCACTTTTTGGAGTTTAAAAAAATGACGGATGATATTGAAACAAGGAAGTGTGGCAGGCTAGATGTTGAGATGTTTCCACCCGGTGAAAGAGTCGCCAACCAGATGATAAATTCACATCAAATAGGGATTGGTCAGTAATAACTTGGAAAACTTTATTGTCATTCAGACCTTGCGGTCTGAACAAAATTTTGTTGCCTGCAGTCATACACATCATAAATAACAAAAACACACAATAAACACATATTAACATCCACCACAGTGAGTTCACCAGATACCTCCTCACTGTGGTGGAAGGCAAAAATCTTGTCTTTGTCTCTTCCCTTCTTCCTCTTCCTCTTACTCTTCCTCTGCGCTGAGGCGACCCGGGCCTCCGATGTTGTGACCTCACCGGGTGGTGTAAGTAAGTCCCGTGGGTGAACCACGCTCCGCGAGCGGGCCGGTTCAACTCCGCGGCCCGGGGCGGTCGAAGCTGCCGAAGCTGCCGCCCTCCAGTCCAGCGGACGTAGCTGTTGCCGCAGGAGCTCCGGAAAAACAGGTCACCAACCTGTGACCAGTGAGCTCCCGACGATGTCGTCCACTGGGCCCGCGGCCGAACCTCTGAAGTCGCCGCCACCGCCACCAGAAAGCCGCCACAGCTCCGAGTCGGGCCGCCGGAAAGCCGCCACAGCCCCGAGGTCGGCCAGCCTCGTGCTGGTAAGTCCTGTTTGGCTCTGCGTCCGGAGCCTCGGGTCGCAGTTAAAGTTGGAGGCCGCCAGCTCTGCGATAGGCCTCAGCGCAGACGGAGACGGAGACGGGGGATACGATAAGAAAAGTCGCGTCCCCCCAAAAGGAAGAGACTAAGAACGTTTCTCCCACCCCCACCCCCCCCCCCCCCCACACACACATACACGACATAATAACTCAAACTAGCGCTAAAAAGCAAGACAAGAAAACAACAAATAAAAAGAAAAACAGATGGACTGCAGGTGAGCTGCTGCTGCCAGGGCAGCGCCGCCACTCCCAGAGTACTGTGTTTTTGGTAAATACTGAGTGTGTAGTTAATTTTCTCCACAGAATGTTTTGAACCAGAAGGGTGGTAAATCTGTGGATTTTTTTGCCACAGAAGGCTGGGGAGGCAAAGTCAGTGGATATATTTAAGGCAGAGATAGATAGATTTTACTTCGGAGTCACGTGAGTGACTACGTGAAGAAGCCCCGCCTGGCGCTGGAATGGCATTACGTCAACGCTGACGGCAGAAGCAAGAGTCGCAGAGCGCAGCTCCTCGCAGCGGCCAGAACGGACCCGCAGGTAAGTGTAAGGAAAAGTGGGGACGTTCTAAAAAAGATGATACGCTGGTAAAACCAGCAAAAGAGAAAGTAAAAGTTAAAATCAGTCACGCTGGCGTACTGATTTAGCCAGATAAATGGAAAAGAAAATGGAGAAGTCTCAAAGGAAAATGTCGCGGGTAAAAAGATCGTCCCGGGGTGAAGCTAAAGATACGGGACAAGAGTTTAGTGCGGATCCGGTTCCGATACCAGTGGCCGCTGATTCACCCGTTAGTGAGACTATAATTTCTCCAGAAATACAAACCACGGAGTAAAATGTTCCTAGAAAATGTAAAAAGAAATCCGTGAGGCCCGTGGTTTCTGATAATGACTCTGATAATGAAAGTCCTCCGGATAATAAAGCTATATGGCTAAAAATGGAACATATGGAGAAAGTGCTCCAAAATATAATGAGACAAGGGTCACAGTACCCAGATGTTTCCCAAAATGACCCTGAGGGGTTTGAATATACAGAATATGGCTATGTGCCAAATTGGGAATTTGAAACTCCGAACCCAGGATTAAGGGCGGAGGAAGTCTCATTGGATATAATTCCAAGTGTATCAGGGCTGCAAAAGACAGACCCTGCAAGTGGTGATGTGGATTATGAGTGCACACCACGAATAAAAAAGAGAAGGCCAGATGTGCCTGAGATGGCAAAAGATTTTGCTATACCTGAAGGAAGTGGTGAGGCTATGGAAGAAAACCTAGCTGCCAGTATTAATTATATGGTATCTCACCAACTTCAAGATTCTGTGATGATTGAAACAGAAGAATTATATAAAACACCGGAAAATTGCACCTCATTGAAGGTACCTACGGTTAATCCGTCTATATGGACGCCTATGACTCCAGGCATGAGAGGACAAGAAATAAGATTTCAAAGAATCCTCAAATTGATTTCTGCTGCCATTACTGCTTTTGGAAGGCAAATGGAGGGGTTGGAGATGGATAAAATCCAAAAAGATACTTTGGGCTTATTATGCAATTCCTTCTATGAAATTAATTGTATGAGGAAAATTGCGATTTGGCCCATATTTCATCCAAGGTTTGCAGGTCTGTGTCGATCAAGTGGTGTTCAAGCTCCTGGTTATCTATTTGGAGAAAACCTGCCTAAACAAATAAGAGAAATGGATGAAGAGGCTAAATCTATTAGCCACATGAGACCTTTCGTCTTTGGACAAAAAAGGTATTTTTCGTCAAGAAGGGGATTTGATTTTGGAAACAGAGGCAGGAGTATGATAAGAAAATATTATCATCCGACACAGCCTAATGTTCACCCGTATACGGGGAGAAGGAGACCACCACATTCATATGGAGAGGTACAAAAAATTTATTCTATGCTTAAAGAAACTGTGGACAAATCTCCAGTTGGAGGGAGATTACAAATGTTTTATGATGAATGGCAAACAGTTTCAGGAGCATCAAACAGTTTCAGGAGCATCAATTTGTGTCAAATATATTTCCAAGAAATAAAAAAGATGGTGGTTGCAGAATTATTCTGGACCTTACAAATCTTAATAAATTTGTCGAATATAAACATTTTAAAATGGAAACATTTAACACTGCAAGACATTTGATATCAGCAGGTTGTTATATGGCTGCAATTGATTTAAAGGATGCATACTATTCAGTACCAATACAGTTCTTTCGAAGGTATTTAAAGTTTAATTGGCTGGGACAGCTGTGGCAATTCAAAGCTTTACCAAATGGGTTAAGTTCAGCTCCCAGGCTCTTTACAAAGCTGTTGAAACCAGCTTTAGCACAATTAAGAGCACAAAAGAACATCATTATGGCTTATCTAGATGACATTTTAATCATCAATAGTAATCAGGAATCAGCTGAAAAATCAGTTTCAGCAACTAAAACTTTATTTGAGAAGTTAGGTTTCTTGATTCATCCAATTAAGTCCCAGCTGCAGCCAGCACAGTCAATTAACTATTTGGGGTTTGTAATTAGCTCAGTTACTATGTTAGTAACTTTGCCAACAGATAAGATTGATGATATGTTGGTGACCTGTAGGGGTCTCATTCACAAACCTTATCCCTCCATCCGAGAAGTAGCAAAGGTTATTGGTAAACTAGTAGCAGCATTTCCTGCAGTAGAATTTGGTCCATTACATTACCAAAACCTTCAAAGGGACAAAATAAGAGCTCTAAAAAAGAGAGCAGGCCATTTTGATAGGCCTATGCAATTAACAAAAGAAGCTTTATTGGAATTACAATGGTGGATTGAAAATGTCCCACAAGCTGCTAAAAACATTCTGATACAACAGCCTGAAGTAATTTTACAAACAGATGCTAGTGCTCTCGGATGGGGGGCGACAGATTCATTCACCAGCTGTGGGGGCAGATGGACTGTCCAAGAGGAAATGTTTCTCCAAACATATGGTATTAACTATTATAATTATTGGGTGCATTTTATGGGTTGAAGGCATATTGTTCTACAAAAAAGAATCTACATGTACTGATACAATTAGACAATAAAACAGCTGTTGCATATATTAATCACATGGGTGGAGTCAGATCGGTATCATGTGATTGTTTGGTCAATCAGATATGGCAATGGTGTATTAACCACCAAATTTGGATTTCGGCAAATTACATCCCAGGTAAAGACAATATGGTGGCAGACAATAGATCAAGGATGTTTAAAGACAACACAGAATGGATGTTGAACCCAGTAATTTTCATTAAAATTGTGACTCAATATGGGTTACCAGACATTGATCTGTTTGCATCAAGACTAAATCATTAATTGCCTAAATATGTGTCTTGGGAACCAGATCCAGACGCAGTAGCAGTAGATGCTTTTTCACTAAACTGGGGGAATATGTTCTTTTATGCTTTTCCGCCATTTGCTCTGGTTCAGCAATGTCTGAAGAAAATAGAACAAGATTCTGCCACAGGATTATTGGTAATTCCAAATTGGCCGACACAACCATGGTTCCCATTGATGTTAAACATGATTAAAGAACCATATATGTCAATTCATAGCAGCAGTGATTTATTGATAAAACCAGTAACCAAAGAAATTCATCCATTACATGCTTATATGAATTTGTTAATCTGCAGGTTTTGACCAGACCACTACAGGAGCTTGGATTGTCGGATAGAACTATGGATATTATAGTCGCATCATGGCGAGATAGCACTCAGAGACAATATATGACACATATAAAGAAATGGGAAAATTTTTGCAGACAGTCAAATATATCCTATCATACTGTGAACATTGCAAACATATTGGAGTTCCTTGCCGAGTTGCATTTTGAACAACACTTAAGTTACAGTGCCATTAATAGTGCACGTAGTGCCTTATCATCTTATTTAGGACAAATCTCTGACCAGAAATCAATTGGATCATATCCATTAATATCCAGATTTATGAAAGGAATCTTTAACAAAAATCCACCCAAACCAAGATATACAGAAATTTGGGATGTTAGCATTGTACTTACTTTACTTAGGCAATGGACTCCAATCGAAGTTTTGTCATTGGAAAAGTTAACATTTAAATTAGTAATATTAATGGCATTGGTTTCAGCTCAAAGGGTGCAAACATTACAAATGTTACGTTTAGACTGTATGCATGTGACTGCAGATAACATTGTGTTCTATGTTTACGATTTGATCAAACAAAGCAGACCAGGGAGAACTGGAGCAAAGGTAATGTTTCAAGCTTATCCCATTGATCTAACATTGTGTGTAGTTAAACATTTGAATCATTATGTAAAAGTTACCAGAACTCTTCAAGGTGATGAAAAAATATTAATGATTACACATAAGAAACCACACACAAAAGCTTCAGTTCAAACAATCTCAAGGTGGTTAAAACAGGTGTTACTTTTAGCAGGAGTAGACACTGATGTGTTCAAATCTCACTCCACCAGGGCAGCAGCTACATCCGCGGCGAAGTTACAGGACATACCACTCGAACATATTTTAGAAACCGCAGGGTGGTGTAAAGAAGAAACATTTTCAAAGTTCTACAATAAACCTGTTCACACAATGACAGGCTTTGGACACGCGGTGTTGGGTTCACTATAATCACCTGCTTTGTTTCACTATTGATTGATATTATCAATTATGTTATCATTTATATCTTTTATCACTTTGTAATGGTTCCCTCAGGTGTAAAAAGAGGGTTATTATATGTTCTTTTATCATTAAAAGTTTTATGGAAAGAACTAAAACTAGTCTGGTTTTCTCATGTATGTGTTGACCTAGCCGGACTGTCGTATGGAAGAATTCTACGACATGAAAAACACAGAAGCTTCAAAATCTTCACGTAGTCACTCACGTGACTCCGAAGTAAAATAGTAAGATTAAACGAGAACTTACCAGTTCGAAGTTTGATCTTTATTTTATGAGGAGTAACGATGAGGGATTACGTGCCCTCCACTCCACACCCTCATAAAATAAATGATCATCTGGTAGTTCTAAATCTATGATGAGCCTTACTATCTTACTCCGGCTATTGTGTTCTGTGTTTTTCATGCCGCTGCTTTGAAGTATGCCGTTCCAGCTCCAGGCGGGGCTTCTTCACGTAATCCCTCATCGTTACTCCTCATAAAATAAAGATCAAACTTCGTACTGGTAAGTTCTCGTTTAATCTTACTATTCTTGATTAGTATGGGTGTCAGTGGTTATGGGGAGAAGGCAGGAGAATGGGGTTAGGAGGGAGAAATAGATCAGTCATGATTGAATGGTGGAGTAGACTTCATGGGTCGAATGCCCTAATTCTACTCCAATCTCTTATGATCTTATGAATTATATACTCACAATCCATCTTCTCCATGGTCATGGTGTACTTCCATGCACCCAAGGAATAATGCCAATGGTAGTAGCTGCTCACTCATTAAGAGCAGGTAGTAGGAAGTAGGCACATGGGCTGTTGTACATTAATTTTGACTAATTTGACTGTTGTATCCTTTCCAAATAAATACTAATTGTGTTTCTAGATGACATTGAATGGTGCTTACAATGTAATTTCATATTTCTATAACTGGCTGAGGAACAATAGTGGTAAACTTTAGTTGGATATCTATGAGAATAATTGGTAAATGTAATCGTCGTTGGGTTTTTCGCCCTTATCAGCCAAACCACATTCTGCATGGTAAAGGGGCTGTCCCACTTGGGGCTGTCCCACTAAGAGTGTCTTCAACCTTCAAGCTCGAGGGCACGCGCCTGGAAAGCCTCGCGCTGGATCGACCGTCCGCGTTGAAACCGCGAGTTGAATCGAACGACCGCACACACACACATAAACACATCACAAAGGCGGGGGACAGGAAAAGCGGGGGAGCGCTGGCTGAAATACACACCCGCGATGAAGAGGAAGGTAAAACAGCTGCACAGTAACGATAAGTCCTATAGAGATCGTGGGGGGGGGGGGGGGGGGGGAGAAGGGGGAGAGAAGGAGTGGAAACTATTTTAAGAAGTATGATAAAGTTTAGTGGGCATTTTATCTACCGGTCGGTTTTCCTTAGTCGTGAAAACTCCAATGAGCCAATCAAAATGTTCGGTCAGTGAAGGAGATTGCCTACGGCTGCCCTCGACTGCCTGTAACTAAATAGCGACCCCACTCCACTGCAGCACGAGTTCAAAAGAACCATGCCGACCAAATTTTACTTGGTGAACATTTTTCAACATGCCGAAAAATTTTCCGCGACCTAGCTGAGGCCACGAGCATTCGGGAACTTCCCTCAAGCATGAAGGAGAGTTTCAGTGACATCATAGGACCTCCTAGGACCACGTGTCGACCATGCTGCGAGTTTGAAGGTCGAAGACACTCTTCTAAACTTGCAGATTAGGTCGCCCAAGTGGGACAGCCCCTTAACTGCTATCAGTCACTGTCCAGTAAACTACAGATCATCAATCACTTGAGATGACTGGCTAGACAAAATATCGTATAGGGAAGCTTCTAGATCTGCAGCTCAAAGTGCTGTTCAAAGTGATGGCCATCTATATAACTTGGTGTATTTGGAATATTCCTACTTTTACCCAATCATCTGTCAAATGCAACAAAGAAACACATTTGAAACGGTAGGTTAATCACAGTCCTATGGAATTGCCTGAATCCCTCCTGTACGACTATGAAACATTAGTTATGTACCTTAAACAATTCACTCCTCCGAACAGGATTTCAATCAGTCCTAAGACACTCAGCCTAGTCCATCAAACAAATGCTTTTAGATCCCCTTTTTTATCACTGGTGCCTGACCATCAGTGAGAACGTGAATAATTGTAGAAGAAAGGATTAATGCAGTTTTTTAACTTGCTCTGTGATTTCCAATCCCATAATAATAATTATGAGATCATCTTCTATTCCACATTTAGTCCTTTTTCTTGCAAGATCAAAATTACAAACATGTAATACCAGCAAGATGTTCTACAGTGTATCCAGGAAATTACAGGTATCTTGTCTCCGATTTTCCTCTTTACTTGATAAAATTCTCCCAACAGTTGCACATTTGCAGAATTTATGCTGAAACCAGCCATCTGTTGTGATTTCAGAGAGCAGGATGAGTGTTGGCCAGGTTCCCAGTTCCATGCCATTACTGTATGTGATTTTATGAGCATAATGCATGCGAGTCTCCAGTGTTTTGCAACATACCCTGTGATCCTAACTTGCAAGATTTTGGTGTTACATTGTAAGTATATTTTTGAGCCAGCAATATGTGCATAGGTGTGTATTTGTTAATGAACTGAATGTTGTCCCAACACTTACCTATATCAACTTGGGTCTCAGTACATTGGTCCCTATGTTCACACATAAAGGCATGAGCAGTAGTTTGTGGTAGCTCAGTGCTATGAGCATCAGAGCATTATATACTGAATATAGGGCAGCTCCAATTGTAAAACACCTCAATTGATGTAAAACACATCGGAACAGCTTAACGTTAGGAAATGCACCAGCTAAGTGGCAGTGATGTCTTGCTTCCTATTCACATGAACACATGTGAAAGCAGAAACTTTATTTCAGGTTAGAAATGTTTTAATATCTTTTATTTTGTGATTTGAGAGTTATATCGGCTATGTGATTACCTTAACAAATATCCATGAAACACTGTTCATGATTACGCATGCTTGCAGGTCCAAGCAAGCAAGCAAGAATTTTAATCTACTTACCCACATGTTTTTGAAAAATCAAACAAAACCCATGCAGTCATTGGAAGAACATGAAACCTTCACATGGACAGCATCAGTGATCAGGATTGAACCTGGGTGACTGGAGCAGTGAGGCAACCAGATCAACTTTCATTGTGAGAAGCAATCCTTATTGAACAAGTGACCTACCTGTATCTTAGTGGAGGGCTGTTATCAATGGAATTCCACAGGACTCCATATCTCTATCCCCCTGTTGTTTTAAACGTAAATTACTGATTTCCACATTAATGTAGGATAATTATGAAGAAGTTGGCGGCTTATACAAAAAAATTTGGTGTGGCTCTGATTGGAGAGGAAAGTTCCAGTACCTCGAGACTCGAGAGTCAAGAGTCAAGAATGTTTAATTGTGCCAGCAACAGAACTATGAAATATGTGCCCGCAGCAGAACTATTAAATCCTTACCCCCTGTTACAGGACCATTAATGTGATAACACTCAGGAAAATATGTATTAATCAATAATAAAATTAATCAATAATAATAAATATATTGATTAATTAATGATTAAAGGATGCATTAGCTGTGAATAGAGATTAATGGAATTCCATGCAGACAATATCAGGTAATGCATGTGGAAAAGTGCAATTCAGAACTAATCGGCGAAGTTGTGGATGTTGAAGAAGGCTGTCCAAGGATACAACGGGACATAGATCAGTTACAGATATAGGCAGAGAAATAGCAGATGGAGTTTAAGCCAGGCAAGTCTGAAATGTTGTACTTTGGGAAATCAAATGTAAGGGGAAAGTATACATTTAATGGCAAGACCATTAACAGCATTGAGTGATCTTGTGGTTCAAGTTCATAGCTCCCTTAAAGTAGCAACATGAGTAGATAGAGTGATTAAAAAAAGGTGTATTGTTTTGTTTGCCTTCATTGGTTGTGGCATTGGATATTAGAATTAGAAGCTCATGTTGCTCCTTTATAAAACTTTGATTAGGCCACATTTGGATTATTGTGTACTGTTCTCCATTAGCAGAAAGATGTGTAGAATTTGGTGAGTGTGCAGAAGTACACTAGGATAGTGCCTGGAATTTAAAATATTAGCTTTAACGAGAGGTTGGTCAAACTCGAACAGCTTTCCCTCGATCATCAGAGGCTGAGGGAAGAGTATCGATTAGACAGTCCGAATCTTTACTCCCAGTGTGGAAATCTTGATTACTGTTGGTAAAGGAGGAATATGGAGCACATGCAGGCAGAAAGGATTAGTTTAAATCGACATAATGTTCGACACTCATCGTGGGCTGAAGGATCTATTTCTGTGCTGCTCAATTCTATGTTCCTTTAATAAATTGGAGCACACCAATGAGCCTGGATTTCAGAGGGGCCTTAATCGATTGCCTATAGATCTATAAAAGCTAACAAATCGATATGCTGGTTAAAAGGGCCTGCAGGAAAGTTTATTTCACTGGCCGAGGCACAGAATAAAGGAAGAAAGAGAAAATGTTAGGTGTTTACAACACATTTTAACTCACAGCTTGAGTAAATACCTATAGTTCTGATCACCATGTTACAAGAAGGTTGTAATTGTACTGGAAAGGGGATGTGAAGATGTTGCCAGGAGTGAAACACTCATCAGTGAGGGATGAACGGATGGGTGGGTTTGATTTTTTGAAACCGACAAAAAGGAGTCGCATTTGAAATGTATGCAACTATACACGTATGCAAAAAGAAGCTATGTTCTTTACTACAAGGATCATAAGACAGAGACATGGATTTAAAATAATTGGTGGAATGATTAAGGAGAAGAAATGGTGAAATGTTTTCATCATGAAAACTGAAAAGATGGTAGTGGCAAAATCTGCCTTTGCAACAACAAAAGTACTTTGCAACAACAAATGTACTTGAAGTACTGTGACCTGCATGGCTGTGGACCTGGTGCTGGAGGGTAGGATTGAGCTGGAGTGCACGTGAGCTCGTGCATTGGATTGTCTGAAGAGCCTCCTTCCTTGTTATTAATTTCCCTCTGCACAATTTTGTATTAATACCAAGTATCATCAAGCAGCTTTGCTGAAATATCTGCAACACATCAGCGACATGGACACTGACAGGAAGGAATAATTGACTTCATGAATTAATATGATGCTTAGGTGACAATTTCCATAAGCAGAGGACATTTTAATCACATTTTCCTGTGAGTCCATTCATTTTGTGTTGCACTGTGAACAACAGAAATTAATTAACCTCTAATTTATATAAAACACAAGCTTCTTAAACATGTCCTTTTGTACTAAATTATATTTAGCTTTAATCATGTTTAATAAAGAACTACAATGAAAAATCAGAGGTAGACAAAAATGCTGGAGATACTCAGCGGGTGAGGCAGCATCTATGGAGCGAAGGAATAGGGAACGTTTCTGGTCGAGACCCTTCTCTTGGACCAAGGACCCTTCTTTAAGCTTTAATCATCATCTGCCAAAAACATTGACAGTCATTCAAGATTAGGAATAGATTTTTTTTAAATGAACCATATCGATAGAAAAAATAAACCTTTTTTACAAAATTTTGCTGAGAGAGACGTCACTCATTTTAGGACAAAGTGCTATAGTAACACAGCATCTCTGGAGAACATGGATATGTGACTTTTCAGGTTGAGACTCTTTTATAGACATTTACTCTCCAAAACAGCTGAGTCACAGCCATATAAATTTCTGCAGTTAATAAAAGAGAAAAGAGAGTCATATCAGAGATATTTTTAAAAAGTTAACCACTTAAACAGCACAGAATATCAACACAAAACCAAAAATGTTCAGTTTTGTGGCAAATTTCCCTCACCTTCTGCTGGGACACAGATGATATATCATACTTGCGACCATGTGCATGAACCTTGTCCCCAGCGAAATGCTGCTTCGACTCACATTATTAAAAATCTCCAATTTCCTTTGTTGCGGCTTGCACAAGATACTTTGCCGGTCGTCTCTGTTTTATGCCATTAAGCAGCGTCCTGGGAGTTTCTTCAGAGGTTTTAGTAGTCATTGATCTTTCAAATGTAATGAAAAATGTGTGCCTGAATTTTTGACTAAGCACTTGTGCAGAGAAGGAATCAAACCCGGCTTCAAATGAGCCATCAACACTTTAAAGGTGATGCGCGATCACGACTGCCCTTAGTTATTAATTCATTCCTTAATCTTTTGACTGCTGCCAATTCCAAGGAGATGACTATTTTCTTGAGTGTCCTCATTTTTTTCATCTTCTCGCCTGTGAGGCTGTACCAAACACTAAGCGCAGTTATAAAACAATTCAAATAGACATAGATTTATCCAGCTTTAAATGTAGAGGTATAAATATTTAAATTATGATCTTTGGAAAAGAAACATTTATGCCTGCTTGCCCAGTTGTCATTTTCTCATTGTTCACGTCCCACTTTCTCCTTCTGGTGTCCATAATTTTATACCTATTTACGACTGTCTAGTTTCTGGTCATCCTTTTTTTGATGACCAAAAATATTCAAAATATTTAATGTGTTCAGGTGCTCTGTCCTCATAAATATGTGGGAATTAATTAACCTGCAGAGATCTAAAAGGCTCTATAAAATGACATCTCCCAAAATAGAAATGGCCTGGCTTACCAAGTTTGCTGTAAACTTCAATGTGCGCAGGTAGATTAATCAGTTTGCGTGCCATCAATAAATTCACTGATGACACCTTTGTTGTTGGACAAATCATGGGTGGTGATGAGTCAGTGTACAGGAGAGTGATCAAGCACATGGTTGAGTGGTGTCGCAGCTAGAACCCCTCACTCAAAACCAACAAAACCAAGGAACTAATCGATGACAGACCATGCACCAGTTTTCATGGTTGAGTGAGTTAGCATCTTGGTGTTAACATCTTGGATGTTGTCCTGGGCCCAAAACATAGATATGAGCATGAAAAACGCATGTCAGTCCCTTCTGCGCTTTCAGTAGTTTGGCACTTGGCCTAATACTCTATTGGCAATTATCAATCTCTAAAGGCAATTGGCACATCGCCTAATACTCTAACACTATTCTAAAGATGCACTGTAGAAGGTATCCTGACTGGTTGCCACATGGCCTGGTATCAGAATTCCAGTATATAGGAAAACAAGAAATTGCAGAGATTTGGTGGATTGTGCCCATTGAAACCATCTATATGAGGCACTTTCTCAAAAAGGCAGCATCTATCAGCAAGGGACCACACATTTGGGCCATACCCCCTTCTCGCTGCTATCGTTGAGCAGGAGTTAGAGAAGCCTGAAGTCGCACACCACCAAATTCAGGAACAACTTTCTTACAACCTTCAGGTTCTTGAACCGACCTGCACAACACTAATCATCAATGCTCCAATGTTATATGCCTCCCAAACCTCTCTATATATCCTGTGCCAGCCTCCACTCCCATCCCAGTGCACAACAATTTCTCACACCATTCCACCCCTTTGCCCCACCTCTTGACTCCTTCCACTTATTTCTCTCCCTCTGGCTTTACATTTGACTCCTCTTCTCTACTTATTTGATACCCCTTTGTCTCTCTTTCACTTCTTCCACCCATCCGTCAATGTAACCTCTCGCCTATCACTTCCCAGACTTGACCATGGCCCCAGCTCTCTTTTCCAGTTTTCTCCCTGCGACAAAAATCAATTTGAAGAAGGCTCAACTCGAAACACTGCCTATCCATTGCCTTGGTGCTCCTCTCGCAAGTAACAACACAACATACAGTAAACCATTAAGAATAAAACTTAAAACATTAAAACATTGAGAATAAAACATTATAGTTTCAACATGTGAATGAAATAAAATTCCAGAGCAAAAGGAGGCTACGGACTTTTGGTTATTGATTAGAGCTACTGCTCGTGGAAAAAAGCTGTTTTTATGTCAAACTGTATCCAATAGTCCATCTACATTCTAACCAAGGGCCAATGGATACTCACATATTTGGTACTGGTATCACTGTGTTATTGTCACGTTACTGGGATACAAGGAAAAATATTGTCTTGCGTACCCTGCAAGTTAATCAAGCCATGCACAAGTACAACACTACCAAAAGAGAAAGGAAATGGAATGCAGAATATAGGTTTACAGTTACATAGAAAATGCAGATAAAAGAAGTGCAAGGGCCACAACAAGATAGAGTGGAAGATTAGGAATGCACCCTTAGTTTATGAGGTCCATTCAAGAGAGTGATAACAGGAACAAAGAAGCTCTTCTTGAATCTAAGGGGATGTGCTTTCAAGCTTTTGCATCTCCTGCCTAATGTTAGAGGGGAGATGAGTGTGTGACTGATTCTTAATTATGTTGCCTGCTCTCCCAAGGCAAAGGGGAGGGTGAGATGTGGAGAGGGGAGTGATGTGTCCAGAATCTTGTGGTCTTGGGCAAAGCTGTTGCGAAACCAAGTAGTGATGCATCCCCATTAGGATGTTCTTCAATGGATCAATGGTTCAATGGTCCTTTATTGTCATGTATACCGAGGTACAGTGAAATAAAAGCAACAAGATGCAAAACTACATTAAGATTAAACATAAACAGCCTCACCACAGCGGCGTGTGAGAATCCCTAGGGCACACAACATAAGCCGAGAGCCACAGCCATCAGTTCAATGTCCGGGCCACACACACGTCTCTTCACCATGATGTGACCAGAGTTTTTATTGAGTTTTTATGGTGCATCTAGAGTAATTGGTCAGAATTATTTGACACATGCCAAATATCCTTTGTCTTCTGAGGAAGTAGAGTCATTGGTGTGCTTTCTTGGTCACAGCATCAATTTAAAGTGTCCAGGAAAAATTGATGGTGATATTTATGTCATATCAGCACCATTGATGTAGACCTGGGTCTGTACTCCATTCTACTTTCTAAATTCAATGCCTAATGCGTTTGCTTTGTTGAAATTGAGGGACAAGTCGTAAGTGTCATAAGGGATAGGAGCAGAAATAGGCTATTTGGCCTATCAAGTCTACTCTGCCATTCAATCATGACTGATCTATATCTCCCTCCAAACCCCATTCTCCTGCCTTCTTCCCATAACCCCTAGCATCCGTACTAATCAAGAATCTATGTATCTCTGCTTTAAAAATATCAATTTACTTAACACCACAGCCTTCTGTGGCAAAGAATTCCACAGATTCACCACCCTCTGACTGAAAAGGGTTCACAGGTTGCAGTCTTGACATGTCTACTATGTACCTGGTTAGTTGTTTAGAGTGTGATTGGTAATTAGGGTCAAGTGAGTATTCCTTTTTTTATTACTGCAATTCAGTGGACAAAATAGAGGTAAAGACTTAGATTTATAGTAAGCAGTATTGGGAGAGGAATGAGATCCCTAATGCAATTAGTATTGTTTAATTAAGGGCAGAAACAAAAGAGTTTAATTTAAGAGTGATTCTTTCCTACGTATTACATTTTAAGCAAAAGGGCTCTTTGAAAAATTAAAAGTATGGCAGGGGAGATCACAAGCATGCGTTACATGACCTGAAGCATGTGGGAGATTCTAAACACTCCTTGCAGTCTGAAGTCCATATCTGCAGAAGGTGGTAGTGATTTGGCCAACATGCCATGTTTCAGACCTTAAATGCTTACAGAGCACCACAGTGCTTCTGTAAGGCTGAGAGTTACATTGAGGGTAAACATTTCATAATGATCATCTGAAGGCTTAAGAAAATACCTTCAGAGGGGAAATGGGTGGTAACAGTCAGAAGAAGGTGCATTGGCAGATAGACCAGGACAATTCAGAGTCCAATTCAGAGCCGCGGGCTCCGGTGGAAAGCAGCCGATTTGGTGATCCAAGCCGCTGAGGTGTTGCAAAATCCCGGCGAACAGGTCTGAGCGGCGGGCTGCCCGTAACGGCGACTGCGGAGGGCTCAGGAGGCCCCGGCCACGGGTGAACATCAAGAACATCAGAGGAAGAGGACTGACTTTGGTGCCTTCCCTGGGAAAAAGTGGGAAACTTTTGATTCTGCAGTGTGGGGATGTTTTATGTTGAACTCTATCGTGTGTTGTGTTCTTTATTTTATTGTATGGCTGTATGGTGATCACATTTCACTGTGCCAACTGGCACATGTGACAAATAAATGTATGTTGTATCTAGTATCTATCTTGTATCTCTCTCCAGAATAATAAAAAACTGAGAATGAGTATTCCTCAGAGCATCCAGAGTTAGGAACATGGGATTGTCGGTGGCTCCGCTGTAAAATGCGAGAGGAACAGGTCTCCAAGGGCAGATATTGAAGGGAATTGACAGGTGGCTCTGTGACCGTGAATGTGAATCCAGGAAGGTATCTTGCTTCCAGGATCAAGGGTGTAACAGAATGGTTGCAGGGCTTTTGAAATGGGCTGCGTAAACAGAGGTCTTGATCTGCATTGGTATTAACAACATAGACAAATGGACTGATAAAATACAGCACATTAAGGTTAGGGAGCAAGATAAAATTAAAAATTAGGACCTTTCATCTCTGATTACTTCTGGTGCACACATTAGTGAGTTTAGGAATAGGACGTAGAATATTGTGTGTGGTGCAGAATATGTGGCTGGTCCAGGCGAAGGGCTTAACATGTCTGGACCACTGGGACAATCTTTGGAGAAGGTGGGACCCTTTACAAGCCAGTGAGCTGTACATGAACTAAAATGGGTTGAATATCCTTGGCTGGAGCATTTTCTAGCATCGCTGGGGAAGGTTTACTTTAATTTGGTGAGGGAATGGGACAGTTTACTCTTGGTAGCCAGGGAGGAGTTTGCTCGGATTCTGATTGAGATGTTCCAAAATTCTCAGGCCACATGTGAGAAGCTCATTGACTGGAAAACAGTCGATATGATTAAAAAAAAAAGAGACACAACGTGCTGGAGTAACTCAGCGGGTCAGGCAGTATTGGTGAAGAACATGGATAGGTGATGCTTTGGATTGGGACCCTCCTCAGACAAATATGGTTTCTTTATCCAAGAAGGGCAGGAGGGATGTCATGTAATTATATATTGGTGAGTCTAGGGATATTATTGGAACTAATTCTGAGGGACACAATTAACCTACAATTGGAGAGTAAAGATAAATCAAGGATAATTAACGTCTTAGTTCTGTTAAGATCTTTTAGAGTAGTTGATTGAATCTTGGAAGAGAAAACAAGTGCATAGATGAGAATGTTGAAGAAGGAACTGCAGATGCTGGAAAATCAAAGATAGACAAAAATGCTGGAGAACTCAGCAGGTGAGGCAGCATCTATGGAGTGAAGGAAATAGGCAACGTTTCGGGTCGAAGAAGGGTTTCGACCTGAAACGTTGCCTATTTCCTTCGCTCCATAGACGCTGTCTCACCTGCTGAGTTTCTCCAGTATGGATTCCAGTGTGGCTTTTAATGAGGACTTCTTGGGAAACGGGCCCAACAGATAAGAATTCAGGGAGTCCAGGGTAATTAGAAAATTGGGTCCAACATTAACTTGGTGAGAGAAGGGAGGGAGATGATGATGGTAAATGGTGGCTTTTGTGACTGGAAGCCTGTGATTTACCTAAAGGATTGTTGTTGAGGCTAGTGCTCTTTGCCATATACAGTGATGATAGGGAGTATGCAAATTACATGAATATGAGTAGTGTTCTGAATAATTAAAAAAGTAATCCTTAGCTATCGAATGATGTGTTTGAGTTTGTAAGATAAGAAGAGCAATAGCACGTGGAATTTAATTCAGAACACTTGGAGGTGAGGGGACGACTAAGGTAACAATATACAGCATGAATGATAGGATGGATTGAAATGAAAGGAATGTTAGTGTATTCATACAATGATTGCAGAATGTAGCAATGCAGGTGGATATTCTGGTTATACAGTCATAATGGGGATTTGTTTTCCTGAGTAGGGACATAGAATATTACATCAGGAAAATTATAGTGTGATAATATAAAACCTGATTTAGGGCCACATCCAGTGCATTGCATACAGTTCTGATCATCAAGCAATAGGAAGGACATTATTATACTTGAAACGGTGCAGCAGAGCAGAGGCAATTCTCCAGAATTATGTATTTTAATTTGATGAATGATAGAGGGTAATTTTTTTTTCTTGGTGCTGGGCATGGGTGGGGTGGGGGAATGGGGGAATGGGGGATGGTGGGGGATGGCGGAGTGAGAAAACAAATCTGTCTGATATGTAAAAGAACATGAGGAATACAGATAAGATACATATTGAAAAAAACATTCTCCATTGCAGAGATATCCATAACTAGAAGGGATGGATTTAAGGAAAGGAGTGGGAGAATATTTGCATGAAGCGATTTGAAATCTGGATCATACTTACTGAAGTTAGACACAAAATGTTGGAGTAACTCAGCAGGACAGGCAGCATCTCTGGATAGAAGAAAATGGGTGATTCTTTTGGGTCGTGACCCTTCTTTCAGTCTGAATAAGGGTCACAAAGTGAAACGTCACTCATTCCTTCTATCCAGAGATGCTGCCTGTCCCGCTGAGTTACTCCAGCATTTTGTGTCTTTCTTTGGTTTAAACCAGCATCTGCAGTATCTTCCTACATCATACTGATTGAGATGGAGGTGGAATCGGGTACTCTCTTAATGTTGATAAGCATTTAGGTTATTTTTTGAGTTGCCAAGGAATAGAAATTCACAGATTAGTGCTGGAATGTGGGATTTATATAGATAGATTAATTGGGGCTGGAAATGGAACACTGGGCCGAAGGGCCTTTTTCCTTGCTCTGTGATTCTGTGGCAATGTATATCCTATGAAATAACTGCAGTTGAAGTAGGTGTACTTGCTTTGTTTCTTATTAGATAAGGCCAGACATGAAATCAAGAAAACTGATTGGAGAGTCTCTCAAGATAAGCAAGCAAAATAAAAGTCTGGGTTTGAAAAACCTGCAGTCATTTGGTCGAATCACATGTTGAAAATGCAGGGACAAATTCAACCTTTGGAAGCAGTAAGTAGAAGGAGGATGAAGTTAAAGCATGGAAATAGATTATATGGCCTATTAATCCTTGTCAACAGTTACCCTCCACATTTAGCTCTAATCACATTTACCCAATTGGTTTCCATATTTCTTTATACTCTTACTTTGTTTTTCTGATCACTGTAATCTTTAATGCTGACAGTATCTGCCTCAGCCACTGAGCCTAGAAGTGTATTTCACAACCTAAGCACTGCCGCTATGAAGTCTCTCCTACATTATTTTCAAACAGTTTCATAGTTAATCTTTCTTTACAATGTCTTCTCATTCTAGACCCATGAACAAGTGGAATATATTGTTTCCTATCTCGTACGTGCCAAATGGAATATAATTTAAAACCTCTATTACATATGGCCATAATCTGCAAAGTTTTAATAGAAAAAAAGGTTCATTTTTCGTCTTACTCAGAATTTCTAGTTTCTCATGACAAGTAGTATTTAGTCAGCTTTTTGTACCTTCTCCAATGTACTGACTATTGGGAGAAATCCAATTCTGCCCTCTCATTGAAGTGTTATTAATGATGTAGGTTTAGTTTTGTTTAGTGTTTAGTTTAGAGATACAGCATAGAACCAGGGCCTTTGGCCCACTGGATCCATGCTGACCATCGATCACCCATTCACATTAGTTCTATATTATCCCACTTTGGCATCTATGCCCTTCACATTAGGGGCAATTTACAGAGGTCCAATGATGTAGGGAATAAGAGATTACAGAATAATCGATGATCATATGTGTACCAGCCAATTGTGTGGCCATTCCCTTAACTCTCATCTTCAGCCTGTCTCTGCCTAAAATCCTGGCCTTCCGCAGTGCTCAAAAGCAACCAAGCTTGTGAAAAGCTTTTCTGTAGCCTTGGAGGACTCTGCAGATGGCAATGGAGGTAAACCTCAAGAAGCTCTGGACCTAAATGGTCATGTTTGTGCAGCACTACCTTGTCAAATGTGGTAGCAGGCTGGTAGCTAGCTGGCAGGCAACAGCTAAAGAACTCCAGTATAACCCTATGTCTCTTGATTTACTCCTGTTACTCTGGGCTGTGGGTAATAATAAGGCTACAGTTGGGTTATTTGCTTTCCTTTAATCACATGAAATCACGATAACAGGTAACGCAACATGCCATCTCCACGTGACCACCAAGAGATTTTCTGTGGTACATAAAATAACTCCCCACTACAACAATTGTAAAAATCTTATACAACAACAACAATGCAATTAGTGGTTATATAACAATAATTTTACTTCGGAGTCACGTGAGTGACTACGTGAAGAAGAGCCCGCCTCACGCTGGTAACGGCATGACGTCGACGCTGACGGCAGAAGGTGGAGCTGCAGTAAGGAGCAGCTCCTCGCAGCGGTCGGAACGGCCCGCAGGTAAGAACAGTAAAGTTGGGATTTCTTAGCGGGCGCTGGGTAGGTCCAGCAGTATAGGAAATATATTAAATCAGGTCAGAATCATATTAGTGCTGGTTAAGCACAGATGATGAAGTAAACTTATATTCGCGGGTTAAATGCTTCCTGGGGTGAAAATAAATATACGGGAAAGCTAGTGCGAGCCGGTTCCGATACCGGTGGCCGCAGATATACCCGTTAGCGAATTAGTTTACAAAATGATAACCACGGAGAGAAAATGCTCCCGAATATGAAAAATGGAAAATAAAATAAAATAAAAAATCTGAGAGGCCCGTGGTTCTGATGACTCTGACATTGAAAAAGTCCTCCAGATAAGTAAACTATGTGGAACTGATTATGGAGCATATGGAGAAAGTTCTCCAAATAATTATGAGACTAGGGTCAAAGTACCCTGAAGGTTCCTAAAATTAGCCCTGAGGGGTTTAATTATTCTGAATATGGCCATGGGCCTAAATTGGAAGTTGGAACTCCGGACCCAGGATTTGGGCCGGAAGAAGTCTCATGGGATGAAATCCCAATTGATTTAGGGCTGCAGAAGGCAGACCCTGTTGATGGTGATTTGCATTTTGAAAGCACACCACAAAATAAAAATAAAAATAAAATGAAAAAATATGAAAAGAGGCCAAAGATGCCTGGAATAGCAAAAGGTTTTGCTATATATGAAGGAAGTGGTGAGGCTATGGAAGAAATCCTAGCTGCCAACATATATATATGGTATCTCACCAACTTCATGATTTTGTGATGATTGAAATATTAAAATTGCACAGCACAGGAAATTGTGCCTCATTGGAAGAGCCTACGGTTTATCCGTTAATATGGGCATCCATGACTCCAAATATGAGAGCGTCAAATAGTGAGGTTTAAAAATCCTCACAAATTATTCTGCTGCTATTATGGCTTTTGGGCAGATGAAAGGAAAACATAAAATAAAAGACGCTATTGTGCAATTCTTTCTATGAAATTTTATATAATATAAATGGCTATTTGGCCCATTTTTCACCCAAGGTTGCATACCTGTGTCGAGCAAGTGGTGTTTAAGCTCTTGGTTATCTGTTTGGAATAATCTGCCTAACTTATTGAAATTGGATGAAAAGCTAAATATTTAGCTGCATGAAACCTTCGTCTTTGGACGAAAAGGTATTTTCGCCCAGAAGGGGATTTGATATTGGAAATAGAGGCAGAAATATGTCAAGGAAGTTTTATTGTATTGCACAACCAAATACTTACCCGAATTCAGGGGATAAGGAGACCACCACGCTCATATGCAGAGGAATTAAAGACTTGTTCCCTGCTTAAAGAAACTGCGGATTAATCTCCAGTTAGAGGGAGATTACAAAAAGTTTATTAAGACTGGCTTACTATTATTTTTGATCAGTATATTACGAGCAGTTTCATTAACTACTATTACTTTTAAAAAAAGAGGTTAATCCTCCTGTACAGAATAAACCTGCTTATGTTTCGTGTTTTCTGCAATTGAAAAAGCAGAGATTTATGTTCACATTGCCTAATTATCTGGAAAAGAGGTAATGGAAAGATTTTGAACACAAGCATGAATTTGTCTTTAATGTTAGAAGGCATTACAGATGATGGTTGCAGAAGTATTCTGGACCTTACAGGTCTAAATAAGTTTGTAGAATACAAACATGTTCAAATGGAGTCATTGAATACTGCAAAATATTTAATTCAGCAGGTTGTTATAATGGCTAAGATTGATGAAAAGACGCCTATTATTCTGTACCTATGCATCAGGTTTCGGTAGTACTTAAATTTTAATTGGTTGTGACAATTATGGCAGTTAAGCTTTGCCAAATGGACTGAGTTCAGCTTTTTACTCTTTACGAAACTGTTGAAACCAGTTTAAGCCCAATTAGAGCACAAAATGCACATCATTATGGCTTATCTCAATGACATTCTGGTCATTAGTGATTATCAGGAGTCAGCTGAGGACTCAGTTTCAGTTACTAAAGCTTTGTGGTAAGCTAAGGTTCTTAATTCATCTAATTAAGCCCCAGCTGCAGCCAGCACAAACAATTTACTTTTGGGGTTTGTAATTAACTCAGTGACTATGTTAATACCTTTACCAACAGATAAAGTCGATGATATTTTGGTAACTTGTCATTATCTCATTCAAAACCTTATCCTTCCATCCGAGAAATGGTGACAACCATTGGTGAACTGCTAGCAGCATTTCCTGCAGTAGAATTTGGTTCATTACATTTATTGATATCTTCGAAGGTACAAGATACAAGCTCTCAAAGAGAAGGCAGGCCATTTGACAGGCCTATGTAATTAACAAAAGAAGCTGTATTGGAATTTACAATGGTGGGTTAAAAAAGGAAAATGTCCCACAAGCTGCTAATAAATATTATGATTAAACAGCCTGAAATGGTTTTACATACAGATGCTAGTGCTCTCGGATGGGGGGCCACAGATTTATCCTCCAGTTGTGGAGGTAGATGGAAAACTGAAGAACAAGTGTTTCTCCAAGAGTATGGTATTAACTATTTGGAGTTATTGGGGGCCTTTTATGGGCTTAAAGCATATTGTTGTGCTAAACAAGGTCTTGCATGTGTTTAATACAATTACACAATAAAACAGCTGTTGGTTTACATTAATCACATGGGGAGAGTTGGATCAGTATCATGTGATTGTCTGGTCAATGAGATATGGCAATGGTGTATTGGTCGGCAGATATGGATTGCAGTAAGCTATACTCCAGGTAAAGACAATGTGGTAGCAGATGAAAGGTCCGGGATTTTTAAAAATAATACGGAATGGATGTTTAAGCCAGCAATATTTAAGAATATTGTTAGACGATTTGGGTTGCCAGAAATTGATTTGTTTGCATCCAGGCTTAATCATCACTTGCCTCATTATGTGTCTTGGGAACACGATCCGGACGCAGTTGCAGTAGATGCATTTTTATTACACTGGGGAAAAATGTTCTTTTATGCTTTTCCACCATTTGCTCTGATCCAGAGATGCTTGAAGAAAATAGAGCAAGATTCAGCTTCCGGATTGTTGGTAGTGCCAAATTGGCCAACTCAACCTTGGTTCCCAGTTATGCTGAATATGATTAAAGAACCATATATGCAGATTCTTAACTGTAGTGATATCTTGACTAATCCAGTAACAAATGAAGATTACCCATTATATGCATATATGAATTTGTTAATCTGCAGGTTTTGACCAGACCACTACAGGAACTGGGATTGTCGGACCAAACTTGACAGTTATTTGGCGCATCATGGCGAGATAGCACACAGAAACAATATATGACACATATTAAGAAATGGGAAGAATTTTGCACACAGTCAAAATATTTCTGATGATTATGTGAATGTTACTCATGTTTTGGAATTCCTTGCCAATTTGCGCTTTGGCCAACATTTAAGTTACAGTGCCATTAACACTGCACGCAGTGCCTTGTCGTCCTATTTAGGACTTATGACTGGTGAGAAATCAATTGGGTCGCATCCATTAATATCACGATTCATGAAAGGAATTTTTCACATGAATCCGCCAAAACCTAGATATACAGAGATTTGGGATGTGAGCATAGTACTTGCTCTACTTAGAGAATGGACGCCAATTGAAGGGTTGTCATTGGATAGGTTAACATTGAAATTGGTCATGTTAATGTCACTGGTCTCAGCCCAAAGAGTGCAAACTTTACAAATGTTGCGTTTAGACTGTATGCATGTGACTACAGATAACGTTGTATTCTATGTTTACGATCTGATCAAACAAAGTAGACCAGGGAGATCTGGAACAAAGGTAACCTTTCAAGCTTTTCATATTGAGCTTGCTTTGTGTGTGGTTAGACATTTGAACCAATGTATTAAAGTGACGGACACTTTTCGAGGAAACGAAAAGACATTGCTGCTTACGCACAAAAAGCCACACACAAAAGCTTCAGTTCAAACTATCTCAAAATGGTTGAAACAGGTGTTGGTTTTAGCGGGAGTAGACACTGATGTCTTCAAATCTCACTCCACCAGGGCGGCAGCTACGTCCGCGGCGAAGGGGCGGGACGTACCTCTCGAGCATATTTTTAAAAAATCGCAGGGTGGAGTAAAGAAGAAACTTTTTCAAAGTTCTACAACAAACCTGTTCACACTATGACAAGCTTTGGACACGCGGTGTTGGGAGCACTATAATCACCTGCTTTGTTTGCTATTAATTGCTATAATCAGTTGCGTAGTCACTGATATCTTTTGTCACTTGTAATCATTTTTCCCTCAAATATAAGGAGGGTATTATATGGTTTTTCAGCCATTAAAAAACTTAATTATGAAAAGATCTAACATTTGTGTGCTTTCTCATGTATGTGTTTACTTAGCCGGACTGTCGTACGGATTAATTCTACGACATAAAAAACACAGAAAGCTTTAAAACTCTTCACGTAGTCACTCACGTGACTCCGAAGTAAAATAGTAAGATTAAACGAGAACTCACCTGTTCGAAGTTTGATCGTTATTTTACGAGGAGTTACGATGAGGGATTACGTGCCCTCCACTCCCACCCTCGTAAAATAAATGATCAAATGGTGGTTCTAAGTCTTTTTATGAGCCTTACTATGTTACTCCCGGCTTTGGTGTTCTGTGTTTTTCATGCCGTTGCTTTGAAGTATGCCGTTACCAGCGTGAGGCGGGCTCTTCTTCACGTAATCCCTCATCGTAACTCCTCGTAAAATAACGATCAAACTTCGAACAGGTGAGTTCTCGTTTAATCTTACTATTATAGCAACAATAACACCAATCATACAAATAACAAGATTACAGAATTATGGAATAGTAAAGAAAAGAGTATTCTTATCCTGAGCGTATAATCGACTCATGCTTAAGCAACCATTAAAGCAATCCGACATCGAGTGGCTTTCGTCTGTACTGCAATAGAAGCTATGAGCTACTGTAAATCTGATGTTAAATCATGGTTCAATCCATGTGTCGGTGGAGCTCGCTACCATTTGCATGCTTGGAATGGTAGACTAGTGCCTCGTTTGAGGAGCTTTAAGCAGACGCCATTCCCTGTTCTAAACTAATCTCTGGAACACCTAGACAACAAGGACTCCTACAGTATACTTCCATTTTTAACTATAGCGCTGCCTTCAACACTATAATCTCATCCCATTTCAGAAATCTTGCAACTGATGTTTTGTTTCTTGTGCTTCCTGTGATTTGTTTTCTACATTTCTTTCTCACATCTTCTCTCTCCAGTCTCTGCAATGCTTGATTTCTAACTTTTTTTACATGTGAAATGTTATCAATCTGAGATGTCAATATCTCCAAACTCCTGGGACCCTGGAATCAACACATCCTCTGCCACTGGATCTTTGATTTTCTGCCCACACATCACAATCAGTGACCATAGATGAGAACACCTCCTCTACAATAATTTTCAACACCAATGCCTTGCAAGGTTGTGTTCTCGGTTTCCCTACTATACTCCCTATACACTTATGACTGTTCAGCCAAATTAAGCTCAAACTTTTAGTTTAGAGATACAGCGTGGCAGCAGGCCCATTGGCCCACTTAGTCTGTGCCAACCAATGATCACCCATGCACTAGTTCAGCTATCCCAGTTTTGCATCCTACACACTAGGGGCAATTTACAGTAGCCAATTAACCTTCAAACCTGCCGTCTTTGGAATATGGGAGGAAACCAGGGCACCCAGAGAAAACCCATGTGGTCACAGAGAGAATGTACAAAATTCCATACAGACAGCATCCTTAATCAGTATTGAACCTTGGTCTCTGGTGCTGTAAGGCAGCAACTCTACCACTGTGCTGCCCCAATCTCCATCTACACTGCTGATGACACCACTGTAGTGGGCTGAAACACGAACAATGACTAGATGGAGTACAGGAAGGAGATAGAGAACTTAGCAACATGGTGTCAGGACAACAACCTCTCCCTCATTGTCAGCAAGACAAAAAAGCTAGTTATTGACTTCAGTTGTGGTGGAGTATGTGCCCCAATCAGCATCAATTGTGCAGAAGTGGAAATAGTTGAGAGCTTCAAGTCCCCTGGCATAAATATTACCAATGACATGTTATGGATCAACCATATTGAAATGACAGCCAAGAAGGCACACCTACACCTCTACTTCCTGAGGAGATTGAGGACATTTGGCATGTTTCCAGTGACTTTACTAACATCTACAGATGCACCATAGAAAGCACACTGTCGAGTTGCATCATAGCTTTCTTTGGGAACAGCTTTACTCAAGACTCTAAGAAATTGCAGAGAGTTGTAGATAAGGCCCAGTCCACCACATAGGCCAGGCTCCCCTTCATTGACTCCATCTATACTTCATGCTGCCTTGGAAAAGTAGCCAACCTAATCAAAGACTTGTCGCACTCTGAGCATTGCTTCTTCTCTCTGCTCCCATTGGGCAAAAGGTACAGACGCATGACCCACATGGTAACATTGAGAACTTCCAATCTATATACAGTTGCAGCAGGGGTTATGATTGAAACTGGATCCTCAAAGATGTGAAGCAACAGCATTTTACATAATAATCTCAATAGGGAAGGAGGATATTTGACATTTTTATACTATGCTGGCTCCCACATCAATCTTCACTGTCACTTTCTCCCTCCTAATTCAATGTAACCTCTTTACTCTCAAATGCTGATCAACTTTTTCCTGATTCTGTTACTGCCCACCTACACAGGGGGCAATTTACAGTAGCCAATTAATTCACAAGTATGACTTTTTGGGAAGAAAGCAATGTTCCTGGCGATAACCTGTATGATCACAGTGAGAACGTGTCTCAAGGGAAAGGCCTACCAATCTTTGGCGAACACAGGAGAGCTTTGCCAGAAGTCAGGTGCTAGCCCCCATACCTAGACTCGCGTAGATCGATGCAAGCTTTCCAATTCACTTATGGGTGAAAACAATGAAAAGATCATGATGATGAGGATCTCCCCTTTGAAAAGCATAGTCATAACTACTCTCAACACCACTTTGACTCAGCTGTTGACAGCAATTGCTAAAATTACACCTCAGGAGCATGCACTAATGTGATAAATGATGCATTAGTTGGACATTGCAATAATAGTGAGGCACGCACACAAATATTAGGTACACAGTTATCGATCTTCAGAATTCCAGTTCATGTTTCTCACTGTGAATGAATTTTTAAGCCATTTTGTATAATATCAAAATATGAAGTGCAATAATCTGAGCATTTAACCTTTGGCTACAGAGCGCTTTTCCAGTAATATAAGATGATTTGCTACTTTTATTTTTATGAGAGCTCTCTATAGAATCTGGCAACTGCACTTCAATAATTAAATAAATAGAAATGGAACAAACCTTCCAACTATTTGTCTTAGATGCAATTTAATGTCTTTTTTTTCAATATCAGTTCTAGGACACATACAGAGCATCAAAGCTTCATTCTTCACTGTCAAATTATGTCTCCTTGCCCCGCTGAATAAAAATCTGACTTGGAATTGTAAAAACTGCTAAATTCCCCAAAACGGGGAAAGGGATCATAATGGGATAAACTAATGTCTCAACACAGGCAATGCTTTGAATCTATGTTGCTAGTTGTTTGGGATTGTTTTACAGAGTAGGTATTAATCACACTTTTCGTACCATAGCTGCACCCATTGACAAGGCATCACTTGATGCCAAAGCACCCTTCCACCATAATCCTCTGTCTTTGAGTGAGCCAGTTCTGAATCCATGCAACCAAGTCACCATGAAACACATGGCCTGGATCAGCCTACGATGGGGAATTTAATCAAATGCTTTAATAAAATTCATGTCAACAATATCGACTGTGCTATCCAGATACCCAACACTCTCAGTAAAAAAATACATGCTTTTAAACCTACCCCCTCTGACCTTAAAGCTATGCTCTCCAGTTTTTTGTATTTTCATCCAAGGAATATAGTTCTATCGACCCGATCTATGCCTCCTAATTTTATATACTCCTATTTATAAATCATATTCTGTCTTTGTGCAGCATGGTGACAGAGTTAAGAGAGCTGCTGCATGACAGCTCCAGTGACTCAAGATCAACCCTGACTTCTAGTGATGCCAATGTGGAGTTTGCATGTTCTCCTTGTGACCTCATTGCTTTCCTCTCTGATATATATAAATGTTACAACTACAGTTTAAAATATACTTTTCTTTCAATTTAGTTTATTTTTTTTAGTTTTAGAGATGCAGGATGGAAACAGGCCCTTCAGCCCACCGAGTCCGCACTGACCAGCGATCCCCGCATATTAATATTATCCCACACACTAGGGACTATTTTACATTCATACCAAGCAAATTAACCAGCAAACCTTTGGCGTGTGGGAGGAAACTGAGGATCTTGGAGAAATCCCATGGGGAGAACTCCACACAGTACAAACTCTGCACAGACAAGTACTACTACCGCTCTACCGCTACGCCACTGTGCCGCCGGATTGGTCTAGCATAATCTATCTTTGTGGTGTTGATTGTTCCAACTCACAACTTAACTGCACAATCAGACTGATTACAAAATGCAATAATTTTTCCAGAACAAAAATGGCAAGGTGAATGAAATAGTAAGATTAAACGAGAACTTACCTGTTCGAAGTTTGATCTTTATTTTATGAGGAGTTACGATGAGGGATTACGTGAAGAAGCCCCGCCAGGCGCATGCTCGGCATACTTCATAGCAGCGGCGTGAAAAACACAGAACCAATAGCCGAAGTAAGATAGTAAGGCTCACACAAGTCTAGAACTACCAAATGATCATTTAGTTTATGAGGGTAGGGAGCGGAGGGCACGTAATCCCTCATCGTAACTCCTCATAAAATAAAGATCAAACTTCGAACAGGTAAGTTCTCGTTTAATCTTACTATTTTACTTCGGAGTCACGTGAGTGACTACGTGAAGATTTTGAAGCTCTGTGATTTTCATGCCATAGATTCATCCCATATGACACACTGCTTCAATAGACACAGTAGTGAGTAAATAATATTATTGAACATTGCTTGATTAATGCAATAAGTATTTTAATATATAATAATAGAAGAAAGTAATACCCATTTATAATTGGGAAAATTACAACAAAAGATATGAATCATTGCATAAAAGAAAGCAAATATCAAACAGAACTCAACACTGCATGTGCAAATTCTGGCACCACGATAACAGGTTTATTGTAAAACTTGGAAAAAGTTTCTTCTTTACACCATCCTGCGGCCTCTAAAATTTGGTCGAGCGGCACGTCCTGTGCCATCGCCGCGGACATGGACGCTGCCCTGGTGGAGTGAGATTTAAACACATCAGTGTCTACTCCAGCTAAATCCAAAACCTGTTTTAACCATCTAGAAATAGTTTGTACTGACACTTTTTTGTATGGTTTTTTTATGAGCAATAAGCATTGTTGTCTCACAACCTCGCAGACTCTTGGTTACTTCAATATATTGAGTCAGATGCTTAACCACACACAATGTTTGGTCGACAGGATATGCTCTAAAGATTACGTTAGTTCCAGACTTCCCCGGTCTGCTCTGTTTGATTAGATCATAAACATAAAAGTAATGTTATCTGCAGACAAATGCATACAATCTAAACGTAACATTTGCAATGTTTGTACTCTTTGTGCCGACACTAATGCCATTAGCATTACTACCTTAAATGTTAACTTCTGAAAAGACAGTGACGTAATTGGACCCCATTGCCGAAGTAATGTGAGGACTATACTAACATCCCAAATTTCTGTATATCTAGGTTTGGGAGGATTTTTATTAAAAATCCCTCTCATAAATCGGGATATTAATGGATGAAACCCGATAGATAGGTGTTCTGAAAATTGTCCTAAATAGGAAGACAAAGCACTACGAGCACTATTCATAGCACTATAACTAAGGTGCTGATCAAAATGCAACATGGCAAGGAACTCCAATACATCCGATATGTTTGCAGAATGATAATATATCTCTGACTGAATGCAAAAAGCTTCCCATTCCTTTACGTGAGACATATATTGTTTCTTAGTGCTATCTCTCCAAGCTGACGTTATGACTTCCATGGTCCTATCCGACAGTCCAAGCCCTTGTAATGGTCTGGTCAGAACCTGCAGATTAACAAATTAATATGATCATGCAATGGATGAACTTGTTCTGTCACTGGTTGTACCAACAAATCCCTGGAGCTGGGGATCGTCATAAAAGGTTCAATTATCATTCTAAGCATCAATGGGAACTATGCCTGTGTAGGCCAATTTGGAACCACCAAAACACCCTTAGCAGAGTCTTGCTCTATTTTATTGAGACATTGCCTAATCAGGCAAAATGGGGGAAAGGCATAGAAAAACATATTTCCCCAATGTAGCGAGAATGCATCCAATGCTACAGCTCCTGGGTCAGGCTCCCATGATACATATTTAGGCAATTGGTGATTTAATCTGGATGCAAACAAATCAATGTCTGGCACACCATACTGAATTGACAATTTTTTGGAAATGTTGTGGATTTAACATATATTCTGTATTGTCTTTAAACTCCCGTGATCTGTTGTCTGCCACAACATTGTCTTTCCCTGGGAGATAGATAGCTGAAATTCCACACCAATTCCACATCTGGTTGACCAAATGATCACATTATACTGATCTTACTCCACCCATGTGATTGATATATGCTACAGCTATGGTATTGTCTACATCTAATTGAACATGCAAGTCCTCCATAGTAGAACAATCTTTTAATCCAAAAAATGCCCCCAATAACTCCAAATAATTAATACCATATGTTTGGAGAATTAATTCCTCTTGGACAGTCCATCTACCATCACAGCTGGTGTCATTGTCCGTAGCCCCCCATCCGAGAGCACTAACATCAGTTTGTAACACCACTAGGTTGCTGAATAACAATGCTTTTAGTAGCTCGTGCAACATTCCCAATGCACCACTGTATTCAGCCAAAGCTTCTGTTGGCAACTGTATGGGTCTGTCAAAATGACCTGCACACTTTTTTATTGCTTGTGCTTTTGCCCTTTGAAGATTTTGATAATGCAAAGGGCCAAACTCAACAGCAGGAAATGCTGCTATCTATCTTACCAATTACCCTAGCTACTTCTCGGATGGAGGGATAAGGTTTGTCAGCAAGGAATTCACACTCATTTGTAATATCCACAATTTTATCTGTTGGTAAAGTTACTGACATAGCAACTGAATTAATGACAAACCCCAAATACTCAATTGTCTGCAACGGCTGTAGCTTGGATTTCATTGGATGGATCAGAAAACCTAGCCTTTTCAACAGGCTTATAGTTGCTGAAACTGAATCTTCAGCTGATTCTTGAGTGGCATTAACAATTAAAATATCATCAAGATAAGCCATGACAATGTGATTTTGAGCCCTTAACAATGCCAGTGCTGGTTTAAATAATTTTGTGAACAGCCTGGGAGCTGAACCCATTAGGTAATGCTTTATATTGCTACAGCTGACCCATCCAATTAAACTTCAAGTACCTATGATAATGGTGATGAATTGGCACTGAATAATACTCATCTTTCAAATCTATAGTAGCCATGTAACATCCTATGGACAACAACTCCTTTGCAGTGTTGAAGGTGTCCATTTTGAAAGGTCTATACTGGACATATAAATTCAATTTTGTGAGATCCAGAATGACTCTACAACCCCCATCTTTCTTTGGCCTGGGGAAAATATTTGACACAAATTGTTGCGGATGATACCCTGTACTTTCAATTACCCCTTTTTTAAGTCAATTTTTTACTTCTTCTTTTACCTGAAAATTTTCAGGTGCAGAAAACACCAAATCCCGATTAGGTTTATCCTGTACAGGTGGATCAATTCCTTCCACAAATTCAATAGTAGCACCTGACACCATATCTAATATAAACCGATCAGATGTTATACAGTACCATTCATCATAAAACAATTGCAATCTACCACCAATCGGAGGTTCTACAACAGTTTCCTCTGTGATAGAATACAGTTTTTGTACCTCAGCGAATGACCTTGATGGTCTCCTTCTCCCAATATATGGATTAACATTGGGCTGTGATGGGTGATAATACTTTCTCACCATACTGCTGCCTCTGCTTGTTCCTGCTCCTGAATCAAACCCCCTTCTCATCCAGCCAGATTGTCTCCTTTGGCCAAATATAAAAGATTTCATGAGGATGATCGTTTTTGCCTCCTCATTGATATCTTTAATTTGTTTAGGCAGGTTTTCCCCAAATAAATAATCTGGAGCTTGAACATTGCTTGATTTACACAAACCAGCAAATCTTGGGTACAGGATGGGCCGAATGGTGATTTTTCTCATACCATTAATTTCAATGTAAGAGTTACAAAACAATGCCAACATAGCATTCCCTTCCAACTGCCTCCCAAAAGCAGTAATGCCAACTGCAATGAGCTTGAGGACCCTCTGGAAACGTATCTCTTGTCCTCGCATTAATACCCCTCCATCTGTTATTTGCACTTTATTAATTTATTAATTAATGTGTGTATTTAAGTATATAACTGTAGTCAATGCCTACTATGTTCTGTTGTGCAATGCAAAGAAAGAATTTCATTGTCCTGTCAGGGACACATGACAATAAACTCTTTTGACTTTGACTTTGGCATTATTGAACTCATAGGTATCCAAATACTTGGATTCACCGTCGGCATCCTTAGTGATGCACAATTACTAGGTGTTTTATGAGGTCTGCTGTCTCTATCATGACAGTCTGCTGAAGCTGGTGAGAAACCAAATAATTAATGTTGGCCGCCAGGTTTACTTTCATAACCTCACTGCTTCCCTCTGGTATAGCAAAGGATTGTGCTACATCTGGTACACCTGTACTTTGACTTTTGTGCTGTGGTGGATATATAACACCAGAAACACCACCTTCAGGGTCAGTCTCTTCCTGCTCTAGTACTCCTGAGACTTGATCAAAGGAGACTTCCTCCAGACCTAAACAAGGCTCTGGAGGTTCACATTCCCATGTTGTAAAGGCACCATAATCATGATATGGACCCCCCTCAGGGGCTGCCTGGGAATATTCTGGGTCTTTTAACCCTTGGTTTATAATTTTTTGGAGCATTTTCTCTATTTGGTCCATCCTGTGCCACAAGGCTCGTCTGCCTGGTCCTGCCATTTCTTCATCAGAATCATCTGATATTTCAGGCCTAGCAGGCTTCCTTTTCCTCTGTACTGGAGTCTCAGTGGCCTGTGGCTGTGGAGTGTCTAAAGTCTGAACTACAGCAGTTTCAAAGGCTACCGGTATCGGAACCTGTGGTCCCGATCTTAACTGAATTTCCACCCGGGACGCGCGTCTCCCACGTGCCGATTTTTTCACCGTGTCCATTTTAAAAACTTCCCCAAACTCCTCCTGGCTATTCCAGCCAGCGTCACGGAGTTTCTACCCAGGAAGTAATTTCAACTCACTTACCTGCGGGTCTGTTACTTACCGCTGGTGGAGCTGCGATCTGCAGCCCTTCCCTACCAACATGCGTCGACGTAATGCCGAGCATGCGCCTGGCGGGGCTTCTTCACGTAGTCACTCACATGACTCCGAAGTAAAATCGAATGCAGCCTTGGTGAGTTGATAGCATAACATTCTTAAATATATATATTGCATTATTCAAGTATTGGGTTTTTAAGGTTGACTTCAGCCTGATGTTCTTAAGGATTGCAGGTTCAATGAGGCTTGAGCTTGCAATTCATGCCAATGTTGCTTTAGCTGCTTAACATGAAATAAATGTTACCTTTTCTTACTGACAACTCATTTGTGTGTAATTAAGAATGGTAGACGGTGCTGCAAAACTATCACTCGGATTAATTTCTTAAACGCTAGAAAGCTAAATCCAAATGGCTAAAGCCCCTGTCCCACTTACGTGTCCTTGGCATGCTAATTACATGACCTCGTGGTCGCGTTGAGGCGCGACGGTCCTGAGACGGTTCCTGTCCCCGCTCTGGGAGTAGAAGTAGGGGCGGTTCCGGATCCGCAACGGCCGTGAGCCCCAGGCCGAGTTCGACGATCGTTTGCCTGCTTCTGCTGCTGTTGGAGGTGAGATGTTGCGCCGTGCCAGGGTCTTGGGCCTGTCCCACTTTGGCCGTCAGTTATGCGACAGGCCGGTGGCGCGCAAAGATTTTGTTTGCTACAAAATTTCGGAACGCCGTGCGATACCGCGCACATCCCCATACCCCTCTGCGCTTCTCAGTGGGATCGGCCCCGCACTGCCACACAATGCCCGTGTGCCTTAACGCGGCGATGAGGTCGCGTAATTTGCTTGCCAAGGACACGTAAGTGGGACAGGGCCTTTACTCTTCCTGGTTGACAGAAAGCACATTAATTTCTAGTTTGCATTCTCAAAATATATAACTCTTATTTATCTCCAATGTATTTCAAAATCCATTAGCTTACAGTGCCCAGTAAGCATGGTTTTTGCTTCATTTGTAATATATTTTAATCTCTCAAGGCAATTGACCCAATGTAAATTAAGAAAGTGCTCAGTCTCTGCTTGCAGTCTTTTACATAAATAATATGGAAAAATGTTCTCCAAAATGGATTTGATGATGCGTTATTGAGCTAATGAGGTATCAGAATGAGCTCATATTGGTATAATAGCAGAGAGTAGAAAATTAAAGTTATTGAAATGCGATACCTGACATTCATTTTTAAAAATGCCAATGTGGAATTTCAAGAGAGGTGGATTTTTTTTGATAAGGCAAGAATTTCCATCAAACAAAAAGACAAAAACTCAGTGGTGGTCTTGAACTTATCTTTTGCAATTGTAGAGGGCCAAACAAACTGACCCTCTGCACCCAAGTGGTGTCCCATGAATTGGAGCCATTGATCCCCCACCCCCAGAACAGCTTGCAGTGGCCAAGGGCTTTTGAATTGTATTCTCATAGTCACAGACATTTAAAATATATTCATATCATCTTAGATACACATTAAAATCTATAACAAATTAAGACCCATTAAACAAGTACACATGTAAAAATCAACACTTGTCCTGCACTTGTCCTTCTCCACAAGGTTGACGACCCCACAGAAAGGGACTGCTATTCTTACACCAGCTGAGGCTGGATTGATAAAGATGAACATCCATATGTGGTGCATTCTGTCCCTCTCCTTAGCACACGGGTGTTACACCACTCAACACTTCTACCCTCCTGCCCATCTCAGATTTTGATTCATCCAAGCATGCACAGTGGTCTATGGCCGGCTGAACTGCAGGCAGCTGAGAGCCAGCAATTCCCCACTGCACCATTGATTCTCAGTCAACTGAAAGCAGGACTAAATCTATGAAATTTCCTTGAGCAATTTTGATCACCTGAGTGGATCTGAAGGAAACTTCAAAGGGTATTTTTCCCTCATAGATCTGATGGTTTCTTTTTATTTTTACCTGCACTAACAGACTATCTTCACTGATTTTCAAAATTGAAGAGAATGAAGGTAGATGGTGTTTGGCCAAGAATATCCAGAATTCAAGAAGTCGCTACTATAACAGGGCACAGCAGCCATAAAGGGATGTGTGGTCTCCTCATGTTTCTGCACTTTATATGTGTGCATTGCAACTGAAGTGAGACAAAGGAGGAAGTACTTTGAGGAGGCTTGTCCAGGTAGTTAGGCTGGACAATAGAATAGGCTTGATAGACCAGCAGACTTTACTTGCTCGTTATTTTCAGATGTTCATTCAAAACCGCTACTTAATTTTGTTACATCAACTATAAAAAAGCCAGTTGGGTTAAAGTGTGCATATAGATTAGCAGAAAAGCAATTAGCAATCAGAACAAAGGCAGGGATCCATCTGTTTTAAAAGGTTATTGTCTCTTAAATTTTAGGGGGGAGGTGGGGAATGTCGTGAAAGACTATTGCATTCCGCCACTAATTTTGAGAACAGTAATTCTGCATCCTAACCACGAAACATAAAGACTTTTTGATCACTGTCATCAAAGTAATTTAATGGCAGGTCAGGGTGTGTCAGTGTTCCCTTCTATTTTAGATCAGAATGTAAAAAAGTTCAAGGGGAACTGAAAAACCTGTGGTCCAGTAAGAATGAAGAAGGGAGGACAATTGGTATTCATGGGAAAACTGACTGAAAGCCATTAAATCCCAAGGACCAAATGATCTACATTCTCCAGTTATGACAGAGTTGGCTGCAGAGATAGTGAATGTCCTGTTTCTCATTTTCCCAAATGCATAAATTCTGCAATTGATCCTGTGGATTAGAGGTTAACAAATCTCATCCCAATACTTAAGAAGCAGTGAGGGTGGAAGCGGGAATTTCTAACCTGTTTATTTTAACCCAAGGTCAATATTGGGGAAGGTATTTGAATCAATGGGTGGAGGGGCAATAACAGAATACCATGAACAAAACGGAATTGAGAATTGACAGGTTTATGACAGGGATGTCATAATTGAACGATTTACTGGTTCCATAAGGAGATGTCTAGTCGGATCGAAACATGCGTGTGTGTGTGTGTCCGTATGTCCTTGTGTGTGTGTCTCTGTGCATGTGTGTGTGTGTTTGTTTGTGTGTGGGTGGGGGGGTGTTGAGGATCTAGTGGATATTATATTTTTAAATCATCAGAAGGCTAACAGTAAGGTCAGACACAAATGATTGGTCCAGGTTGCAACTCAGAGCTGAGAATAATATTCTATTTTAGATTGATAATTGGTCTGCTGATGACATGAAACTAGGTGGGATTGTGAGCATAGAGGAGGGTGTAAAGATGATTCAATGGGCAAGTAGAATGAGTAGGCCAGATGCAAAATAGTGTAGAAATATGTGAAGTTATCCACTGGGGCACAAAACAGAAAAACAAGCAGAACCTTTTATTTGAATGATGTGAGACTGTTGTGTTGAAACACTGATATGTGAGCTTTCAAATGGACCGAAGTGCCTTGTGCACAAGTCGGTGAAAGCCAAACAGGTGCAGCAAGTGAGTGGGAAGACAAATGGAGGATTTGAGTACAGGAGTAAAGATGTCTACTGCAATTACAAACTAAATAACAAATATATTTGCATTTAAGGACAAAGGACAAAGGACAAAGAACATTTATTATCACATACACCAATTGGTGCAGTGAAATTTGACTTGCCAATGCAGCACATGAATAAAGATAATACACAACATTAAAGAATTTAACAGTACACATAAAAACATCCCCCCACAATGGTTCCCACTGTGGGGGAAGGCAGCAAAATCTAGTCCCATCCCCAGTTCACCCATAGTCGGGCCTATTGAGGCCTCCGCAGTCGCTGCTACGGCAGCCCGATGCTTCAGGCCCTCTCGCCGGATGATGAAGCTCTGGCGTCGGGTGAACACTCCTCAGAGGCCTGGAGTTTCTGGAGTGGCCGCTTCCTCCCCGAAAACCACGGCTCCCGAAGTTCACAAGCCGCGCTGGTCGGAGCTCCGACTCTGACAACGTCCATGAGATCCCAGGCTCTGCAGTTTTTAAAGTTTAGCGCCGCCCGCGGCTGGAAGCTCCACAGACCGCAGACCGCAGACCGCAGCTCCGAGATGTTGGACCGGGGGTCCCAGTACTTCGGAGCCCACCGCACTGTGACCCGGGCAAGGCATCGCCCGCTCCACGATGGCATTCCAGCGCTGTGCCACCACCGAAGCTGAAGTCCCGGCTGGTCTCAGCAGGAAACGCCACTCCAGACTGCCGGTAGGCCGAGAGGAAGGGGTGAAAACACGGCTCGGAGAAAAGCCGCATCTCCGACCAGGTAGATACTACGAAAAATAGTTCCCTCCCCCACCCCCCCCCCCACCCCCCACATAAAAAGACTAAAATACCTCAAAAACAAACATTTTTAACTAACTACAAATTAAAAAAAAGGGTGAAAAGGCTAACAACTGCTGGCAGGGCAGCCATACTCGATGGCACCCCCTATTTGAGTGTGTGCAGCAAAGATTTATTCAACCAGTTCAATGCATGGAGAGTTGCCATATGAGGAAGAAATTAGTAGATTGGGCCTATATGTTCTAGAATATAGAAGTGTAAGAGATTGCATTGAACCCAACAAAATTCATATACTGTTCAACAGATTGAATGCTGAAGATGCTTCCGTTAGTTAGGAATCCAGTACCGGGGGTTGCACAGTCAGAATAAGGAGTTGATAATTTCAGACTGATTGAAAAAAAAACTTAGCTGAGAGGATATTGAACCTGTGGCGTTTTCTTTCTTTGATGGTAAAAAAAGCTCAGACTTTCTGTTCACTCAAAGCAGGGATTGATAGCTTTTGAGTATTAAGGAAATCAAAAGGTAGTGCAGAACAATGGGGATGATGTTGAAGATCAGTGATAATCTCTGTAAAGGAAAGAGCAGACTTAAAGGATCAAATGGCTTTCTCCTGCTCAATTTCTTCCATCTTTACATTCTTATGTTTTCATATACCTAGAATTATTAGCTTTATTGCATTTGATATTTCATAGTTAGAGTCATTGAATCATTGATCTGCACAGTATCGAAACAGTGCCTTCAGTTCAACTCATCCATGCAGAGCAAGTTCCCTAACCCAGCTAGTCCCATTTGCCTGTATCTGGATTATATCAGTCCAAACCATTACTATCCCTGTGCTTTTCCAAGTGTCGTTTAAACGTTGTAATTGCTCCCACCTCCATCACATCTTCTGGCAGCTTATTCCATATACACACCTCCTTCTATGTGAAGAAGTTGTCCTGCACGTCCCTTTCAAATCTTCCCCTTCTCATCTTAAAAATAGTAGGAGAAAATTAAATCTTGAAGTGATTATTCCCATGAAATAACTGACATTATTGGTTATATAAACAAACTGCCGTAGTTTGGATAAAGTATGAATGGTTGTATCAGAGTGTATTGATATTTAAAGAAAGAATCTCTAACCTCACTATAAAAACAATGATCACTATTCCCAGTACAAAAACATACACACACAATATGAGCCCTATCATTCCAGTCTTAACCCAGAAATAGCACAAGCACTACTTCAGACACATGAGCACGTAATCTTGGTCGAAGCATCACCACAGCACTGAGATGCTGCAAAATGGTCAGAGGTGGTCAACAGTTGGTGCCTCAACCAAAGCTCATCAGATTGTAATTATGTTTAGCCTACAATCCCAACTCGATTCTAAGAATCCTACCTGCTTTATGAAGACAACTATCATCCCAGTGCCAAAGAAAAGTAAGGTAGTCTACCTTTTAATGACCACCATCCACAGGCTCAGACATCCACCATCATGAAATGCTTCAAGAGGTTCTCCAATCTTCCAACCTACCTCATTGCCGACCTTGCATTTAAAAAAAATCAGTACTTTCTCCACAGCTGTAACGCTGCACTGTCCTAACACTATATTCTATGCTGTTTATTTCTTTGCACTACCCACTGCACTTGTTTATGGCTTGATTGTACTCATGAATTGTGAGATTTAACTTTATAGCACACAAACAAAGCTTTTCACTGTATCTCATTGCCCCTAACACAAATAAAACCATACCAATATACTGTATGTATCCTGCTAATGTTACCCAGACTGTTGTTTTCATTGATTTCATCCAAGTATTATTTAACTCGACAGGCTAGCAAGGTGTAAGGGTTGCATATTCTGAGTGCAGATCCTTTAATGCGAGCATGATCTGCTGTAAATGGCCTGAACTTGCTAAGGGGAAGTGCAATGTTGCTGGAGCAGAGAGCAGCTTGAATTTCTAAAGAAGGAAAGCATGGAGGCATGGAGAGATACAGCACAGAAACAGGTTCTTCAGCCCACTGAGTGTGATCCAAATAACAAGTACACATTTATTCTAAACCTATATTAATCACATTTACCATTCAAATTAACACAACTCATTTATACAATAGGAACAATTTACAGTGGCCAATCAGCCATCTTTGGACGTTAGGAAGAAAACTAAGTATCAAAAGGAATCCCATGCAGTCACAAGGAGAAAGTGCAAGCTCTAGGCAGCCAGCACCTCCAATGAAACTGTATTTCTGGCCCTGCTAAGCAGTATCTCCAGCAGCTGCTGTGCCACTTGGGAAAGAATGAGTTCAGATTCCCAGATGCTCCATTGGAAATCTTGCTGTGAATATGGAAAATAAAGAGATGTTTTGCTTACACACACACAATGATCTATATCAATGATTTGCATGAGAACATACATGGCATGGTTAGCAAGATTGCAGATGATACAAAAATAGATGGTATTGTAGATAGTGAAGATGGTTGCAAAAAATTGCAGCAGGATCTTGATCAGTTGGGCCGGTGGACTGAGAAATGGTTGATGAAATTTAATACAGAGAAGTGGGAGGTGTTGCATTTTTGGAGCACGAAGCAGGTACTGTCGCGACATTTAAGAAACATTTAGGCACCTACATGGATAGGACAGGTTTAGAGGGATATGAGCCAAATGCAGGTAGTGTGGACGGGACATGTTGGCTGGTATGGGCAAGTTGGGCCATCAGGCCTATTTCCACGCTGTAAGTCTCTATGACTATGATACAGAATACCCATTGAGGCCAGTGCCTGGAATTAAACTCCAAGGATCTGGGGATGTGCCTCAAGAAGTTCAATTACCACCTGAGAGGTCAACGTCAATGAATAGATCTTCAATGTCATATTCCAATGAATTACACTTGCCCAAGACACATTCCCATGCACCACATCCCTGTCAATCCTTGCCAATGAACTCCAATCTCCACAAAACAGGACTTTGTGTAGACTGATCATTGGATTCAAGATATACTCAAAGTTTAACTGATGGTAAGTAATACAACTGGTCAACAATGATGTGTAGATCATTGAAGGTTAATGTATGCTTATGTGAAATGTTACATCTCACAACTATTTTTAATGAGAGTTTTCTGCTGATGTCACCGAGGAAGAAAATATGTTAGCTGGAGTGTTCAGGAACATGATTTGCTTAAATGATATAACTGCAACAATGTTTAAACTGACAAGCCATAAAGTGTTCAGCAAATTCATTCCACAGTTGACACCATCTTGGTGCTAATTTGGTCCCTGTGGCAGCAAATTCACCCACCAGTTTTATAAATCTAGCTTCTATTTGGAGGCTGATTACAATGAGGACAACAAATTAAAACAACAATTAATAAAATAATGAAATATTTGGGTTAGAACTTGTTGCCAGTGATGAGCTGTCATGCTTATTACTGATAAACATGGCAAAGAACAAATCACTTTTTCCATATCTGCCAGAATTGACTTTCTGTCAGAAACCACCCTGACCTAAAATGGCTATGGTTGGGCTTTGTGCAACACACTGATGCCACCGCTGGGCCAGAACACACACCGGAATGGACTTGCTGTTTCATCACCAGTTTAAGCAGAAATATTTCCAGATTTTCTAATGTAACCGAGGGAGAATTGCAGAGACTTTACACTCTGCCGTTGGAAGAGTCCAGTGACAAACAAAGGCAGTAAAATCTCAGGCCATAAGCCACCATAAAATTCAGGAATTTCACATCCTTGTAAACTCGATGAATAAATATTTCATTAGGTAGAAACTGTGGTAAACAACTTGAGCAATGCAATCTTCCACCAACACCAATGTGACAATGAGCAAGTGCATTGGCCTATTAGTCTTCATATTGGCCAAGACACATGGAATGATACTGTTCTAATTCTAGAAACTCAACTGCCTTCTAGTTTCTAGAATTAGAACAGTATATTTTCTCCATTGCCCAGAAGGGATTCACAGGTTTCAGTTTAATACTCCATCTGAAACTCAACTCCCCCAACACTGCAGCACAGGAGGATGAGGGGCGATCTTATAGAGGTGTATAAAATCATGAGAAGAATAGATCGGCTAGATGCACAGAGTCTCTTGCCCAGAGTAGGTGAAGGGGAAAAGATTTAATAGGAATCTGAGGGGTTACTTTTTCATACAAAGAGTGGTGGGTGTATGGAACAAGCTGCCAGAGGAGGTTGTTGATGCAGGGACTATCCCAACGTTTAAGAAACAATTAGACAGGTACATGGATAGAACAGGTTTAGATGGAATGGACTAAACGCAGGCAGGGGGGACTAGTGTAGCTGGGACATGTTGGCCGGTGTGGACAAGTTGGGCCAAAAGGCCTGTTTCCACGGTGTATCACTCTATGACTCTATGACCGATGACATCATTTGTAATCCACTGCAATGTCAGTCTAGATTTTGATGTTCAGGCTTATGAGTGTCATGAATAGAGCCATTGATTATATAATCAAAATGTTTGAGCTTCTATGAGGAATGGTTTATATCAGCAATCTATTGATATTTAAAACAAGAATCACTACGTTCAGTGCAAAAACAGATCTAGACACCTGCACAGTTAGGAGCCCTATCATTCCAATCTTACTCAAGCAATAGCTCCATCCCAAAGACTTGAGCACATAATATAGACCAATGTATCTTTGCAGAACTAAGAGGCTGCTGAACTGTGAAATGTGTCCAACAGTTTAATGCCTCACGTGAATCTCATCAAATTGGAATAATATTTAACCTGAGATATGTGAATGCCACTAATGTTATCCAGAGAGTTATTTTCAAAGATTTCATCCAACTATAATTTGAATGGACAACTTACTAATGGGGAGTGAGTTGCAATATTATGAGTGCCAAAAGATGGCAACGGGCTGCACTGTGGCACAGCGGTAGAGTTGCTGCCTTACAGCGGAAGAGACCCGGGTTTGATCCTGACTGCAGGTACTGTCTGTATGGAGTTTGTACATTCTCCATGTGACCTACGTGGGTTTTTTCCAGGTACTCCGGTTTCCTCCCACATTCTAAAGATCTACAGGTTTGTAGGTTAATTGGCTTGGTATAAATATAAAATTGTCCCTAGTGTGTGTAGGATAGTGCTAATGTGCGGAGTTGCTGGTCGGTGCAGACTCGGTGCGCCGAAGGGCCTGTTTCCGTACTGTATCTCTAAACTAAACTAAAAGGTCTCAATTTACTACTCCATCTAATGCACAACACCTCTGGCACTGTAGCACGTCCACAGCAGTCTACTGGATTGCCAGTCTAGATGTTTGTGTTCAGGCTTTTGAGATTGATTAATTGAGGTTGACTAATTAAAGTTCGGGACTTCTCTGGGGAAATTAATTAAAGATCAGGTGGCACCAAGGATATTAATTAAGGTCAGTATTTTGCTGACAAAATTAATTATGTTAAAGTTTCATTGGGGAGAATTAATCACTTGGGAAATAAATTAATATTTTGGCTTCACTGGGAAAAATAATTAATATCAGGGTGTGGATACATAAAGGGCAGAATTAATTATGGCCTGGATTCCACATGGAAAATTAATTACAGACCATTGCTTTACCGGGGGGGAATAAATTATTTCAGGTCAAATGTTCACTGGGGAAATTCATTAAGGTTCACTTCCTCACTGGCAAAATATAATTAAGGTGATGATTTCACTGGTGGAAATGTAATACAGAGCATTGGATCACTGGGTCAAAAAACTGGGGTAATTAATTAAATTGAGGCCTTCACTGGGGGAAAGTCATTAAATATCATTACATCACTGGGAAAATAAATTAAGGTTTCAACCACCCTGGTGTAAATTCATTACAAGATATTGCATTATTTTTGAGTGGGGAATTAATTCAGGACAGAATTTCACTGGGGGCATTTCATTAAAGATCATCGCGTCGCAGGGGAAATTAATTAAGGTTTGGCGATCGCTGGGGGAAATTAATGTAAGAGTCGGACTTCACTGGAGGAAATTCATCACAGGGTTTTACTCCACTGAAGGATTTTTTTTAAATGGTGGGAAAATAAGTATACCTGCTCGACCTGAAATGTTCTGGCAAATAGTGTGATCTATAAATCTCAAGTTTCACAATAATTAACAAAACTGGAGGAAGGTAAAAGAAAAATGATGTCTAATGTTACTACTTGATCCCAATTGTTACTTTACCAGAGAGTATACTATAATCATATAACAATTACAGCACGGAAACAGGCCCTCTCGGCCCTTCCAGTCCGTGCCGACCATTTGTTTTCCCCTAGTCCCATCTATCTGCACTCAGACCATACCCCTCCATTCCCTTCCCGTCCATATACCTATCCACTTTACTTTTAAATGTTAAAATCAATCCTGCCTCCACCACCTCTGCTGGAAGCTCATTCCACACAGCCACCACCCTCTGAGTAAAGAAGTTCCCCCTCACGTTACCCCTAAACTTCTGTCCCTTAATTCTCATGTCATGCCCTCTTGTTTGAATCTTCCCTACCCTCAATGGGAAAAGCTTATCCGCATCAACTGTGTCTATCCCTTTCATCATTTTAAAGACCTCAATCAAGTCCCCCCTTAACCTTCTGCGCTCCAAAGAATAAAGACCTAACTTGTTCAACCTTTCTCTGTAACATAGTTGCTGGAACCCAGGCAACATTCTAGTAAATCTCCTATGTACTCTCTCTATTTTGTTGACATCCTTCCTATAATTAGGCAACCAAAATTGTACACCATACTTCAGAATTGGTCTTACCAATGCCTTGTACAATTTTAACATTACTTCCCTACTCCTATATTCAATGCTCTGATTTATAAAGGCCAGCACACCAAAGGCTTTCTTTACCACCCTATCTACATGTGATTCCACCTTCAGGGAACTATGCACAGTTATTCCTAGATCTCTCTGTTCCACAGCATTCCTCAATTCCCTACCATTTACCATGTGCGTCCTATTTTGATTTGTCCTGCCAAGATGTAGCACTTCACACTTAATAGCATTAAACTCCATCTGCCATCTTTCAGCCCACTTTTCCAAATGGCCCAAATCTCTCTGTAGACTTTGAAAATCTACTTCATTATCCACAACACCACCTATCATCTGCATACTTACTTATCCAATTTTCCACCCCATCATCCAGATCATTGATGTACATGACAAACAACAGTGGACCCAACACAGATCCCTGAGGCACCCCACTGGTCACCGGCTTCCAACCTGACAAACAGCCATCCACCATTACTCTCTGACATCTCCCATTCAGCCACTGTTGAATCCATCTTGCTACTCTGCCATTAACACCCAGAGATTGAACCTTCTTAACCAACCTTCCATGGGGAACCTTGTCAAAGGCCTTACTGAAATCCATATAGACAACATCCACTGCTTTACCCTCATCAATTTCCCTAGTAACCACTTCAAAAAATTCAAGAAGGTTTGTCAAACATGACCTTCCAGGCACAAATCCATGTTGACTGTTCCTGATCAGACCCTGTTTATCCAGATGCTTATATATATTATCTCTAAGTATCCTTTCCATTAATTTGCCCACCACTGATGTCAAACTAATAGGTCTATAATTGCTAGATTTATTCTTTCAACTCTTTTTAAACAATGGAACAACATGCGCAGTACGCCAATCCTCTGACACTATTCCCATTTCTAATGAAATTTGAAATATTTCTGTCATAGCTCCTGCTATTTCTACACTAACTTCCCTCAATGTCCTAGGGAATATCCTGTCAGGACCTGGCGACTTATCCACTTTTATATTTTTCAAAAGTGTCAGTACTTCCTCCTCTTTGAATCTCACAGTTTCCATAGCTACAGTACTTTTTTCCCTTACCTCACAAAGTTCAATATCCTTCTCCTTGGTGAATACCGAAGAAAATAAATTGTTCAATATCTCCCCCATCTCTTTTGGCTCTGCAGATAGCTGTCTATTCTGGCTCTCTAATGGTCCAATTTTATCCCTTGTTATCCTTTTGCTATTAATATAGCTGTAGCAACCCTTTGGATTTTCTTTCACCTTTCTTGCCAAAGCAACCTCATATTTTATTTTAGCCTTCCTAATTTCTTTCTTAAGATTCTTTTTACATTCTTTATAATGGGGCAAGTATACTATGTACTTAATATTTATTTAATCTGCGTATATACCTAGAAGTCTCTCTTTGTCATCATCACAATCTTCAGTGTCAATCAAGTTTGGAATTATTACATTTGATCTCTTCAACCGAATCATTCACAAAGATTACAAACAATTTGGGCCTTATAATTTCCAATTCCAAGTGACCCCTCTATTCTTACTCCTTGTTTTTTCTCTATTGAGTGAAGCCCCAACAGCAACAGTATAGTGCCCCTATAATCATGCACTTTGATTTTTGTTAAATGTCATCCTGTGGCACGTTATCAAAGACTTTCAGAAGATCCAAATGTACTGCATCTACTGGTTTGCTCTGATCTATTTTACCGGCTACAAATTCCCAAAACTCCAATATATTATCAATGACAATTTCATTTTCATAAAATGTTATTGTTATTTTCTAAGTGCTCCTTTCTAAGTGCTTCTTAGTACCATTTCTTTATCAATTAGAGTCAATATGGTCATGTAATGTGGAAACAGGCCCTTTAGCCCAGCTTGTCCATGTCAACCAACATGCCCCATCTACAATGTCCAACCTGTCTGCATTTGGCCCATATCCTTCTAAACCTATCCTATCCATGTACCTGTCCAAATTGTGTTTTCATTGTTATGATAGTACCTTCCTCAACTACCTCCTCGGCAGCTCTTTCCATATACCTGTCAATCTTTTTTGTGTAAAAAGGTTGCCCCTCAGGTTCCTATTAAATCTTTCCCCCCTCATCTTAATCCTATGTCCTCTGGTTCTTGATTCCCTTACTCTGGATAAAAGTGTGCATTTAGGTTACCTATTCCTTTCATTATCTTATAACCCTCTCTGATAGCCCTCTCTCACCAGTGAGCCTCCTGTGCTACAAGGAATAAAGTCCCAGCCTGCTTAACATAACCCTATTGCTCAGGCCCTCGATTCCTGAAAATATTGTAGATTATATGTGTATACACCTTTAATTGATAGTGACGATGTCCATGCTAACCACCCCCCCACCAGTTAGTACAATTGTAACCCACACGCCCCTAGCTCTCTCTCTCTGGTGATCGTGACAGACGACGTACAGCTAGGGCTAAATGATGTATGATTAATAGAGTAGTGAAGACCTCAAGATGTCTGTGTACCATCTCTACATGGTGTCAGAAGTGGGATTTGAACCCACGCCTCCATTCTATCACGTTTTATTTTCTTAGTCCCAGTACCCCCTCCCTGTGCCGTGATGGCTCCTGCCTGTCGTAAACCTGACATCCTAGTCTTTGATGCAGACATCACTCATCGCTGGAGTGTGTTCCGATGTGACTTTGACCATTATGTTACCATCACTCACCCTGCCGTGGCCCCCGCGGTCAAAGCCTCCCTTCTGCTGAACCTGGCTGGTCCTGAAGCGCTTGAACGATCGGAGTCATTCATCTATGGACAGGGTGATAGTATCCAGGACCTGGTATGTCTGCTTGCTAAATTCACAGCGATGTGTGACCTTCCCACTAACCACATCTTAGAGCGTTTCAAACTGTTCTCCCGACGCCAAAACCCTGGGGAATCTATTGACAATTTCGTGGTCGCACTGTGCCAACTGGCTCGCTGATGTGACCTGCATGTCCTGACCCCTGATACTTTGACCCGTGACATCTTGGTCTTTGGTCTACGGGATGATAAGCTGCGCTCTGAGCTGCTGCGTAAGTCTGATCTGACATTCAATGAGGCGTTGCATGCCTCTTGTTTAGCTGAGGCCGTCTCCTCCGCTGTACCTGACCCTGTGGTCCACGCAGCCAGTCTTGCTGGTCGCCAGTACAATGCTCCCCGGCGACAGAGGGCAAGCCCACTGCAGGGCTTCAGACTGCCTCAACGATGTCCGAATTGTAACTTTGATTCAAACCGTTCTAATGTGTGCTAGGGGTTGGGGTCATTTCTGCAACAAGCCCAACCACTTCTTGGCAGCATGCCGTTCCCGTGGGAACCCTGCACAGCCACAGCAGAAACCGTCTCGCTACCTGACACGTGATGATACAGCGTCTGGTTCCCATCTCCAGTATGATGACCCCCCCCCCACCCATCTGACTTTCACAGTGGTTTATCGCAAGGGCAAGGACATGTTTGTTCCTGACACGCTGTCTCGGGCGCCTCTCTCATCCGCAACCCGACATCCGTACAAGGCATCTGATCTGATAGTCCTAAATGTTAATTTCGTACTCTCCAGTCAGTTGAAGTCCCTGGCCAAGCACACGCCGGCTGACGCTTCGTTACAGCAGCTGGCCGCAATCATCAAGCAGGGCTGCCAGACCGCCGTTCTTCCCTGTCGGCCGCAGCAGTGCCTTACTTCTTGGTTCATGACGAGTTGGTGCTGCGTGATGGTGTGATTGTGAAGGGGCACAAGGTGATGGTGCCCGCAGCACTACGAGAACAATACTTCGAAACCGCTCATCGTGGCCACCCCGGGGCCGAAGCGACCCTTTCCATCGCTCAGAGCAAGTTTTGCTGGCCTGACATGCCTCGCTACCTCCGGGATAGAGTCTCCGCGTGCCCTACCTGCAACAGCCTCGCTCCCAGCAACAGCGGCAGCCGCTCCTGCAGCGGCCAGCTGCTAACCTGCCCTGGTCTGTGCTAGCAACCGACATCTTCGAGTGGCATTGAAAGCACTTCCTGGTGCTTGTCGACTCTTACTCCAGCTGGTTTGAAGTTGACCAGCTCCACTCCCTCTCTTCCTCCGCGGTCATCGAGAAGTTGCGCCGCCACTTTGCCACCTTCTGGCCACCGGCCAGCCTGCAGTCGGACAACGACAGCCAGTTCACCAGTGCCGAGTTCTGTACTTTTGCCGAACGATGGAACTTTCGTCATTACACCAGCAGCCCGGAATACCCGCAGAGCAACGGACTGGCCAAGCGCGCGGTCCGCAGTGCTAAAGGATTGTTGGAAAGTTGCCGCCTATCCCGCTCTCATCCGCAACCCGACATCCGTACAAGGCATCCGATCTGATAGTCCTAAATGTTAATTTCGTGCTCTCCAGTCAGTTGAAGTCCCTGGCCCTGCTGAACCTCCGCAACTTCTCCCGCGGCCATGCCCTGGGCTCCCCGGCTCAGCGACTCATGTCCCGAGTCACGAGGCCCATGGTCCCGGTGTCTCAGCAGTCCCTGTCCCCCTCCGTCTTTAAACGTGCCTTGGTCCGGAAACGCATTGCCCAAAAACATGGTATACAGAAGCATTCCCAAGACAGATCCTGCCGTGTCCTCCGCTCTCTTCTCCCTGGCCAGGTCGTCCGTATGAGGGCCACTTCTGGCCATTCCAAGCTGGCCGTGGTCGTTGGTTCTGCCGGTTCCCCTCGTTCGTACCTTGTCAACCAAGACGGAAGGGTGTATCGCTGGTCCCGCCAGCATCTCCGGCTTGTGAATGAGCCTCTCCATCCCCCGGCTGCTCCGTATGCCCCCCCCGCTGCCACTGTCGTGGCCCAGTGCTTTGCCCGTTCCTCTGGGGTCACCACCCACTCGTCCTCCTCCTGTCCGCCTCCCGGCTGCAGTCCCGCTTTCTCCGGCTTCCTCGCCCTTCTCTTCGCCGTCCCCCCCCCCCCCCCCCCCCCCGATGCCTTTGTTGCCCAGGGGCTCTCCTGTCCGTAGCCCCCACCATGCCTCGGCGTCGTTCCCGCTTGTTCCCATCGGGGAAGGAGGTGATGGCGAGGTGCGGACTCAGTCTGATCGCCTGGTCAGGCCGCTGGTCCGTTACGGCGATTACGTGTGATTCTGTATTCCCGTGCTTTACTGTTTGCATTTACCCTGGCGCATGAGACGTGGTCACCCTGTCACTCGCTGTTTGTTTTGGTAGAGGAAGGATGTAGATGATATGTGTATACACCTTTAATTGATAGTGACGATGTCCATGCTAACCACTCCCCCCCCCCCCACCAGTTAGTATAATTGTAACCCACACGCCCCTAGCTCTCTCTCTGGTGATCGTGACAGACCACATACAGCTAGGGCTTTATGATGTATGATTAATAAAGTAGTGAAGACCTTAAGGTGTCTGTGTACCATCTCTACAAATATCCTGTTAAATCCTCTCTGCACACTTTCCAGCTTAACAACATCTTTCCTACAAAAGGGTGATCAAAATTGTATACAATACATTGAATGTGGCCTCACTGGTATTTTATACAACTGTAACATAACCTCCAAACTTCTAAATATTTTGACTGATGAAGGCCATTGTGCCAAAAGCATTCTTGACCACCCAATCTACCTGTGATGCCACTTTCAAGGAACTCTGTACCTGCACTATTAGATCCCTTTGCTCTAGAGTACTCCCCAGAGCCCCACCATTCACTGTGTAGGACCTGTCCTGGTTCTTCCCACTTCCCAAAATACACACCTCACACTGCTCTATATGTGTCCATCAACCATTCCTCAGCCCACCTGTCCAACTGATCAAGATCCTGCTGCAATTGGGGACAACTAATCTTGCTATCTACAATACCACGCACTGTAGAGTCATCTGCAAACATGCTATTTATGCCTTGTACGTTCTCATCCAAATCATTGATTTGGGCCCAACACCGAACACAGACACACCACTAGGTACAGGCCTCCAGTGAGAAAAACAACCTTCCACCATCAACCTCAGCTTTCTTCAATGAAGCCAATTTTCTATCCAGCCAGTTATCTCTCCTTTGATCCCATGCACTCTAACCTTCCAGAGCAGTGTATCATGCAGAACCTTGTCAAATACCTTGCTGAAAACCATCTAGCTAATGCCTACAGCTATGCCCTCATCAACCTTTTTGCTCATATCTTTAAAAATCTCGATCAGATTTTTGATACACAATCACTCACGTGCAAAACTGTGCTGACTATCCCTAATCAGCCCTAAATACATATACAGGGTACACAAAAGGCTGGAGAAACTCAGCGGGTGCAGCAGCATCCATTCGGTCTGAAGAAGGGTCTCGACCCGAAACGTCGCCTATCTCCTTCGCTCCTTAGATGCTGCTGCACCCGCTGAGTTTCTCCAGCCTTTTGTGTACCCTCGATTCTCCAGCATCTGCAGTTCCTTCTTTAATACTAAATACATATCTCTTGTAACTTTCCGATGACAGATATTACTCACCAGCCTTTAGATCCCAGGCTATTCCTTCAAGCCAATCTTAAATAGAGGTACAACATTTGCCACCTTCAAATGCATTAGGAGCTTCAGCACTTCCTCAACTGTTATACTGACCGCACTCAAGACACTTCTATTGACTGCCTTGTTTTCTAGTCCTCATTTTGATTGATTGATTCAACTTAATTGTCATTATCCATAGTACGAGTACTGAGACATCAAAATGCTCTTTCCCATACAGCCATACGAATTAAAAAATAATAAAAGCACAGAACACAATAGTCTACAACACAAACATCCCAACAGCGGTATCAACGTTTCCCACTGCGAGGGAAGGCACCAAAGTTCAGTTAAGCTCCTCGTTGATATTCCCCCATGTTCCTCGATGTTCACCCATGGTCAGGGCCTCCTGAGCCCCCAGCAGTCGCCGCTATACCCAGGCCCTCTCGCCGGCATGATGGAACTTCGACGTCAGCACGGACGAACATCCTCAGTGGCCCGGACTTCCGAATCATCCACTTCCCACCGGAGTCCCCGGCTCCCGAAGTCCACAGGCCGAGCTGGGCTGAAATTCAATGCTGGTGGCCCTCGGCAAAGATTCCCTGGACACTGTGATGTTAATCAGCCCCGCCCGCACCGGGAGCTCTGCAAACCACAGCTCCGTGATGTTGATGCAGCAGGCCCAACATTCCGCAGCTTCAAATGGCGATCCCAGGTGAGGCATCGCCCGCTCCGCGATGTATCCAGTACCGCGCCGCCGTGCTGAAGCTCTGGTCCAATCCCCGGCAGGAAAGGCCGCGCCACTCCAGTTGGTAGGCCGCAAGGAGGGGGGCGAGGGCGCAACTCGAAGAATAGTCGCACCCTCGCCAGTAAGTGTCTGAAAAACGGTTCCTCCCTTACCCGAACCCCCTTCCCCACATAAAACACTGAAAAAAATCCTCCAAAACACACCCCGAACAAACTAAAAATAAATAAAGACAGAGAAACAAACAGACTGTAAGCAGAGGCAGCCATCATGCAGCACCCCTGGATGTCTTTCTCCATGGTAAAAACACAGGAGAAATACTCATTGAGGATCTTGTCAATCTCCTGTGGGTCCTTACAGAGTTGACTGCTTTGATTCCTGGTGGGCTCTATTCTTTCTCTTCTTCTTCTTGTGTGTGGCGTGCACATTTGATCTTATTTGATTTTGGTGTTCTATTTGATCTTATTTGATTTTGCACGCCGGGTTGATTGGATTTGTCGAAACAGGGCGGACCACGTGAAGGTTGCAACCAACCACACCATTCTCTATCTGATTACCCGTTTCCCCTTAATGTATTTCTTGATTGAATCCAGATGCTGCAGACTTTCATCACACTTAATACATTGTAATCACAGAGTTTAAATAAGTGAGCTTTTGAGATGGGGCAAGCAAATATATTAGCACATTCAAAATTACATAAACAATGAGAGAAGAATCAAGTAAGCCCCTATTAAACGAGAACTTACCAGTTTGAAGTTTGATCTTTATTTTATGAGGAGTCGAGTTGAGGGACTACGTGAATAGAAGCCCGTACAGCCGTTGGTGCGTCAATCTTCAAAGCAGCGGAATGAATTCACAGCTAACAATGACCGAAGTATAACGGTAAGATGATAAAGCTAGAACTACCAGATGAGATCTATGAGGGTGGGAGCGGAGGGCACGTAGTCCCTCAACTCGACTCCTCATAAAATAAAGATCAAACTTCAAACTGGTAAGTTCTCGTTTAATCTTACTATTTTACTTCGGAGTCACGTGAGTGACTACGTGAAGACTTCAAAGCACTGTGAATTCACGCCGCAGACTCAAATCCGACGTTCACACTGCCTGGATTGACTCAAAAGTCGTTAACAATCAATCATGCATCAGTAATACATTTGTTAAATGAAATAACAGTTTATTTACAAACAAATCATAACAAACCCCTCTAACTCAGGGGAAAAATGTAACAGTACTGACACCAGAATCAGCAAACACCCCGAGCCTTGAAATCGGCTTGTGACAAAACCTCTGAAAAGTTAGCTCACTGGACCATCCTGCGGCCGCGAGGACCTTGAAATCGTTTGCACCGACACCTTACTGTGTGGTTTTTTGTGACTAATAAACAAAGCCAACTCTGTTCCTCTCAGAGGTTTTAGTAATCTCAATGTAAAGAGATAAATTGTGAGACTATACAGAAGCGATCATCTGCGGGGTATGCTGAAAACACCATCTTCCATCCTGTCATGCCTCTTTTATTATGTTTAAGCAAATCATAGACATAAAATATAATGGCATCAGCCGACACATGCATTCTATCTAGCCGTAGCTTTTGCAGTGTTTGTACACGTTGGGCTGAAACCAACACCAGAAGCATGACCACCTTCATAGTTAATTTGGCTACAGATAGGCTTGTAACCGGAGCCCACTGGCGAAGAAGCATAAAAACCTCACTCACATTGCAAATACCGGCATACCTGAGTTTAGGAGGATTAGAATTGAAAACTCCCTTCATGAATCGTGAACTAACGGATGTGTCCCTACTGTATGCAATTCTGCATTCATAGGTAAATAAGAAGACAGAGCACTTCTGGCTGAATTAATTGCACTGTAACTTAATTTTTTGGTCAAAATAAAGAGTTGACAAACTCCAATACATCCGTGATCCCTGCCGTGTGATATACAATATCCTGCTGTAGGCAGAATTGCTCCCACTTCCTTATATAGGTGATATATTGCTGCTGTGTACTATCCCTGCAGGCCGACGTGAGAACATCCACAGTCCGATGAGACAGTCCTCTCCCCAGGTATGGCCTCCTTAAAATCTGCAAATTAACAGATCAATACGATCCTATAAAGGATGTTGATCCCCAGTGACTGGATTTACCAGTAGATTTTTATTCTTGGGCATAAGCATGTAAGGCTCCCTAGCCATTTGTAATACAACGGGAAACCATGCTCGTGTAGGCCAATCTGGCACTACCAATACCCCTGAAGCGGAGTCCTCCTTGATCTTTTGCAAACATCTGCTGATGAGACAGAATGAAGGAAATACATACACAAACATTCCTCCCCCAATGCAGCGAAAATGCATCCATTGCTACTGCCCCAGTATCTGGTTACCATGAAACATATCTAGGTAACTGATGATTTAATCGAGATGCAAACAAGTCAATATCTGGCAATGCATACTGATTAATCATTTGGTTAAACACATCCTGATTTAACATCCATTCAATGTTGTCATTAACTGACGTGACCTCTTCCTGGCAAATAAAGTGCTGAAAGCCAGATATTTTGGTCAATACACCAGCTCCAAATCTGGTTAGCCAGTCTATCACAAGACTGTGACTTAACTCCACCCATGTGGTTTACATATGCCACTGCTGTGGTGTTGTCAATCTGAGCTGCACATGCAGATCACTCCTTGTAGAACAATAAGCTTTGAGCCCATACCAGGTGCCCAACAACTCTAAATAATCAATCCCTCTTAATTGAGGAAGCGATGTCTCATCCACATGCCATCTGCCTCCACAACTAGAAGACATATCTGTTGCACCCCAACCCAGTGCACTCACATCAGTCTGTAATATCAGTGACGGTGATTCCACGAAACCTTCCTTAAATTTTTTGAAACATGTACTATCCACCATTGTATGTCAGCAATCGCCCCAGCTGACAACTGCATAGGCCTATCAAAAATAGCCCCTTTGTATTCTCAGTGCCTGTTCCTTTGATGGTTGTAATTGTTGATAATGCAGAGGACAATACTGCACAGCTGGAAAGGCTGCAACAACTTCCCAATAAAACTGGCTACTTGACTAATCAAAGGCCGTTGTTCTCCAACGAGATTAACACAGTCCTCAATTAACTGATTCAGTTTATCCCTGGGCAAAGTTACCAACATGTGATTGGAATTAATGGTAAAATCCCAGATAATCAATAATTTGGACTGGTGATAATTTAGATTTACCTGGGTGAATAACAAATCCCATTTGTTCAAAAGTGATTTTAACAACTGAAACTGATGATTGAGTTTCAGCATGAGTCTTTCCAACAATCAGAAATCATCTAAATAGGCCATTACCACATGCCCCTGAGCTCTAAGCAATGCTAACACAGGTTTTACCAAATTAGTAAATAATCTAGGAGCTGAAGTTAATCCATTTGGCAATGTCCTGAATTGCCACAGCTCAGTCATCCAAATAAATGTCAAATATCTTCTATCATCACCATGAATAGACACTGCGTAATACGCATTCTTTAAATCAATGGTTGCCATATAATACCCTTTGGACACTAGATGTTTGCCCGTGGTAAGGTTCTCCATTTTGAAATGCCTATAACAAACAAATTTGTTCAAATTCGATAAATCCAGAATAATTCTACATCCCCCAGTCTTTTTAGATCTGGGAAATATACTTGACAGAAATTGTTGACTTTGATAGACAGAAGGCTCAATTACCCCTTCTTATGTAACGACTGAATCTCTGCTTGAATAAGCACATTTTCCTCATCTGAAAAATAAGTTTATGACTAGGAAAATGTTGATTAGGTAGACTGTCATAGTAAAATCCAATTTTTCACCCCTTCAATACACTAAGTATGAACAAATCTGATGTCAACTGCTGCCATTGTTTGAGAACAATTTTAACCTTCCCCAATTTGAACAGGAACATCAGTTAATTCATCGTCTGTCAAATGTTATATTCCTTACCAGCATCTTTCCTTGCGGCCTTGTTGTCCTCGACTTCTTGTAGAGAACCTTTTTTGCCTTGCTTCCAGCTGGCTTAATGAGGGCCATGGTTATAACAACCTCATAACAGTCTTTGACCCTTTTTGCAAGGTTACCACCAAACAACAGATTTCGTGGTGGTACACTGGTCGGTTTGCACAACTCGCCAAATTCGGGTTAGCACTGGCCTAATAGCGGCCCTCCCGACATTATTAATTTCAAAATGCATTACAAAGGAGTCCCAGTTCATCCTGGTGTGCTTCAACCATATCATTTGTATCAATAACTTTCACCACAGCTGTAATACCTGCTTACAACAGTTTAAACACTTTTTTAAAACTTCATCTCCTGGGCCCTAGCAGGCAAACCCATCTATGCAAATTTGGTGATTAAGCACCGGTACCTTCAGGAGATCACAATTAACAGGAGCTTTATAGTTTTTTGCTACTTCATCCATAGCTAGCTCCTGTAACTGGTGGGAGAGCATATACTGAATGGCTTCGGCCAATTCTACATCAATCGCCTTTCCTGCCTCTCTACACTCAGCAAACTTCCCAGCAATGTTCGGAATTACCTCCAACCGAACACCTTGCTCTCCCCCAGCATAGAAACAGTGTCAGCAAACGGCCCTGATAGAACATCCTCCTCATAGGCAGGATAGTTCTGCAGCCCTGAAACAGGTGCTGCTAGCACAAGCTCTTCATCAGCCTGGCTTGGGCACCACTCCTCCTCACGGAGCTGGAACATCCTCCTCACAGGCAGGATAGTTCTACAGCCCTGAAACAGGTGCTGCTAGCACAAGCTCTCCATCAGCCTGGCTTGGGCACCACTCCTCCTCACGGAGCTGGTCCCTGTCGAGCATTCTTTTGTAATAGAATCTCGACGTGGGAGAGCCGTGAGCAAACGGACTCTCCTATGGAGGGTATAACCTCCAGGCCCGACTCATATACGGGCCACAGAGACTTGCCAGTGGCCTTCCACCCTACTGTGCAAGCCTCCACTGCCCCCCGGCAGTGGGTCCGCAACCACTGGCTGTGTAGCCAGCACCGGACCAGGTGTACCAGACGGGCCTCCATCCTCAACACTCTCCTGGTCACTCTCCTTTCTACCCCCGGAGCGCCTCGCCGACACCTTCTTCACTTTCTGCAACATATCTACTCCCAACCGTCGCAGAAAATGACCTGTGGTAAAGTATTTCAACAAACCTTACCTCTGTTTAAACCTGTTAACAAAAACTGCAGATGCTGGAGAATGGAGGGTGAAGTCTGAAGAAGGGTCTCGACCCGCAACGTCGCCCATCTCCTTCGCTCCTTAGATGCTGCTGCACCCGCTGAATTCTCCAGCTTTTCGTGTAACCTGTTTAAACTTACCGCTCGGAGGAGCGCTGCTGCTCCAACCGTTCCCGACTGCACCAGCGTCTGACGTCATGACGCACCAACGGCTGTACGGGCTTCTATTCACGTAGTCACTCACGTGACTCCGAAGTAAAAATCAATTAATCCCCTATTTACAAGGTTTGTGGTATTTTTATTGTGTAAAATATATAATATATTGTTACACTTAATCTTCACACAATAGCAGGATATCTTTGGCCCCAAGTGGAAATTGCCTTGCCTTTCCCATTTTGCTCTAATCACCCACAGGATTCATGTTTGGAAGTGTTTATGGCAGCATGAGAGAATTGTGGCAAAGCCATCAGAACATTTCCATCAGTCCCACTCTCCCACTAACTTCTTCAAAACCTATTCCCTCTTCTATGAATTCCCCCCTGATTCTCTTACCTCCCACCTACAGTGGAGACAATTTACAGCAGCCAATCTGTAAATAGCAGCACATCATTGGGATATGGAGGAAACCACAGCACTGAATGTCATGGTGGCTGATGTCACATTTAAATGTATCACATGGTACTATATCAGAAAGGTCAGAGGACACATGTTGCCAGTATGTAAAGGAATGGCAGATGAATAAAACAAAGCATTTATGTTTAGTGTCCTTGAAGCGTGTTTATCACATTCGGATCAAGGCGAGGATCTGACACTGGAGAAAACTGATATGCATTTTGTGAGAATGTGCAAAACTCCATGTGGACATCACCCAAGATTAGAATGCAACCTGGCTCCCTGAAGCTGTGTGTGCAGACACATTTCTTGCGCACAGTTCACATGGTATTCTTTTGTGTATTTATGTGGCCCTATTAAACAGGTCTTGTTCTAAATTTGCTTCACCCAATTACTATTACAAAGTCTACTCTTCATAATTGTAAATGTGTGGCAGCATAACTATCTCTTGCAGCACAAAACCTGCGACAAGAAACCTATAAATAAGCCATTACTTTGAGTAAATTAGTAAGGTGCCTGACCACTTGGCACCATTGCTTCAGGAGATGCACAAATCAGAAATCCACAGGTAGACAGAAATAAGTGGCACTTTCACCCATCTACTGGCACTACCACCCATCAACCTCAGCACAATGGGTGCCAGGGTCTTCTCCCATGCTACACCTAAACTTTGGAATTCACCACCCCCTCACATCCGCATACTAGACTCCATGACAGAATTCAAAACTCCTCTTAAAACCCATCTTTTTAAACTAGCTTACTCATTTTACCTGCAACAACTGTATCTTATTTTATTTCAATCTTAACTCGTTGAGCTACGCTTTGTTGCTTATTGTATGTTTTATTGTTGATTTTTTAATTACTGGTGCTTTGTTGCTTATTGTATGTTTATTACTGATATTATGTGATGTAAGGTACCTTGAGTGTCTTGAAAGGTGCCATTAAATAAAATGTATTATTATTATTAAGTGGGTGGAGAAAGAAAGCAGAAACAGGTGTCTTTTAGAAGTTGGATTACTTATCTACTACCTATGTCAAAATGAGGAATAATCTTTTCAGTCAGAGGGTGGTGTATCTGGAATTCTTTGCCACAGAATGCTGTGGAGGCCAAGTCAATTGATATTTTTAAGGCAGTGATAGCTAGATTCTTGATTAGTACGTGGGTCTTGGGGAGAAGGCAGGAGAATGGGGTTAGGAGGAAGAGATAGATCAGCGATGATTAAATTGCTGAATAGACTTATTGGGCTGAATGGCCTAATTCTGCTCCTATCACTTATGAATCTGTCTGAAGAACTGTTCTGACCTGAATTGTCACCTTTCATGTTCTCTAGAGATGCTTCCGGACCCTCTGAGCTACTTGCGCATTGTGTCCTTTTTTTTCTAAATCAGCATCTGTAGTTCCTTTGTCTCCTCTTTTACATTTAATAATGTGCATATATAAAATTACATTATGCATGAAAGCATAGAGATCTTTTTCATACTTAACAATTCATATTATAATTAGTTTAGCTGCCCAATTAATATCAATATTCTTTCTAGAAAGTAGTTTGTCTGTAATTGCATTAGATTGATGGTTACTGTTGAGTCTGTTTATGAAATTATGAGATGCATAGCAAGGATAGATATTCCCAGTCCTTTTCCAAGGACGGAGAGTCCAAAGCTAAAGGGCATGTGTATAATTTGAGAGGCAAAATAATTAAAGAGGATTTGAGAAACATATTCTTCAGTCAGAGAGAGATAGATATGAACAAAAAGCTGCCAGAGGAAGTGATGGAGGTACAATTATGGCATTTAAAAACGATTTTGACAGGTACATAGCTGGGAGTAGAAATATGGGATGTGGGCCAAGTGCAGGAAAATGGAATTAGCATAGATAGGCATCTCAGTCAGCATTTATCAGTTGGGCCAAAAGACCTGTTTTGGTGCTGTACAACTCTATGACTATATTTTGGATTAAAACCTAGATGAACTGAGAAATATGCCATGTCGTATATAACAGCAATTGTGATAAACTAAATAATATGGTTGTCTTTAAAAAATAAAATTTAGAGATTACATAAAATATGAATAAAATATATCATGCAGAACAGCCAGATAGGATAATTTCCTCTGAGAGGCTGACTATAACTCAGTCATGGTTTAATTACACAGGATTTATCCACTCAGATTAATTTGCGGAAATATTTATCTTCTATCTGTGTCCACCTCGAGCTAAGGGTACCCAGGGTTCTTTTATGCAGGAGTTTGCTGTTGAGTTAGTTACACATTATAACTTATGTGATGGAACATGAATCTAGATCTGTAACTACAGAAAATTACACAAAGGCTAAATTGATGGCTACACTGGGAACTCACATTTTCTTTATTGCATCTGCTTATGGTGTATCTTGATTTATAAATAGTGTTAAATAACTTTGGATATTAACATAAGTAATTAACACACTCATGTTAAATAACTTTGCTGATATCAATTGAGGCTAAAATAATTTAAAATCCAGTTGATACCTCCAGCGGAATAAGTAACATTGCATAACTAGATTTTGTTCATAAGGTGACCACTGAGTTGTGTAACTTTCAAAATGGGAGGGTTTATCCCTGATTTTCGGAAACATGTAGCTGGAAACATATAGTGCACACACATTTCATTACTCAGAAAGAGAGTTAGAGCCAGGAAGATCACTGATTTTCAGCAGCTTACATGAAAGTAATATGACAGCAGATGGGTATGAAGTGAAGTCCGTAGATTTACTGGGGCTGCTGATCTTGGCGCACCATGAATTGTTTCATGGAATCAATAAAGAATAAAGTGAACAGTAAAGTAAAATTAGTCAAAGATGCAGCAGAAGACCGAGCAATAGTAACACATAAATAAATCAAAGATAGGTATAAGAATGGGCCTATCATTAACCGATGAGCTAATGATAAAATAAAAATCCACGTTTTTATTTGATAAATTTCTTTACATTATATTTTCAAAATGTGGCAATTGGTGGCAATACCAGCATTTATTTTGAGCGAAAAACAAACTGCTGGAGGAACTCAGTAGGTCAAGCAAAATCTATAGATGGAAATGGAATGATCAAAGTTATGGGTATGACCCTTCTTCAAGGTTGTAGTAGAAGGGATAGCTGGTAGAAAGAGATGAAGGAAAGAGATGTGACACTTTCTTCATCTTCAAATGATGGCTAGGTCCAACTAAGGAGGGTTGATCAGCTGATAATTCAGGAAGGGGAGAGAAAGTGACAAAGGCTGGAGGTGAAAATGGAGAAGACAAAGGGCTGCAGATGGTGGACTATTATAAGAATGGAAAGTCAGGAGTGAAATGTAGAGCCACAGGGAGGGACTGTGGATAGATGGGACAGGAGACGGGGGAGGTAAGTGCGGCTTGGTGATGAATAGAAACAGGAGTAATGAGTAGAGTATGGGAAAGGAACTAGGAGATTGGGTGAGAGGAGAAGGTAAAGAAAAATTGTATTGATAGGAAGATGTAGGTAGATCAGAAGGGAAGAGAAGTTTGGAGAGGTGGGGAGTGTGGGACTTATCTGGAATTGGAGAATTCAATGTGCATGCCATTGGCCTGTATATGAGGTTCTGTTCTCCCAGTTTGCGTGCAGCCTCATTCTGGCAATGGAGGAGGCCAAGGACAGATGTCCGTTTGGTAAGGGAAAATAGAACTGAAGTGGCTTTCTGTGGCAAGTGGTTAAGGGTCGGTAAGTAGAGAAGATGAGGAAGAAGCTCTTTATTGTGATCAAGTAATTCTGCAACTGGAACATCAAAGAGTGTATTACTTATCTGCACATAAGTAAGGGTGCACTTTATGAACACTGCAACCCAAAGCAGGGCTAATAGTCAAAGGAAGTCATGTTAGACTCCTTGCAGGTTCAGCTAAGGCTATTTGCAGACCACTCTACTGTGCCAGTTGCAGAACTGTTGCAGCAAACTGCAAATCCTCTTAACTCTGGCATGCTTATTTGAGATTGAATCAGGCTGAGACAGCACGAGAAGAGGGTAAATAGAGAACACGGTAAACAGAGAACAGCACCTAGACATTTGGTAATTTCTGAACTGTTGATGAAGCTGAATTAAAAGCTCTATCATCATTCTTGCCATAGAGGGAGTACAGAGAAGGTTCACCAGACTGATTCCTGGGGTGGCACGACTTCCATATGAAGAAAGACTGGATAGACTCGGCTTGTACTCGCTGGAATTTAGAAGATTGAGGGGGGAATCTCATAGAGATTTACAAAATTCTTAAGGGGTTGGACAGGCTAGATGCAGGAAGATTTTTCCCGATGTTGGGGAAGTCCAGGACAAGGGGTCACAGTTTAAGGATAAGGGGGAAGTCTTTTAGGACCGAGATGAGAAAATCGTTTTTCACACAGAGAGTGGTGAATCTGTGGAATTCTCTGCCACAGAAGGTAGTTGAGGCCAGTTTGTTGGCCATATTTAAGAGGGAGTTGGATGTGGCCCTTGTGGCTAAAGGGATCAGGGGGTATGGAGAGAAGGCAGGTACAGGATACTGTGTTGGATGATCAGCCATGATCATATTGAATGGCGGTGCAGGCTCGAAGGGCCGAATGGCCTGCTCCTGCACCTGATGTCTATGTTTCTATGTTTCTATCATAGATTCCATGTGTGTGCTAATGAAGTTGGCCATCACCTCTGTGCTGAGTTTAGTTGAGTTTAGAGATACAGCATTGAGACTGGCCCTTCACCCAACAGAGTCTGCGCCGATCAACAATCACCCATATATTAGTTCTGTTAATACTGGCCAAATTAAAGACATCATAAAATGGAGGATCCCTGCACTTGTCAGAATTGCTTAACCCTTGTCAGCTGAAATTTACAGGCTTTGGATGGCGCCAGCCAGTCTAGGCTCAGACAGGTATGCAGGGTCCAGGTGTTCTTGTTTCTCCTAAATTGATAAAATGTTTTGCAGTTTTGCATATTAACCCTAAATGCATCATTTTGATTAAATCGCTGCATTAGTAAATAGTATAAATAATTTTGTGAGATGGTCATCCTGTTAATTGACGATTGGCTGAACCGTTGAGCCTTGGATAAACTGTTTTAATCTCAGGGCACATATTTCAATGTTTAATCTTGTTTGCTTCTGTCTAGAACTTTCTTTCAAATACATTGTATTTGTTACTGTATTATTGGGTTAGGGAAATGTCTATCATGTACTGTGTTAATCGATATCTGTTATTGGACTGTACAGAGACCACCCCCATGTGGTTCGGCGCCTCACGGTTCGGGGACCTATAAAAGGCTGCTCTCACGAGGTCCTGTGTCGATCTTCTGGGAGAGCGCATGACCTTCTGGTGTGTCTGCTTGAATGAGGCTAAGAGGGCTTGGCCAGGCAGATACGAGGATCAAACCTGCGGTGGTTAGATATAGTAGTGGGGAACTGTTATTGTGTTTTCCCGAATTAAATTTAGATGCGCAAGTGCTTGACTCAATGGTTTTTTACTGAAACTAGACTGGGGGGAAGCTTAGAACGAGCTATTTACAGTTCAATCCCCAAAACTAGGGACAATTTACAGAAGCCAATTAACCTATAAACATGCATGTCTTTGGAATGCGGGGGGAAACCGGAGCACCCAGAGAAAACCCACACTGTCACAGGGAGAATGTACAAACTCCATACAGACAGCACCCATAGTCATGATTCAACCCGGGTCTCTGGTGCTGCAAGGTGCCGTGTTCACAGGTAAAGATCTGTAAAATATTGATTCTGGACTCTTGATGCTTTCTACATACTTTGACAACCATTAGACCAGTCACTTGTGCACATGCATCTTTCACAGACTGTTGCTCCAGCAGCCCCAGAACCTTCTGCTACAGGACTTGACTGAGACTATACAAAAGCATATTACTGCAGTAAAAAAAAAATCAGGTAGCATCTGTGGAGAGAGAAACAAATTTAACATTCAGGTTCGATGACCTTTCTTGATCAATGATAATAGTTGACATGTTTAAAGTTACAGAGAAATTTGCACGGACAGGGTGTGAGGGTGGAAAGATGTGGTTACAGGAGAGAACAAATATGATCGAACAGAAGGCAATTGAGATTAAATTATTAAAACAGGGGATACTTTCATACCTTTGATAAAAACTTAATGGGGATCTAATTGAGGAATAACTATCTGAAATTACCAAAGGAATTTGAAAGGATTGCTGTAAATTTGAAAAAAAAATGCTGGTGGTGTTCATTTTTCTACTTATTGTTTTAAACTCCCTGTTGAGTTCAGAAGGTTGTAATGTGCCTAAGGATTAGTACTCTTTCGCGAGCTTGTGTTGAACTTTGCTGGATCAGTGAAGAAATCTGATGACAAAATATCAAACCAGGAGGCCAATGGAGAATTAAAGTGACAGATGACTGGAAGCTGGGGATCACACGAACATTCTCAGTCTGGTGGAGACAATATCACAGTCCCTCAGATAATGTTACTGTATTCATAGCTCTGCTAGATTACATTCTTAGCTGTGCTAGACTGAAATTGTGTTTCTTATCACCACTTTTGTTGTCACCTTGCAGATGATAGAGATTGTCTTCTATCTCTGGATTGTTAATTCAGGCCTCTGGATTACCTATCCAGTAGCCACCGCACCATTGTTCCCCACCACCACCATTCCTCTGTTTCTCTCCATCTTAGAACTCGCTTAATACTTAGCTTTAATATCTTCAACCTGGACCATCAACCCTTTTTCTCTCCCCACATACTCTGACAGATCTGCTGGATATTCCAAACATTTTTGCTTTCATTTCAGATGTCATGAATATATACTGTTACGTTGGAGGTAAGCTTCTGAATATTATATGTGACTCCTGATTGATTCTGAATATTATATGTGACTCCGGGATGAGATACCCTTCCATTCCTTTGAAGGGTATCTCATCCAGGCCCTCAGGTCTTGACTTTGTATTGACCTTCATGGTGTCTATTCTATTGCTTCTGACAGTTTGTCCACATGACTCCTTTGTCATCTATGGATGGAGCCCAGCTTTCCTCCTCTCTATCTCCCGCACAACTGTCTCCGCAGCATAGAAGATAGGCACAAAGTGCTGGAGCAAATCAGCAGGACATGCAGCATCACTGGATAGAAGGAATGTGTGACATTTTGAGTCTCACCCGAAATTCCTTCAATCCAAAGATGCTGCCTGTCCCCCCTGTTACTCCAGCATTTTGTGTTGATCTTTGGTGTAAACCAGCATCTGCTGGTCCTTCCTGCACAGTCTCCAAAACATAATTGTCTCATCTTGATGCCAGTTTTTTTCTGGAGTTGTGATATTATTTTTGAAGTCAAAATCGATCTTAGACTGGCTCTCACCAACCGCTGAAGCCACAACACAGCTCCATTTGGTAGGCAAAAACAGAAAATTCTGGAAACTCCCACCAAGTCAGACAGCATTTATAGAGAGATAAATAAACTGAATGCCTCAGGTCATTGATCATTCATTAGATCTGGAATAATTAGAGATCAAACATGCAATAATGTGCAGAGAAGGGAGATGGGTGGACAGCACAATGTTGTATGTTGGCCCAGATTAAGAGAGACTGAATGACAAAGGTAGTAGCGGTGCTGGCTGAGAGGGGGAATAGAAGGTTGGTTAATCCCATACCATCTATCTGATTGAGATGTAAATAGAAAGAGATGAATTAAACCAGGAAGAGATGGGAAAAGAAAGAATAATCCTGGAACTGTGACATATACACTGGAGAAGATGAACACTGCAGATGCTGGAAGTCTGTTGAGATGCTAATAGACCCTGACCATGAATATCTGACCTGAACTGCTGGCTCCTCGGTGTGTAGAAATGAAGATAGACACAAAATGCTGGAGTAACTCAGAAGCATCTCTGGAGAGAAGGAATAGGTGACTTTACAGGTCGAGACCCTTCTTGAGACTGATATGAATCGGGCACAGCAGTGAACACTACAGAAAACCTCCATGTTGGAAGAAAATCCAACCTTGGGACTGTCTTCTTGATTTCCTTCTCAAAGTTCCCTTTGGAAATGTGTCAATATCAATTTTGGAGCATATGTGTGATGTGTTCTTTGCAAAGTATCTTTTCTTTCTGGTCGAAGTTCATAATAAAGAATGATCATATTGTTGCTCTATGTTCAAGAAAGAACTGCAGATGCTGGAAAAAAATGGAAGGTAGACAAAAATGCTGGAGAAACTCAACAGGTGAGGCAGCATCTATGGAGTGAAGGAATAGGTGACATTTCGTGTTGAGACCCTTCTAGAAGGGTCTTGACCCGGAAAGTCAACTATTCCTTCCCTCCATAGATGCTGCCTCACCTGTTGAGTTTCTCCAGCATATTGTTACTCTAGGATAGTTGCAAATGCAAAAAAGTATGAGAGAAGAGAAGCAAAAAAAAAAGAAAATGATCCATTGTAACAGACTTCCATTTGATCCACTTGTTTCACATTTCAGATATTTGGGTCATCCTAACTCTCTTGTTGATTTATCACACAATTTATCACATTTATCACAAGATTAGAACAGAGTGTTTGTTCTCCACAGAAGTAGAAAGGCTAAGAGGAAGCACTCAAAATTATATGGGGATCCAAAGGAGTACATAAGTAGAAACTGTTTCTACCTGCAAGAGGGTTAAACAGTTAGGTTTGCAATAATTGGCACGGGAACAAGCGTGGAGATGCCATGAGTTATTACAGTCTGGAAATCACTGTTTGGATGAGTAGTGGAAGCAAGCACAAAGCAACTTTCAAAGAGGGATTTGGATAAAAACTAGAATATGTGGGAAATAGCTGAAGGATAATGGGGAAAGAGCAGTGCATTGAAACTAACAAAATAATTCTCTCTAAATAAATATATAAAGGAAAAGGACTGAAAAAAGAGACCTGTGGCTTCTTCCTCATTTAATATACCAAGGAACTTCAACGTTTGTGCTTAGTGAAGAAATTCAGCAGCTTTGTAAAGCATAACCTTTAAGCTCTATTTATTCTTTGTTGAGTTTCTCTTATGAACGTTTTATCTGTGCACATAACCTTTAACAAAAAAATGCCCCATTAATAAAAAAATTGTATAAGGAATTTGAAAAGGAAGAGGGAAATGACCATACGAATATAAACAAATACAATCTGAAGGGCCCCCTCATGGCCAATAGGTAATTGTAATTGTATAACTCACAAATAAGCAGCTTTGAAAAGTATCTACTTCAGTCTTTGCCTTCTGCTAATTTCACTGAATTACTCAGCAGTAAGCGTGAACATTGGAATAAACATTAATACAACTGAAATAAAGAGAATGAAAAATCAGCCCATGCTTTTTTATCAGCCATACCTGTTTTTTATTGACCTTCCATTTATTTTTGTTTTTAGTTATCTGGTGGATCTAGAACTGGCAGTGATCCATCCACAGATACTTACGGCCTAAGTACACAAATAATAGATGCATATTTATGAACGTAACAAAGAACATATGATAGCCAAGACCTTCACAATATGAGAGTTAACAACATGAATAGAAACATTGAGAAAATGTACACCTGATTTTACTTCATTCATGGTGAAATAAAAACTAAAACTAATATGCTCTTGAATCAACGTGTAATCACAGAAACGGTTTGATATGACCTAATTAGTGGAATGCTGGCTTGCTCAAAGCAATTTTGCAGCATTTCTCAATTTTTAAGATGTACTTTTTTAATGGAAATGGCCAAATTAAATTTATTTAAATGAAAGGAGGAAAGATCAATTTTCAAGGTAATCATAGTGGCTTTTATAATGTTCTTCAACTGTTCAGCTCTTATAAAGAGATGTAACAAAGGAGACCAATAGGATGTGTTAAAGAAGGAACTGCAGATGCTGGAGAATCGAGGGTACACAAAAAGCTGGAGAAACTCAGCGGGTGTCTGAAGAAGGGTCTCGACCCGAAACGTCGCCTATCTCCTTCGCTCCTTATATGCTGCTGCACCCGCTGAGTTTCTCCAGCTTTTTGTGTACCCCCAATAGGATGTGTGTCTGGTATATAGGAAGATTTAAACTTATTTGGAAAGATGTGGAACTCTGTACCAGTTGGGGTGTTTGACCCAAAAATATGCAATAAATCAAGTTCCCTAGGCAGAGCAGAAAGATGTGCGAACAATGAACTGCAGGTGCTAAATTACACAAAAGGACACAGTGCTGGAGTAACTTCACAGGTCAGGCAGCATCTCTGGAGAATATGCATGGGTGTCGTTTTGGTTTAGGACCACAGATAGATAGGAGTTAGGGAGTGTGGTGAAGGAGTATTGGTAATTTCAACTGTATTTACTCAAATGCGAGGAGCCTCATGATCCATCAGATGGACTTATAAGCATGAATCAGCACTTCGAATTACCATATTGTTGAGATGATCAGACTCACACATGGAGGTTAGAACTCATAGTATTTATTGCAATACAAATGGAAGGAATACAATGTGCTTTAATCCCCGTAGTCTGCATCAAATCTAAAATAGAGAGTGACACACCGGCTTATGAATCCGGCCCAGGGTAGGGATGAAGATCTGGACTGGACTACATAAGGGATGTGTAGCATGCATAATCTGTGTGTGATATATCTTCCTCTTAAAGAATTAACTCCCAATAAAAACAGATATGATCATCACATGCAAAATGTAGGTACTACTGATTACATAAAGTACATATACTATGTGTAAGTAAGCTGGAGGGAAGTTCAAACATAGCCCGGGTACTTTACAGTGGGCTTGTAGATGCAACCTGCATGCGTACGGTACAGTCCTGCATTTTCTCCCATCATTGGAGATGCGATTGGTGGTAGAATAGGTGCAGAAGATTGAAACAGCATTCCCGGTGATGAAACAGAAGACGGTGATGGTGAGATCACATGTGGTACCAGTGCCTATTTCGCCACAGGCACTGGTAACGCATGTGATCTCACCATCCAAAATCCAGTCCAGGCTACAACAAAAGTTTGACATTCAAAAACGATGGTATGACAAGATGAGCAGACCACTTCCACCACTAGCCAAGGGACAGGTGGTCCGTCTACAAACCGACAAGGGTCACGACCGCTAGCAGCTCCTTTTTGATCTGAGTGTAGCATTGTTCCGTGTCGGTCATGGTGCGAGAAGCATAGGCAACAAGCCTGTTGCTGCCCCCATTATCTTGGAGGCAAGCTGCTCCTAAACCGCACTGCGAGGCATCACGTCAGTGTGACAGGTATCTTAACATCAAAGTAGTTGAGGGTGGGGGCACGACATTTGTTGTTTAAGAATGTCGAATACTCTCTGCTGCTATTCATGCCAGGACCAAACAGTGTCTTTGTGGGTTAGCTGGTGCAGTGGGGCTGATAGTTCACTGAAATTTGGAATTAATTTCCCCAAATAGTTTACAATGCCAAGGAACCTCTGCAGGCTGAGCATGTCTGTGGGTGCTGGTAACTTGTTGATTGCAATAGTCTTTGATGGATCAGGTTTGAGGCCACTGCTGGTGAACACATGACCCATGTAGTGCACCTCACTCTGAATTTGCACTTTAGGGGGTTGATCGTGACGTTGATCTCTTTAGCACAGTCCAGAACTTTCTTTAAGTTCATGTCGTGTTCTTGAACTGTTTGTCCAGCAACAAGAATGTCATCAACAATGATGGAGCATGGGTAACCTGCAAATAGTTGTTCCATGGTGTGCTGAAATACTTCACTTGCCAAATTAATGCGAATGGCTTATGCAGGAATTTGTAACGTCCAAAGGGTGTGCTGAAAGTGGTTAGCTTGGAAGAGTTGTGATCCAAGGGAATCTGCCAGAATGAACTCTTGGTATCTAGAACTGAGAATACAGTTGCCTTGTCCAGCTGCACTGCAACATCTTCCACTGTGTGCATGGGATACCTCCAACGTATGTTGCTGCAGCTACAACGTCAAGTATGACATTGTTCTAACCTACAAATGTGGCAAGGACATGCACCTGGCTGACACCCTGTCACGTGCTCCACGTGACATGTGAGAAATCATCCACGGCTGAAGTTTCCTTGTCATGACGGTCTCCTATGTTCCTTCGTCCTGTTTGGATGACCTGGTTGCCGTTGACGATACTTTACAATCACTCTCCTCTGTCATTAAGCGTGAGTAGCCAGACAAGCAATACAGAATACCGACTCCCAATCCGGCTCTTCTTTTCCATTCTTGATGAACTACTACTACAAGAGGACACCAGAGATGGCACGACCGAGTCCAGTAGCCGTTGTGGCAGCGCCGCGGAGATTGTGCGTTTTTAACTTGTATGTTCATTTTTAATTTATTTATTTCTACAAACACATTAGCACTAACAATGTATGATCGGAAAACACTTTTAACACTAAACTTTAGAGTAACCCAAGGCCTTAAAGGCATTTTTCTCAATGATCCAGCGTGGCCGGCAGGGATCACAAGAGCGCACCATGGCTACAACAATGGGAATAAGTCGGAAAAAACATCGAGGTAAGCGGGGGGATTTCGGAATAGGCTGAGAGCCCAAGCCTTCGGTCCACCTCTGCCCAGCATTCTTCTGGCTAACATCCAGTCCTTGGAGAAGATGTTGGATGACCTCATGGCGAAGATCAGATTCCAGCGGGACACAAGAGACTTCTGCCTGACCGAGACATGGCTGACCCCGCTGGTGCCAGATCAGGTAATCTGTCCAACCGAGTCCTTCACTGTTTTCCTTGCGGACAGTATGGAAAAATCCTGGAAATCAACGGGTGGAGGAGTTTGCTTCATGACCAACAATAACTTATGCAACCCGAGGAATATTAAGACGCTTTCTCGTTCCTGTTTGCCGGACCTAGAGCATCTGACTATCTCATGCTGTCCATTCTACCTTCCTCGATAGTTCATCGCAGTGACCATCACAGCCGTCTACATACCACCACATGCGGACACCGACGTGGCACTATCGGACCTACATGATGTGTTATGTCCACACCAAAACAAGAACCCTGATGTGGCTATAGTGGTGGCTGGAGATTTTAATAAAGCAAATCTCAAAAAGGTTATGCCTAACTTCTGCCAACAAATCAGGTGTGTCACCAGGGGGGAAAATAACTTTGGACCACTGCTACACACCGTTCAGGAAAGGCTACAAGGCTGTTTCTCTCCCTCCTTTTGGAAAATCTGACCATGCTGCCATTTTCCTGCTGCCTGAGTATAAACAACGGATGGTGCGGGAAGCGGCAGTGACGAGGGACATAAAGCGGTGGTCTGACCATTCGGAGGCCATGCTGCAAGATGCACTTAGTGATGTCGACTGGAATATTTTCCAAGCAAGTTCCAGAGACATCAGTGAGTTCGTGGAAGCAGTCACGGACTTCATTGCAACATTAGCGGATAACATCGTCCCCACGGTAAGGGTTAGCATCTATCCCAATCAAAAACCCTGGGTGGACAGGTCCATTTGCGTTGCCTTGAATGCTCGCACCGCTGCTTACAACTCCGGCCTGGCATCCGGCAATATGGATGACTACAATACAGAGTCCTACAGACTGTGAAGGGCGGTGGATGCAAAATGTAGGTACAGGGACAGGATGGAGTCGCAGATGGAGCAGCGGGACACCAAACACCTTTGGCAAGGGCTATGGACTATAACTAACTACCAGAGCCACCCCCCCCCCCCCCAACCGAGAGTGCCGGCACCTCCCTAGCTGATGACCTGAACAATGTTTATGCATGATTCGAGACGGGCAACATTACCCCTAGCTCGTCAGCTAACAACAACACCACCAGCGCGCTGGCTAGCGAGGCTGGAGGGAGGCCCATTGCTGGTCACATTCTCGGTGACCAAGCACGGCATAAGGAGGGCTCTGACGCGTGTGAACATGAGGAAAGCTGTAGGTCCAGATGGTATATCTGGGTGAGTACTAAAGTCTTGTGCTAGTCAGCTTGCTGCAGTGCTCACCACAATATTAATCCTCTCCCTGGCCAAGTCCGTGGTCCTTGCCTGCTTCAAAAGATCCACCATTGTACCAGTGCCAAATAATGCCTCTCCAGCTTGCTTGAAAGACTACCAACCAGTGGCCCTCACCTCAGTAGTCATGAAATGCTTCGAGAGGCTGATCAAGAACCACATCTGTGCCTTCCTCCCTCACACCATGGACCTGCTGCAGTTCGCATACCGTCCGAACAGATCCACGGATGATGTGGTCTTCCAGGTTCTGCACACCAATCTCTCACCTTGAGAACCTGAAGGTGAGCTATGTGAAGATGCTGTTCATTGATTTCAGTTCAACTTTCAATACCATAGTCCCCACAAGACTTGCTGATAACCTGCTGGAACTGGGGCTAAACACTTCCCTGTGTACCTGGATCTGACTGCCAGGCCCCAGGTGGTCAAGATGGGGAGACATACCTCCAACCCCCAAACCCTGAACACAGGATTCCCCCAGCGTTGTGCACTTAGCCCTCTACTGTACTCCCTGTTCATACATGACTGTGTGGACAGGTTCAGCTCCAACTGCATCATCAAGTTTGCTGTTGACACTGTGGTGGTGGGCCTGATCTCCGATAATGATGAGAAGGACTACCGGGAGGAGGTGGCTGATCTGGCATTCTGGTGTCATAACAACAGCCTCCACTTGAATGTCACTAAAACTAAGGAGCTGATTGTGGACTTTAGAAGGGCTCAACATCCGAGGACATACATGCCACTGGAGCTAAATTGGGACTGCTGTGGATAGGGTGAGCAGCTTCAAATACCTGGGAGTCCACATCACAGAGGATCTGACATGGACAACACACACTGCTGCACTGGTGAGTAAGTCAAGGCAGTGCCTTTACCACCTCAGGCAGCTGAGGAAATTCAGAGTCTCTCTGAGGATCCTTCAGTGCTTCTACTCGGGGGATGTAGAAAGCATCTTTTCTGGCAACATCTCAATCTGGTTTGGGAACAGCTCTGCCCAGGACAGGAAGGCTCTGCAGAGAGTTGTGCGTTCGGCTAAACGCACTATTAGAACTACACTCATCCCCCTGCAGGACCTACACACCAGCAGGTGCAGATCCAGAGCCAACAACATAATGAGGGACCCCTACCACCCCAGCAACGGACTGATCCAGCTGCTACGGTCAGGCAAGCGCCTCCGCTGTCATGCTGTGAAAACAGAGAGGATGAGATGGAGTTTCTTCCCAAAGGCCATCAGGACTGCAAACCCTTATCTCACCAGGGACTAATTTACTGTTGTGTTGTGTCTTTAAAAAAAATGTTTTTCCAAAATGTAAATACTGGTTCTATTCTATTCTGTTCTGTTGTTCTGCTGTTTTTGCACAATCCGCAGGCATTACCACTTTCATTTCACTGCACATCTTGTATGTGTATGTGACAAATAAAGTTGACTTGACTTGACGACTTGACTTATCATAAGGGGCCAAAATGCTGTAATTCCTACCTCCATACACAGCAAATACTTTGATGTTGTTCATGCGGGACACCCAGGCGCAGAGGCAACTATCCTGCGAGTGAAAAGCATGTTTGTCTGGCCTGGCATGGCTGATTATATTCATGAAAATGTGAAGTCCTGTGCAGTGTGCAACAGTTTGACACCACACCAACAGAAGCAGCCACTTCTCTCACACTGGGTTCCCGACCTCCCATGGTTCACATTGGCAACTGACATTTTTGAATGGCAAACAATACCTGGTTCTAGTTGACTTATATTCCAGATGTTTTGAAATCGACCTGCTCAGTAACCCCATCTCTGCAGGGATAGGCCTGAAGCAGGCATGACATTTTACTGTTCACGGGACTCCGTATCAGCTACTGTCTGAAAAAGACAGTCAATTTACCAGCCAGTGCTTCGTAGACTTTGCTACACACTGGGATTTTCGTCATATCACCAGCAGCCCCGAATACCCACAGTCAAACGGGCTGGCTGAACATGCCGTTAGGAGTGCCAAACAGGTGATGGAACAATCCCACTTCTGCCACCATGTGTAAAAGATCAGATACACACACACACACGCACACGCACACACACACACACACACACACACACACACACACACACACACACACACACACACACACACACACACACACACACACACACACACACACATATCTATAGTACTAGAAGTCTGATCTTGACTGCTTTTGGCTCGCTGTGCTGTGATTTCCGAGAGAACGCCGCCACCTACAGCCGTCTTTTTTGGCCACCTCGCTCAGAGCCCCCCTGCGCCTTCCTGGACTGGAGGATTTTTCCCATCAATGAAAGATCAGAGAGATATTCATGCTTATAAATGTTTTGCCATTCTCTCTGCTGCCCTGCTGGTGGGGAGGGGGGAGGGACTATAAAACCCGGAAGTGGTGTGCCTCACTCAGTCTCTGCAATACGGAGTATGCGAGTGGGTCACATCTCTCTGAATGAGAATAAAGACCCTTAATGTGGTTTCAAATTGAAAATATGGTTGGTTTGAAGTAAAAATGCACTGCAAATGGCTGTTTGGGGGATTTTGGGTGGAAGTAGAAATGCACTGCAAATGGCTGTTTGAGGGGTTTTGGGTTGAAGTAGAAAGGCACTGCAAATGGCTGTTTTGGGGGGGGGGGGGTTATGGTTTGAAGTAGAAATTCTCTGCATATGGCTGTTTGGGGGGTTTTGGGTTGAAGTGAAAATGCACTGCAAATGGCTGTTTGGGAGGTTTTGGGTTGAATTAAAAATGTACTGCAAATTGCTGTTGGGGGGGGGGGGGGTGGGTTGAAATGAAAGTGCTCTCCAAATGGCTGTTTGTGAGGTGTTGGGTTGAAGTAGAAATGCACTGCAGATGGCTGTTTTTGGGGTTTTGGGTTGAAGTGAAAATGCACTGCAAATGCATGCGTGGGGGGGGGGGGGGGGTTGGGTTGAAGTAGAAATGCACTGCAGATGGCTGTTTGTGGGGATTTGGGTTGAAGTGAAAATGCATTGCAAATGGCTGTTTGGGAGGTTTTGGTTTGAAGTAGAAATGCACTGCAGATGGCTGTTTGGGGGGGTGTTGGGTTGAAGTGAAAATGCTCTGCAAATTGCTGTTTGGGAAGTTTTGGGTTGAAGTGAAAATGCACTGCAAATGGCTGTTCGGTGGGGGGGTTGGTTGAAGTGGAAATGCACTGCAAATGGATGTTTGGGGGGATTTGGGTTGAAGTGGAAATGCACTGCACATGGCTGTTTGAGGGGTTTTGGGTTGAAGTGGAAATGCACTGCAAATGGGTGTTTGGGGGGGGGGGGGGTTGGTTTGAAGTGGAAATGCACTGTAGATGGCTGTTTGGGGTGTTTTGGGTTGAAGTGGAAATGCACTGCAAATGGCAGTTTGGGGGGGGTTGTGCTGATGTAGAAATGCACTGCAAATGGCTGTTTTGGGGGGTTTTGGGTTGACATAGAAATGCGCTGCCAATAGCTGTTTGGGGGGTTATGGGTTGAAGTATAAATGCAAATGGCTGTCTGGGTGGGTAGGAGTTGATGTAGAAATGCACTGCAAATGGCTGTTTGGGGGTTTTGGGTTGAAGTAGAAATGCACTGCAAATGGCTGTTGGGGGGGGGGGGGGCGGGGTTTGGGTTGAATTAAAAATGCACTGCAAATGGCTGTTGGGGGGGGGGGGGGGGGGTTGGGTTGAAATGAAAGTGCTCTGCAAATGGCTGTTTGTGAGGTGTTGGGTTGAAGTAGAAATGCACTGCAGATGGCTGTTTGGGGGGTTTTGGGTTGAAGTGAAAATGCACTGCAAATGGATGCGTGGGGGGTTGGGTTGAAGTAGAAATGCACTGCTGATGGCTGTTTGGGGGGTTTTCGGTTGAAGTGAAAATGCACTGCAAATGGCTGTTTGGGAGGTTTTGGTTTCAAGTAGAAATGCACTACAGATGGCTGTTTGGGGGGTTATGGGTTGAAGTGAAAATGCTCTGCAAATGGCTGTTTGGGGGGTTATGGGTTGAAGTAGTGTTCATGTTCAAATGAACACACTGAATGCTCTACAAATGGCTGTTTGGGGGATGTTGGTTTGAAGTAGAAATTCACTGCAAATGGATGTTTGGGGGGTTTTGGTTTGAATTTGAAAAGTCACTGCAAATGGCTGTTTGGATTGAAGTGGAAATGCACTGAAAATGGCTGTTTGGTGGATTTGGGCTTGAAGCGGAAATGCACTGCAAATGGCAGTTTGGGGGTTTGCGGCTGAAGTAGAAATGCACTACAAATTGTTGTTTGGGGGGTTTTGGTTTGAAGTAGAAATGCAAATGGATGTTTGGCTAAACTTGACAACTTCTTGTTTGCACTATATTGATTTTAGATAAAATGATACCACTTACGGTTGTGATTTTTGGCCATCTTACTCAGTCCCCCTCCGCTCATTGGGTGCAGAGGATTATTCCCATCAATGAATAACAAAAGTGTTATTAGTGTTTAAAAAATGTTGATAATCTCTCTCCTGTGAATCACGCCATGAAGGCCACACCTTTTCCGGTCAGATGGGGAGGGATTATTAAACCCGGAAATGTGGGTGTGGCTCAGTCTCTGCATGATGGGGGAGGGAGAAGTCACGACTCTGTCTGAGCTGTGAATCAAATGAACACACTGAATGGCTACTGAACTGTGAGTGTGGTGTTTTGTGTGGTTTTATGGTGGTTTTACCCTGCTTGAAATGGTATGAAACTGCATTTGAATGTGGTAGCCTTGCACCCTGCATGAAATGGTATGAAACTGCATTTGAATGTGGTGTCGTTGCACCCTGCATGAAATAGTATGAAACTGCACTTGAATTTGGTGGCCTTGCACCCTGCTCGATGAGGTAAGAAACTGCACTTGAATTTGGTGGCCTTGCACCCTGCTTGGAAAGGTAGGAAAATAGATTTGAATTTGGTGGCCTTGCACTCTGCTTGAAATGGAATTTCAAGGAAGAGCCGTGAGTCAACTGCCAGCCCACCAGCCGTGAGTGAGCTGCCAGCACATCATGCTTTATTTATTTATTTTTTATTTTATTTTCTTTTAGAAGTAAGTACAATAGTGTGGTACTTGAGTACCTAATACAAACATATTTCCATTCTTGTACAACTTCGTACTTTTGATTTAATAATAAAAGAACAATAAAGAGTGTCGGAATAGATAGTCAAGCGAGTAGAAACAGAAAGCAAAAGAAATAAAGGACAGAGATGAGAAGTTAAAAGATTGAAAGAAAAGGAGAAAGTAAAGAAAAGAAAGATTAGGAGAGATCTACCTATCTCGTATTTTTGCCCATCTGTCACCCGGTTCTAAACCATTTAATTTCTAAGATTAGGTTATGTTGTACCATATGCTTGTAAAAAGTTGATAAAAGGAGACCAAATCTTTAAGAATAGGTCTACTTTGCCTAGTAGGAGGAATCTCATTTCTTCACGATGTAGCGTTTCAGACATGCTTGAAATCCACATTTTGAATGTTAGTGTGGGTGCGTTTTTCCAAAATTTGAGTATAAGTTTTTTTGCTGTTGTTAGACCGTAATTAAGAAAAGCTTCTTGGAATATAGTTAGTTTCCTTCCCTCTTCCATTGATCCAAAGATAATCAGTTCTGTATTGGTGTTCAATTTTGTGTTAAATAATTTTGTAAAAATTCCAAAAATTTCATTCCAAAATTTCCAGCATAACATAACCTTAGAAATTAAATGGTTTAGAACCGGATGACGGATGGGCAAAAAAAAAAAAATACGAGATAGGTAGATCTCTCCTAATCTTTCTTTTCTTTACTTTCTCCTTTTCTTTCAATCTTTTAACTTCTCATCTCTATCCTTTATTTCTCTACCTTTCTGTTTCTACTCGCTTGACTATCTATTCCGACACTCTTTATTTCTTTTTTCTCTCACTGTTCTTTTATTATTAAATCAAAACTATGAAGTTGTACAAGAATGGAAATATGTATGTATGTATTAGGTACTCAAGTACCACACTATTGTACTTACTTCTAACAAAAAAAAACAAACAAAAAAAAACCAAACTCCTCATAAAATAAAGATCAAACTTAAAACTGGTAAGTTCTTCTTTAATCTTACTATTTTACTTCTGAGTCACATGAGTGATTCCGTGATGATTTCAAAGCTCTGTGATTTCATGCCATAGATACAGTTTCATGCGACACACTGCCTCAGTTGAAACAGGATGAACAAATAATGTATTCAACATAGTTCAAATTATGCATGTTAACGTTTTAATAAACAAAAGAAACAATAACGACCCCTCTCTCCCAGAGGATAGTTACAAAACAGAACTCAAAATAACATGCCCAAATACTTCCGGCATGAGGACAGGTTTATTATAAAACCGTTGAAATGTCCCTTCACTGGACCACCCTGCGGCCCCGAGGATTTGGTCTAAAGGCATGTCCAGTGCCCTCGCTGCAGATGTTGATGCCGCCCTGGTGGAGTGAGATTTAAACACATCAGTGTCCACTCCGGCACAATCCAAATTTTCTTTCAGCCACCTAGAAGTGGTCTGTACTGACACTTTCTTATGAGGTTTTTTGTGACTGATGAGCATCATAATTTCCGCGCCTCTAAGGCTCTTGGTGACCTCGACATACTGTCGTAAGTGCGTGACTACATATAGCCGCAGATCAATAGGATATGCCATAAAGCTCAGTTTCATCCCAGACGTCCCTGGCCTGCTTTGTTTGATTAAATCATAAACATAAAATGTAATATTATTTACAGAAGAAACCTTGCTGTTCAGTCGTAGTTTTTGCAATGTCTGGACACATTGCGCTGAAACGAGCGCCATGAGCATGACCATCTTAAGGGTGAGTCTTTCCAAAGACAGAGATGTAATTGGAACCCATTGATGAAGTAGTGTGAGAACTATGCCAGATTTCCGTATACCTAGGCCTAGGAGGATTACAGTTAAAAATACCTTTCATGAATCGGAACACCAATGGATGAGACCCAACAGAATGTTGTCCTGACCCCTGACATTAATAGGAGGACAATGTACTTATGGCACTATTGATGGCACTATAACTCAGTCGCTCATGAAAATATAATGTGGCAAGGAACTCCAATACATCAGGTATGCTTGCAGTGAGATAAGATATATTTGACTGCAAGAAGAACATCTCCCATTTTTTGATATGATATACATATTGTTTCTTAGTACTATCCCTCCAGGCTGCAGTAATCACATCCACCATATGATCTGATAGTCCGAGCCCCAGGAATGGTCTCGTCAGAATCTGCAAACCAATAGATTAATACGATCATGTAAAGGATGACTCTCTCCTGTCACAGGGTGAACCAACATGTTGCTGCATTTCGGGACAACCATAAAAGGCTATGTGATCAGTCTCAGAACAAGTGGGAACCATGGTTGTGTAGGCCAGTCGGGGACTACCAAAACACCTGAAGCGGAGTGCTGCTCAATCTTAATGAGACATTGACTGATGAGGCAGAATGGGGGGAAAGCATAAAAGAACATAACACCCCAATGTAGTGAGAATGCATCTACTGCTACTGCTCCTGGATCCAGCTCCCATGAAACATACTTTGGTAACTGGTGATTTAGCCTGGATGCAAACAAATTAATGTCCGGCAACCCATATTTGGCTACAACATTTTTAAAAATGTTTGGATTCAACATCCATTCTGTGGTGTCATTGAATTTTCATGACCTGGTGTCTGTCACCATGTTATATCTACCTGGTAAGTAGATTGCTGAAATCCAAATGTTCCTTGCAATACACCAATGCCAAATAAGGTTAACCAGCTTATCACATGATACCGTCTTGATTCCGCCCATGTGATTAACATATGCAACTGCTGTGGTGTTATCAATCTGGAGCTGAACATGCAAATCATACATAGTTGAACAATACGCTTTTAAGCCATATTCTATGCGTTTTTAAGCTCCTAACAATTCTAAATAGTTAATACCATGCATCTGAAGAATTAACACCTCATGCACATTCCATCTGCCGCCGCAGCTAGAAATGGTATCAGTGGTTCCTCATCCCAAGGCACTCACATCAATTTGTAGAACAACTGAAGGTTGATTAACCAGAATTTTACTAGAGCAACATGAAACATTTGTTATCCACCACTGTAACTCAGTGATAGCTTCAACTGGAAACTGCACGAATCTATCGAAATGACCTGCATGTGTTTTGAGTGCCTGTTTCTTAGCTCGTTGCCAATTCTGATAATGTAAAGGCCCAAATTGCACTCCAGGGAAAGCAGCCACTAATTTGCCAATTGCACTAGCTACTCGTCGGATGGAGGATTGCTGCTCATCAACAAGATTGCCACAAGCTTCCATTAATTCTAATCTCTTGCCTCTAGGCAGAGTTACTAACATGTTAGTTGAATCAATGGTGAACCCCAAATAATCAATTATCCTTGATGGTATCAATTTGGATTTAGCTGGATGGATGAGAAACCCCAACCTTTCAAACATATGTTTAGTAACTGAAACAGCTAATTCAGCTGCTTCCTGAGTCTTGCCTATGATTAGAACATCATCCAAATAAGCCATCGCAATATGATTCTGAGCCCGGAGTAAACCCAACACTGGTTTCAACAACTTTGTAAATAATCTAGGAGCTGAGGTTAACCCATTAGGTAATCGTTTAAACTGCCACAGTTGTCTCATCCAACTCAATTTGAAATATCTCCGATAATCGTAATGAATCGATACTGAATAATATGCATCTTTCAGATCTATACTTGCCATATAACATTCTTTGGAAACCAATTGTTTAGCAGTAACAAAATTTCCATTTTGAAATGTTTATACTGGACATAGGAATTGAGTCGAGTTAGATCAAGACTTGACCCGAACCAGCCTCAGTGAACCGTCTATAGTGATGCAATCGACAAAACGGAATTCTACCAGTCGGTTGTGCTTTAATGAGGCCGACCATCTGCGCCTCGTCATCCAGTTCTTTGACCTCCCCAAACAACAGGTTAGGCTGCTGCACTTTAGTTGTTCTGCACAACCCTGCAAACTTTGGATTTAGAGTTGGTCTTATTGCATTTTTTCTAAGGCAATTTATTTCGAAGTGCGCATTGCACAAAACTGCCAAAGCATCCTGCTGTGTATTAGACAGGGGCACCCCTTCGACTGATCTTCCAAAGGCCATAATGTCTGTCCTTTTGCAGCCTTAACTCTTGTGCTCTCATGCTTACACCCATTTGCCCCCAGATGGCCTGGTTAACAGTGGGCACTTTGATTGAGGCACAGTGGACAGGTATCTCATACCTTTTCGCCGTCTCTTCCATCGTTAACTCCTGTAACTGATGGGAAACCATATAATTAATGTTTCTAGCCAGGCTATCTTCCATTGGCTTACCAGTTCCTGTTGGTATGGCGAATTTATATGCCACATCTGGCAAGTCTGGAGCTTCACTCTCGTGCCTTGGGGTATGCTCCTCCGCAATACCTCCAACCTCAGGGTCAGAACAAAACTGCCCTGGTACGCTCACCTCCTCCATGAGGGAGACATCATGCAGCCCTTCTAATTGTGCTGCTGCCATGGGCCCACAATAAGGCCCGTGGATATAAGGCTCCTCTTCCCAATACGGTCCTCTAGTAGAGGCTGCTGCCACGGGGCCTATGGGGTGACCCACGGATATATAATTCCTCCTGGAATATATCATGATGGAACATCCTTTCCATTAGGTGCTCCATCTTATCTAGACGTCAGCAGACGTCCCTCATAGTGGGAGGTGAACCCTCCTGGCCCGACTCATCAGAGTCCACAGGCCTTACTGATTTATTAGTGGCTTTCCTCCCTACACAAGTAGCCATGGTGCTTAGAATTGGCACCGGAATAGCTGCCGCTGACTGAACTGCCAGCGGCTCCGAAGGCGAAATGGGCGCCCGCCCGCTGACCGCACTCCCGCGGTTTTTTTCAGCTGACTTCCCGGTGGAGCTGCGCCCTGCCAGCCCGTCATTGCGCCATGCGTCTGACGTAATGGATGCGCATGCAGACTGGCGGGGCTTCTTCACGGAATCACTCACGTGACTCCGAAGTAAAATTCAGGTAACATTCGTGGAAAGAGAAACAGCAAAGCTTGCAGGTCCTAATCCTTTTGTTCTAACACGACCTGCATTTTATCTTTTGTTTCAGATGTTCAGCATTTGCAGATATTTGTTAACTGATATATGCCACGCAGAAAAATGTGGTGTCTAATTTTTTCCCTGCAGTATGCTGAGCAAACTGGGCATTTGAACATGCAAACATTTGAACATTTCCATTTCTTTTTACTTTGTTCTTGAACTTAAATGCAAGAATTACTCAAGGATTACTGAAGCAATGCACAATCAATTTGCATTTACATTATTTAGAAATGACCACATTTTTTTTGTGTAATGTTATTTGGATTAAAGTCAAAAAAGCAATTGACAAAGGGAAAGTGTGCGGAATACAAGGAAGATCACTGACAGAGAAACATGCTGGGACAGATAAAGTGTCAAATTTAAAAGGAGAAAAGAATTGACAGTCACAGCAGAAAAGATTGACAGAGAATGTGAAGCATGTTAACAGGAGTGACTGGGGTGGGAAAGCAGACAGGAATAATAAGAAATAAGAAGTGCTGAAAAGACAAATGGAGAGGAGACAAGCTGAATGTGATAAGGTTGCATCACAAATTTATTATTCACACTTCTTGGAGTTGTACAGAAGTTGAATTACAGTTGTCGGGAAAAAAGTACAGCAAGATAAATACATGGGAAGCATCTAATTGTGGTAGTGATCTTACTCAAAGAAAATTGATTTGATACAAGACAGGGCAAAGCAGTCTGCCGGGCTGTTAGTCTATCATTCATGAACAAGTAAGACCTGTCCCACATGGAGATGGATGGAACAAACATTTGCCATTCAAGGAAACACCATTGTCATGTGACTTATTTTAGCTGTCACTATAAAACCCTTGGCCAATTCCAGTAAATCTTCAAGCTACTTGCCATATTATGAGGCACTGTTTTAAGAACAGAAGAGATAGTGAAGGATGGTAATTCTGCCCAATTGCAATTCCAATCATCAATCCAGAACAAAATACAAGTAGTGGGATATGGAAACCAGCAAACAGTGCATCTTGTGGGTTGTTTTTGTTTGGGGAGTGTCTTTACGTATAGAACATGTTATCTATTAAGCTGTTCACTAAAATACTATGTATCAGTGCAGGGTATCAGTGACACATTATATTGCAGTAGTATTGCATTTGCTAACAACAAATGTATGATCAAGAGCTAGTATTTGATGAAGAGTCTTTAGACTGTTTTTTGTGTTTGAAGAATCATATTACAAGATTGTGAATTGAAGAGCAGAAGCTCATTGCGCTTTCCTCTCAATTCCCCTTCTCACAAAAGAGACAGTCATGGAAGTATGCCAGCCAATTTAACCAGAACACATGGTGAACGTTGTGAAAGAAGTGGCACCATCAATTCTGTTGTCAAGATACACAGCACATGAACAAACCATTGATCAAGACAGTTTTGTCTCCACATGACTAAGGTGACCAAATGTGTCTATTTACTTGATCTTTCCAAGAAGCCGGACACCATATCTTGTACTCAGCTGTGCACTTTTGCATCAAGTATGCAACAAGCTTGCTGTGGATAGCACAATGATCCATTTCCCCAATTAATATTGGAATTCTCCATTGCTAAACTTCAGTTTTCTTAGATATGTTGTCTGTATCATATCATGAATGACCGTATATTTGTAAGTTAGCCCCATGAGGTCCAATCATTTGGATTGGTAGATAAACTTACGCTATCTCTCTGGTCAGTAGTTCTGCGTGTTCCCACCACTCAGGAAGGAATAAAGCTGTTGAATAGCATTTATCCTCTGAAAATTTCACACGATTTTCATCTGAGAAAGGATCTTGATACCATGCAGTAATTATGTTTTCAATAATTTATCATTTATGCCTGAAAATGACTTTTCATGATGTTGAATATTCAACAGCGAACATTTTTTTAAACATAACTTGTTAGGAGTTTGAATCAGTCAGCCATGGTGGATTTTAAAGGTGCATTGTCAATGCAACTATTGAAAAGAGCAGAGGAGACTAACGAAACAGCTTGTCCAAGATGTGCAAGTAGAAAGTAAAATGAATGGTCTCGCTATAATTTTCTCTGAACATTGATAGCCATGAAATTGTGCTATATGAATATGTATATATATATTTTATATATATGAATATATAACGTAATTCAAGAATATACACAAATATCCTTAAATGTTCCAATCGGATAATTTCTTCAATTTCAACATAAATTCATGTTGGTACAGAAAGAATGCTGCAGTGCTTTTTTTTCCCTTATTTACATTATCGAAGTCAAAGGCATTATTGTTATCTGACCAATAATATTTCTTAATGCTAAAGTGCTCATGACTTCTTTGATCAATCTAAATATTTCTGTTCTAACTTTCACTTTTAATCCTATATCCCTCCACAAAAGCAGAGTTAAAATGTGTGATGAAATTAATCCCGTGTTAACAGTTAAAATAAGATACTCACTGATACAGTTTATCCATGTATCTGTATGATTTTCTATGGCATTGCCACAATTTTTTTTAAATTGTTGTCTACCTTTTTTTTTATGTTAGCTTTGCAATGATGTTAATTCCATGGAATTGACTCCATTCTCCACAGATAATTTTTCCCTCAAGCATATGCCTTTTTTCTCCGTTGACCTCCTTCCAACATATATCTATTAATTCTTCAAAAGAAAATTTCAATAACAGACTTCAATAGCTTCAATCATGCAGCAGTCCTGATCCTGGTATGTCATTAGTTCTGAGTGCTTGCCTATCCCAATTCTTCAAAAAATAATATCTTCCACGTGGAGTACTCACCATACCAATATCTGCACAATTCCAAATTGTACTAAACTAGTAGACAAAACTGCATATATTAACAGTTTTATGAGAAAACATCAAAGATACTTTATCCAGAAAGCTCATTCACACTGATATTTTGCTTGGTTGACTCATGACACAAGGTCAGATTCAGTTGTTTGTTTATTCAGTAATCAGCAGTCTACTTTATTTTAGTTTGGAGATTCAGTGCCGAAACAGGCACGTTGGCCCACTGAGTCCATGCCGACCAGTGATCCCCATATATGAACACTATCCTACACACACTAGGGACAATTTTTACATTTACCAAGCTAATTTACCAACATACCCGTACGTCTTTGGAGCGCGGGAGGAAACCGAAGATCTCAGAGAAAACCCACGCGATCATGGGGAGAACATACAAACTCCGTACAGATACCACCCATAGTCAGGATCAAACCCGGGTCTCCAGCGCAGCAAGCGCTGTAAAGCAGCAGCTCTACCGCTGTGCCACTGTGCCATCAAAGGACATGGCTGTGGCAAAATTCTATACCTGAGCTATTCATAAAGGATAAGAGTGCACCAGTTTTATTAGAAGAAATAACATCCTCGGGAGGGTGTTAGTCTAAGTGGTAATCACAGATCATGTCTAATCTAATCGGTGAAAGAACTAATTGGTGCATCTATGCTGCATTGCATGAAAAATAATACTGAGCATGGATTCAATTGCAGCTCAGAAAAAGAATAAAGGTGTCACAGGGATGAAGGGTTGAATGGCCTCCTTAGACACATTGATTCTAAATATTACTTTCAGTTTGAGTTCCAATTTGCTGACCATGAAATTAGCCAGTGTGATATTATTTTGCTTGGCATTATTAGCCCTTGCCATTTTTTAATCTGCATGTTCTCTGTACCTGTAACACTCTCTTGTGTACTCTGTTTTCTTTTCTCTATTGCATTACCTTGATTTATTCATGCGTGATTTGACTGGAAGCCATACAAAACAAAGTGTTTTAATATATCTCAGGACATGTGACCATGATAAACCAAGACCAGTACCAAATGCTATCCAGAAATTTGACCCAGCGCCAAGGGATCAAATAGATATTATTCCAGGATGTAACTACTTGAATGGGGAACATGCCTTTGGTGGGTAGATTGTCATGACATGGTTCAAAGATCAATGCATCCTCCTGTATCTCTATCGTATCTTCTGAGAGCTGAGAGGTCAGCTTGCAAATCGGTGTAGACAGTACAGGTTCAGGCCATGTGCAATGCCTTATCCAAGGTGGTGGATGAATTCCGATATGTTCCTTAACATTTGCTTCAAATATTTGGATAACCTGCCAGTGCCCTAAGCATCTCATTGTGTATGTTGATTTGGCTCATCAAAATCTATATTACTAAAAGTCTGATCGTGAATGCTTTTGGCTCGCTGTGCTGTGATTTCAGAGAGAACACTGCCATCTCTGACCGTCATTTTTGGCCAGCTCGCTCAGAGCCCCCCTCCACCTTCCTGGACCGGAGGATTTTTCCCATAGATGAAAAATCAGAGAAATATTTATGTTTTTATTATTTTTGCCATTCTCTCTGCTGCCCCTTCTGATGGGAGGGGGAGGGACTATAAACCCCGGAAGTGGTGTGCCTCACTCAGCCTGCAAGATGGAGGAAGCGAGAGGATCACGTCTCTCTGAATAGCACCAAACACATGTCTACTCATCTGTGAGTGCCTTTAATGTTGTCTGAAAATGAAAATATGGCTGGTTTGAAGTAGAAATGCACTGCAAATGGCTGTTTGAGGGTGCTTGGGATGAAGTGAAAATGCACTGCAAATGGCTATTTGGCTAAACTTGACAACTTCCTGTTTGCACTACATTGATTTTAGATAAAATGCTACAACTCACTGTTGTGATTTTTGGCCATCTTACTCAGTCCCCGTCCGCAATTCAGGTGCAGAGGATTATTCCCATCAATGAATAATAAAAGTGTTATTAGTGTTTTAAAAATGTTGATAATCTCCATCCTGTGAATCATGCCATGAATGCCACACCATTTCCATTGGGAGGGGGAGGGATTATAAAACCTGGAAGTGTGGGTGTGGCTCAGTCTCTGCATGATGGGGGAGGGAGAGGTCACGACTCTGTCTGAGCTGTGAATCAACTGAACACACTGAATGTCTACTGAACTGTGAGTGTGTTTTGTGTGGTTTTATGGTGGTTTTATGGTGGTTTAACCCTGCTTGAAATGGTATGAAACTGTATTTGATTGTGGTGGCCTTGCACCTTGCATGAAATGGTATGAAACTGCATTTGAATGTGGTGTCGTTGCACCCTGCATGAAATGGTATGAAACTCCATTTGAATTTGGTGGCCTTGCACCCTCCTTGAAAAGATATGAAACTGCACTTGAATTTGGTGGCCTTGCTCCCTGTTTGAAGTGGTATGAAACTGCACTTCAATTTTTGGTAGTCTTGCACCCTGCTTGAAGTGGTAGGGAACTGAACCTGAATTTGGTGACTTTGCACCCTGCTTGAAATGGTAGGAAAATGTATTTGAATTTGGTGGCCTTGCACTCTGCTTGAAATGGAATTTCAAGGAATAGCCGTGAATCAACTACCAGCCCACCAGCCATGAGTGAGCTGCCAACACATCATGCTTGAGGGACTGAGATGCCACTCCAGGAATCAATTTGGCCCACAATGTCCCTACTACTCGTCTGGAGACCAGTAGTCCTTGCAGCCAACAACACCCATACCAGTGCTCCAGAAAGCTCCTCTCCCCCCCCCCCCCCCCCCCCCCCCCCCCCCCCCCCCAACTGGCCACCAATATTGGAATCGGTGGAGAGGTGGAATATTGCGTCGGGGGACCAGCCCTCCCTTGTTAACACTTGGTCTAGTACTCACCTAAATCTTCCTAGGTGGAACTTCGGTTGGGTTGCTTGGTGAGGTGGTATAGCCTCCCTTTATATCTTGTCATGCCTGCTGATTATGTTCTCTGTACAGTGAACAGAGTGCCAGTACCTGAGCTGGTGGCTGAGATCATTACATCAAGTGATGGACTGTGCCTCTTTGTCGCGTTGTTACTGAGCAGCTGGGGTCTGACCACTTGGCTTTCTTGAAGAATTTGGAGAGAAAGATAAGATCATGATGAGTGGAGGTGGCAGCTGAGAGTTGCATATTAAAATCATTTGCAAATTAGAATAGACTGGGAGATAAGGGTAAATAGTTGGTGGCAACCACAGTAGGTGGTGACAGTGGCCAACATTTTCTCCACTGGACTACTGAGTTAATTCTCATGAATTAAATGAGTCTGAAGAAGGGTTTCAGCCCGAAAAGTTGCCTATCTCCTTCGCTCCTTAGATGCTGCTGCACCCGCTGAGTTTCTCCAGCTTTTAGTGCACCCTTGATTTTCCAGCATCTGCAGTTCCTTCTTTAACATTAATTCCCATTAATGTTTTGTTTCTTTATGACAAAGAAGACCAGCCAGCCCTTCGAGGCTATGTCGACATAGGGTAATCCTGATCCCCTGTTATTTCACAAGCCCAGTAACTCCGTCATGGTTGTCTATCCAGATGTCCAATTGTGGGGTAATTTACAGATCGCTATAGAAACTGCCAGCACATCTTTGTGATGTGGGTGGAAACTGTTCCACTGTGTGCTTCAGTTTTCTTCTACATTCCAATCATGTGCCAATGGATGTTATAAATTACCCCGAGTACAGGGAAGCAGCAATAGAATCAAGGAGAAATTGAAGGGCAATCAGAGAAAAATGGAGGAATGAAACTGATAGGACTCTTTTCCTTGGAACTGGTATGAACACAAGTAGTTGAATGACCAGGTTCTGTGAAATAATAAGTATGAAATTTAGTCTCATGATCTGCTGTTGCTGGTTTTGGTTGCTACCATCTTCTGCAAAAGAAAGTGAGTCAGTTAAATAGCTACAGAGTTTGTAGGATGTGGTTGTAAAGTAAGGAAAAACAGTAATTTGTGACGGTATGTGTCATTATGATGTTCGAAGAGTTGTTGGTTGATGTTAGGTTCGTAATAGAGTGTACCTCATGGAGAAATGATTGAGGGTAGTTGTATATTTATTGATAGAGTAAAGGGCCTGTCCCACTGCGGGGACCTAATTCGCGAGTTTAGAAGAGTTTGCCCTCGACTCATACTCGCAGCATGGTCGACACGAGGTCCTAGGACGTCTTTGTAACTCTCCTTCATGCTCGAGAGTAGTCCCCACGTACTTAAGGCCTCAGTTAGGTCGCAACGTTTTTATTTAGCAAGCTGAAAAATGCCTGCGAGTAAAAAAAGGTCGCCATGGAAAAAATATCGATATTTTTTTACTTGTAGGTATAGGCGATGTAGGTCATAGTAGATCGTAATTCTACCATAGGTAATCAAAGGCAATCAAAGGTAATCAAAGGTAGTCAAAGGTATTAGCTCTTTGTGAAAAAACAGGTAAGTAAACCGACCGGTAGTGTAAAATGCCCGCTAAACTTTATTAGAAGTTGTCTGGCTTCTTAAAAATGTCTCCACTCCTCCTCCCCCCTTCTCCCCCCTTTCTAAAGGACTTACCGTAACTGTGCCAGCTGTCTTTTACCTTCCTGTTCATCGCGGGTGTGAATTTCAGACAGCGCTCCCCCGCTTTCCCTGGCCCCCGCCTTTGCGATGTGTTTGTGTGTGTGTGTGTGCGCAGACGGTTGATTCGGCTCGCAGTTTCATCACTGACGGTCGATCCAGCTCGAGCTTTTTCAGGCGAGTGCCCTCGAGCATGAAGGTCGAAGACAGTCACGTTAGTGGGACAGGCCCTTGAGATTGATGGTGCCTTCACAAATTTGGATAACATGTGATATCATTGCTCTTTTTTGTACACTGCTGCCAGGTTGTTTCAGGATGGTCCCACAGCATCCATGAGTCAAGAATCTACATCCACTAATTTACTGACTATCGCCTCAGCTCCAATGTGGTTCCAATGTAACTATTCAAACATTTGGAATAGGCCAGATGGGACATGCATACAGCATCTTCCTTTGAGTGGTGTTGGCAAAGCTTCAGATTACTTTAGCTGACTGCTGCTAGCCACTCATGTGAGAACATGCATAGAGACAATATTCAACGCAGTTGAAACTGGCCAGGTGCTTTGATTGCAGTGACTGGCAGCATTCATATTATGATCACCCCACCCATCCTACCCAGCACAATCCAGCTTATTTGTTTTCCCAAATATCACACATAAATAGTTGGGGTGGTAGTAGAGGTGCAACGGAGCAGCTACTTTACCAAGATTAATAGTTGTGATGCTTTTGCTTCATCATTTGGCCATCAAGTATTTCTCGTTCTGTCTTTTCACCTCCTACGCACTTTGGCTGCCAACACTGGAATGGAAGTGATTTATTCCCTCCCTCCACCCGTCCACCCTGCAATCCTCTCAATCTTGCCAAATATCATGAATAAAGGATACTCTTTTAAGATTTGATTGCTACACTTTGAAAGTGTCCCAAGTGATGAAGAAGCATTATACCAGTGCCTGATGAATGCAAAATGTAACTGTTGCAACAAACAAAAAAGTGCAATCTGGTTCATAACATTGAGGAACATTGGCCTTCACTTCCACAAGTGTTCCCTTCACTTCGCTGGTGGGAATCCACTAAATATACTGCAAACTTTGGCTGAATTCTCCAGTTATGGATCTAAAATAAAACCTTTACAAAATTCAATATCAATAGGAGCACAAGGATTTGATTCAACATCTCAGAGAATATCGATGTGACAATGCAACACCTCGCAATAGCATGCAATCAAGCTGTGCTTTATGCTCATGTGCTGAAGCGCAGATAAACATGTGTTATTTGGCATTGTGATTACTTTCTTTTCCATGAATTAATTTACCTGCTCTGTCAGTGCATTTCAGTTCCCTAAAAGCTACTACTTAGTTGCAAGGCTAAAATAACAATGCAAACTGAGGCACAGGCAGTTTGTGCAGGATACTGAGTTCAGCTTAGTCTCTGACAGACCAGTATGTGTCAGATGCTTGAAGCAGTGCATCGAGGCACTCTCTTTTACTCACATACCAAACAAGAGTGAAAACATGCTGCCTGGCCCTGAAAATACGAATTTCTAAAATTGATTGGCACAACTTCAGACGTTTTCTACTTTTTAATTCATCTAGAAATATTAATGAGGGTTAATTTCAGATTCCAGATTTAACTAATTGAAAGACACTTATTTCACCTTCAATGTGATTAGATGACTAGATTCGCTGCAAATGAATTTGACACAACACTCAAAGCAAAGCTTCTTGTTTTAGCACTGGTTAACGGTATTCCTGGATATGCAACATAATTACTGTCAGTAAAGAGAAATGGTTAAAAATAAAATCTACCCCGTGAGCTTTTAACAATATTTTAAAATGGACTCTGTGGATTGTGAAAGCTCTGTCCACAATTATGTACAGTATGCACTTAACCTTTCTGCTGGAATAAATCATGGATTCAGATAAGAATATAACACCTTGGGGATATTTTAAACCTATATTTAGCTAATTTTTTTCCTTTTACTGTTGATATAATAAATAGAAAAATACACTACTGGGAACTGCCAAGTGCCCAATTTATTCCACAGGGAAGGGAAACTAGCTAATAAAGTGCACGTATTGGAATGTTGAATAAATTGAGCACTGCACCCAGTTCCGCTGGTAATGTGGAAAATGTGAGGTCCACAAAATAAAGTCTTCAACTTTATTCAAAGTCTTCCAAGCAGGCAGAGTGCTTTTATTTAAAAAAAAACCCATGACATTGGTCCCCTCCAGACTAGATTGGCTATTTAAAAAAATTCCTCAATGGGAATAACTGCAACATTTGGGGATTGTCACAGACCCAAATAACATTAGTGGTTCAGGCTAGATAAAAAATCTGGGGAAACTCAGCAGATGAGGCAGCATCTATGGAGCGAAGGAGTAGGTGACATTTCGGGTCGAGACCCTTCTTCAGATTCAGGGAGTCAATTTAAATATTTCTGTCGCCTTAATGAAGAAACAAGGAACATTTTAATAGCTTTTCAATATTCAACTTTACCTGCCCTAATTCTGGTGTTAATAAGGTAATTTTAAACAGCAGCCTGTTTGAGGAGCTATTATTTAAAGTGTCTCCGACACAAAAGGAGAAAGAAACAAAATCTGGTTACATCTCCTCTCACGCCATGAGGTAAGAATATCTCTGTGTGCTAAGTGTAAAAGTGTAAATTGAATTTATAAGCAAAGGCTTCACACTGTACTACACCTAGTGTGGAGAGACAAACTCTGACTTGTTTGATCGCCATTGTTAGTGATTACGATCTTTGGTGGAACAACTCTAAAAATGTGAACTATGCAGAATTCTGGTGTGAGTATCCACAAGACATATGTGATACATGAGGGAATCACAGAAACGTAACAGCACAGAAGGATTATTTCATCCCATTGTGATGCTGCTGCCTCTATGAGTTATCCAGTCAACTCCACTCTCCAGCTTTTCCCCTTAGAATAGTGAGATTAAATGAGAACTTACCAGTTCGAAGTTTGATCTGTATTTTATGAGGCGTTACGATGAGGGATTACGTGAAGACCCCGTCCAGCACGCATGCGCGACATTCTTCAAAGCAGCGGTGTGGATTCACAGAAAAAACACAACAATTGAAATAAATATAGTAAAGAAAAAATAAGAACTTAATTACCAGTTGATCTGTATAATAGAGGGTGGGAGCGAAGGGCACGTAATCCCTCATCGTAACTCCTCACAAAATACAGGTCAAACTTCGAACTTGTAAGTTCTCATTTAATCTCACTATTTTATTTCGGAGTCACGTGAGTGACTACGTGAAGACTTCAAAGCTCTGTGATTCCAAACCGTGTACCAGTTCATGCTTCACTCACTGTCTGAAGATCTTAGAGGGAGGAAGTATGTCATCACAATCAACAATAACCTGTTTGTGAACAAAAAAGGTTTATTAATGACAACAAAAAACAGAGAGCTCCCCTGGGCTTAAATTAAATATTATCTGCAGAACTCTAAAATTCTGTCTGCAAATGTAGCAGTTTCCGCCAGCGGCTTATTATAAAACCTTTGGAAAGTTCTTTCCGAGGACCATCCTGCTCTGGCCAGAATATGGTCCATAGGCACGTCCATTCGCCTAGCCACCAACGCAGCCCTGGTGGAGTGAGATTTGTAAACATTAGTTTTGACTGCGGCTAACTTAAGCACCTGCTTGAGCCACCTTGAAATGGTTTGGCTCGTCACCTGACCATGAGGCTTCTTGTGGCTTATCCATAAGGCTTTTTCTCTCCCTCTTAAGTTGTATGTTGTGTCTATGTAATTTGCGAGATGGGTCTTGGCACACAGCCGTGGGTCAGATGAATATGCCCGGAACTCCATGACTGGAGGCGTGGTACCTGGTCTGGTTTGTTTGACCAGTCCCTGAATATGGAATTTGAAACAGTCCAATGACTGTCATGCTGTCCAGCCTCAGAAGGTGGAGAGACTATACCTTTTGAGCTGACACTAGTGCCATGAGCATTACTGATTTCAGAGTAAATTGTTCCAGCGTGAGTGACCTGGGTGGTGGCCATCCCCTAAGGTACGTCAGCACTATGCTGACATCCCAGATCTGAGTGTACATTGGTCTGGGGGAATAAGTGTTAAAAATGCCCCTCATGATTTTGACCACTAGTGGATGGGACCCCAAAGCCAGATGTCCTGCTGTTGGAACCAAATAAGCTGACAACGCACTCCTGGTTGTATTGATGGCGCTGTAGCTGAGTCCTTCCTGATGTAATCCAACCAGGAACTCCACAACACTGGTGGCAGTAGCTGTTGAGTAGGTAGTTCTTGTTTTGGAGCAATACCGTTCCCATTTTCTTATGTTGTTCAGGTATTGTCTCCTGGTGGACTCCTGGTGGGATGTGGTCATCATGTTGATGGCATCCTCAGACAGTCCCAGGCCCAGTAGAGGTCTTTTTTAATCTGCAAGCCAGGAGATTGACTCTGTCATGGCACGGGTGACTAATGCCTGACACTGGGTGGATTAATAATTCTGGACTGCTGGGGAATTCCAACGGTGTTTCGGAAGCCATGTCGAGGGCCATTGGGAACCATGGCTATGTAGGCCAGTCCGGTATTATCAAGATTCCTGAAGCAGAATCCAATTGAACCTTGCGTAATACCGACTGATGAGGCAGAAGGCAGGAAAAGCATAAAATAACATTTTCCCCCAATGCAGCATAAATGCATCAACTGCTGCTGCCTCAGGGTCTGGTTCCCAAGCGACATATACGTTGGTACCTGGTGATTCAGACTGGATGCAAATAGATCGATATCTGGTGTGCCATATTGCTTTGTAATTTCAACAAATACTTGGGATTTAACATCCATTCGATGTTATCGTTAAATTTGCATGACCTGGTGTCTGCCACTGTATTTTGCTTCCCTGGTCGGTAAGTTGCTGATAACCAAATATGTCTTTCGACACACCATTGCCAGATTAGGTTGACCAAATTGTCATACGATATCGACTTTACACCACCCATGTGGTTGATATAAGCCACCACCGTGGTATTATCTAATTGCAACCGGACATGTGCATGATGCGTATTAGATGAATATGCTTTTAAACCATAAAACACACACAACATTTCTAAGTAGTTGATACCCCGTGTCTGTAGGCAAGATGATTCAGAATTAGTCCATCTGCCCCCTGTGCTAGATTGCATGTTAGTTCCTCCCCAGCCCAAAACACTGGCATCCGTTTGAATGGTTAATACTGGGTTGGTGATTATTATGGGACTGGAACTGAGCCTAACGTTCCTTGTCCACCATTGTAACTCTGGAATGGAATCAGCAGTTAAATTCATAACTCGTTCAAAGTGACCTGAGTTTTGCTTTAGTGCATGCACTTTTGCTCTTTGCAAATTTTGATAGTGCAAAGGCCCAAATTGAACAGCTGGAAAAGCTGATATCCCAGATCTGAGTGTACTTTGGTCTGGGGGAATAAGTGTTAAAAAGGCCCCTCATGATTTTGACCACTAGTGGATGGGACCCCAAAGCCAGTTGTCCTGCTGCTGGAACCAAATAAGCTGACAATGCACTCCTGGCTGTATTGATGGTGCTGTAGCTCTTTGCAAATTTTGATAGTGCAAAGGCCCAAATTGTACAGCTGGAAAAGCTGCTACCGTTTTACCAATAACTCTAGCTACCTGCCGTATGGTTGACTGATGTTTATCCATTAGTTCACTGCATGATAGTGCCAATTCTGATGCTTTCCCCTTCGGCAGAGTTATAATCATGTGAACAGTATCAATCGTAAATCCAAGATAGTCCATGGTAGTGGACGGTGTAAAATTGGATTTATCTGGATGTATGACAAACCCCAAAGTTTCAAACAAACGTTTGGTGGCTGCTACTGCCAAAATAGCTGTCTCCAAGGTTTTCCCTGCTATTAAAATGTCATCTAAGTATGCCATGACTATATGCTTTTGTTTCCTCAATAATGCCTAAGCGGGTTTTAAGATTTTAGTGAACAACCTTGGAGCGGAGGTTAGTCCATTTGGTAAGGCTTTAAATTGCCATAGCTGTTTCATCCAGATTAACTTTAAGTATTTACAATGCTCTTTGTGTATGGGTACTGAGTAGTAGGCATCTTTTAAATCAATGTTTGCTAGAAAGTAACCTCTAGAAATCAATAGTCTGGCTGTTTCAAAAGTTTCCATCTTGGCATATACTTAACAGACTTGTTTAAAGTAGTTAAGTCAATGATGATGCGACATCCACCATCTTTTTTAGTTTTAGTGAAAATATTAGACACAAATTCCAAAGGTTCATGTTTTGTTCTTTCAATGACACCTTTGCTAGTAGCCTCATCAGTTCAGCTTGACTCTCTTGTTTCTCTTTGACTGAGAGGGTGAATACCCTTTGGGGTATATGCTGAACTGGCGGAATGTTTTCATGAACAAAGTCAATTTTATAGCCATGAATGCTGCTGAGTATATACTTGTCATTAGTGATGGATTCCCATGCATCCAAAAACAAGTGCAATCTTCCCCCTGTTAGTATAGAGCCCCTACTGCTCATATGCTGAGAGGAACCAGACCCACCTACCTCCATGGTTACTGGTGCTTCTTCTGCCTCTTAGCTAAATGATGAGGACTCTGCTGGGGTGTAGAGGGCTGATGTTGATGTTGATGTTGATCTTGTTGGGGGTGGTGCATTTTCCATGGGGTCCGCTCTGGGCCCTGGCCTAAAAAAGGCTTACGGGGAATGGTTGCAGACCCCGAGCTTTCACTAGTCGCATATGGTGGTCGACGACTGGTGGACGCTGTGGAGTACTGCCGCCTGGGTTTGTTAGGTCTGCTCGGTCCCAAACCTGCCCTCATGAGACCAAAGGCCTTGGATTCTTCCTCTAGGTCTTTCACCTTTTTCGGAAGGTCCTTTCCAAAGAGCAGAATTGTAGGTTCTGAACTCGGTGTTTTGCAAAGTCCCGCAAATTTAGGGTTGAGGGCAGACTTGATGATTTCCTTTCGTAAATTGTTTATCTCATATTGAGTGGTGCACAGCAGAGCTAATGTATCTTGCTGATTTGTGGAGATGTCCACACCATCAATGGACCGAGCATATGAAGTTATTCCTGCAGTCAGGAGTTTAAGGATTTTCTGGAGCTTCAACTCCAGGTTCCTGATGTTCTGCCACAAATGTCCCCAAATTTGGCTGTTTACAGCTGGTACATTCAATGATGTACATAGTTTGCTCTTACATTCAATGATGTACATAGTCTTGCCATAGAGGGAGTGCAGAGAAGGTTCACCAGACTGATTCCTGGGATGTCAGGACTGTCTTATGAAGAAAGACTGGATAGACTTGGTTTATACTCTCTGGAATTTAGGAGATTAAGAGGGGATCTTATAGAAACTTACAAAATTCTTAAGGGGTTGGACAGGCTAGATGCAGGAAGATTGTTCCCGATGTTGGGGAAGTCCAGGACAAGGGGTCACAGCTTAAGGATAAGGGGGAAATCCTTTAAGACCGAGATAAGAAAGACTTTCTTCACACAGAGAGTGGTGAGTCTCTGGAACTCTCTGCCACAGAGGGTAGTTGAGGCCAGTTCATTGGCTATATTTAAGAGTGAGTTGGATGTGGCCCTTGTGGCTAAGGGGATCAGAGGGTATGGAGAGAAGGCAGGTACGGGATACTGAGTTGGATGATCAGCCATGATCATATTGAATGGCGGTGCAGGCTCGAAGGGCTGAATGGCCTACTCCTGCACCTAATTTCTATGTTTCTATGTTTCTATGATGTACAATTTTCTGGGGCTGCATATTGTTCAAGAACCTCATAGACCACCTGTTCTTGTAGGGGTTTTGAGGAAATTGTCTGCAATTTTCGGCTCTAAAGGCCGACCCGCTCGTGGAATGACCACGTAGCAGTTGACCACACCCAGCAGCTCTTCCTGATCCTGTACACCCTGCGTACTCCGGACATCTTCAGCCAGCAAGCCCTCTTCTTGACCAGCCCAGACCTGGTCGCCAATGCTGCCTTCAAAAGAAGGTGAAGCAATGGTCGTGCCATAATGGGCACTGCGGGAGTGCCTGAGCTCCCTTGGCGAGTCTGCTGCTGGTCTCTCAGCAGATCTCGCTGGAGCAATTGCTCCACAAGCCGTTCCATTCGGCTTAGGCGGTTGCCTGTGCCGCTCTCAAGCGGTGAGGCATCTTCATCCGAATCGTCGGATACTATCGCCCGGTTCTGGCTGCAGGTACCTCCAGCCTGCTGCTCAGGCTGCACTAGTGGTGCTGGGCTCGGCTTGGTAGTTATTCCTGCCGCCTCTTGCCCCCCCTCCAAAGAACGTTCCCCAACGGAAGACAAACGGGGGCGAGCTGCAGATTTCTTCCCTCTGGTCTTGCTCATTCTCCTGGAACATAAAGCAGACCACAGAGAAAATACACACGGCCACGGTAAAACTTACCTGTCGGCCCGACTTTACAATTTGTAGCGGGATCGCCTTGAACTCCCGTTCGTCGCGAGTGCACTGCATGAACGCTAATGTCGTGCATGCGTGCTGGACGGGGTCTTCACGTAGTCACTCATGTGACTCCGAAATAAAATGACAATTTTATCCTTTTAAATATGTGTCCAATCCCTTTTACAAAAAATGAGTGCTCTCACCACCAGTTCAGGCAGTGCATTCCAAGAAATGACAAATAATCAAGTTTTTTTTAGTCTCCACAAACTGCTTTATTACTTTTTTCCTCTGATTATTTTAATTTTTCAGATATTTTGAGGACTCAGCAAGCAAGACAAGTCCAACCTGACAGGCAAACACACAAATAATCTATTCGCCATTATCACCAAAGTGATTGCAAAATTCTCCTCACAATATCTTTGTGTCTATTGAAAGGATGTGGTCGGCATTACTGCATATCCCCAATTGTACTTGGGAAGGTGGTGATGAGCTAACCTTTTGAAACTCTTAAATGACTTGATGAAGGCATTTCAGTTTAAGAATACGGGATATGCTATTTAGGATTGCGATGAGAAAAAAATATATATTTTTATTAGAAGTAATGTATAGCAGTATAAACCAAGAATAACATAATACATTTCATGTACAACTTCTTGTTTTTAAATTTAATAATAGAAAAGTAACAGGAGCAATAAAAAGAGAGAGAGAAAAGTTAGATAAGGTAGTGATATTAATAGTTCGTGAAAAAGTAGAAAGAGAGAGCCCATAAAGATGTAAAGCACATGAAAGAGAAAAAGAAAAAAAACAAAGTATAAAGGAAATAAAATAAAAGGGATGTACCAGCTTCGTATCTTTACACACCCGGTTCTGAAACAGTTTATTTCCAGAATTATGTTGCACCATATGCTTGTAATAAGTCGACAAAGGGAGACCAAATCTTTAAAAATTGGTCAGATTTGCCTGCTGGGATGAATCTCATATCTTCGAGGTGTAACGTTTCAGACATATGTAAAATCCACATTTTAAGTGTTGGTGTGGGTGCATTTTCCCAGAATTTTAGTATACGTTTTTTTGCCGTTATTAAGCCATAGTTAAGAAAACTCTTTTGGAACGAAGTCAGCTCAAAGCCGACTTCCATTGTTCCAAAGATAATCAGTTCTGCGTTGGGTTTCAGTTTTATTTTAGATAACTAGGTAAAAATTTCAAAAATTTAATTCCAAAATTTTTGGAGTTTTATGCAAAAGACAAAGGAGTGTGCTATGGTTGCCTCTTGAGTTAAGCATTCATCACAGATGGGAGAGACACTTGGAAACATTTTGTTCAGTTTAGTTTTTGAGTAATATAATCTATGTAAAATTTTGAATTGAATTAAGGTATGTCTTACATTGATCGAGCATTTATGCACATATAGCAAGTATTTATCCCATCTCTCTTTCGAGATTTTTATAGATAGTTCCTGTTCCCAATCTCTTCTAATTGTGTCAGATGTTGGTATTTCTATATTTAGAATGAAATTATACAAGTATCATATTAAATTATTGAATCTGGCTTTCCGTTCATAGCTTCATCTAATAGATCTGGAATCAGAGTTTGGTACTCAGAAAAAAAGTTTTCACCCAGAGAGTTGTGACTCTGCAGAATTCTCTGCCACACAAGGCAGTAGAGATGAATTTACTGGATGTTTTCAAGAGAGAGTAAGATATAGCTTTTGGGGCTAACAGAATCAAGGTATATGGGGAGAAAGCAGGAATAGGGTACTGATTTTGGATGATCAGCCATATTGAACAGCAGTGCTGGCTCGAATAGTCAAATTGACTACTGCACCTATTTTCTATGTTTCTATGTGCTGTTGGGCAATAAATTCCAGGTTTAAAACCCAACAGTGATGAAAGACGGATGATTATATTTACAACACAGGATGATGCATCACTTTGAGAGGGGTCCTCAGAAAGTGGTTTAAAAAAAAAAAAACACTTTGAAAAAGAAAAAGAGCCCCGAATAATGAAGTCAAGCATACCATATGCTACTTTACTTCTTTATCTACTGGTGTTGTCATTTAAGATCCCTCTGTATAGATACATAAGGTAATAATAAAATAAAATATAAATCCAGGCTACTGAACTGTGACAACAGAATAATAAGATGTATGCTTAAACTAGTGAAAAGCAATTTTAATTTAGTTTATTGCCATTTGTACTGAGGTACAGGGAACATACTTTTTGGTGTGTGCCATCGAGTCAACAAGTAAATTAAAAATGATTATAATCAAGTCATCCAGAGTGTACAGATACAAGATAAAGTGAATAACAGTGCAAGATAATGTTCAGTAAAGTACAATTACAGGCAGTCTGAGGGTCTCCAATAAGGCACATGGTAGCTCTGGACTGCTCTCTAGTTGGTGATAGGATTGTTGCCCAATAACAACTGGGAAGAAACTGGTGGTGTGCATTTTCACACTTCTGTACCTCTTACCTGATGGGAGTTGGGAGAAGAGGGAGTGTCCAGGGTGAAATGCATCCTTGATTATGCTGATGGCCTTTCTGAGGCAATGTGAAGTGCAAATGGAATTAACGGAGGGAGGTTGGTCTGTGTGATGGTAGGGGCTGCGTCCACAATTCTCCACAATTTCTTGCAGTCTTGAATGGAGTTGCTCCAAAACTGCGCTGTCATGTATCCCAATTTAAATGCATCTGTTGGTGAGTGATGTTGGGGGATGCAAAACCTCCTAAGTGTTCTAAGGAAGTAGAGGTGTCCGTGTGCTTTCTTGGTCATTGCTGCAATGTGGCTAGTCCAGGACAAGTTGTTGGTGATATTTACTCTTAGGAATTTGCTTTCAACCATCTCTACCTCTGCGCCATCAATGTATACTGCGGTATGTGTACCACAAATCAATCACTATCTCCTTTGTCTTGCTGACATTGACAGAAAAGTTGTTGTCTTGACACTAGGTTACGAGGTTCTCAATCTACTTCCTACATTCCTTCTTATCATTCTGCCTTCACCTGGGAATTTATCACATGGTTCATTCATGGTTTCCAGTTGGGAAACACTCAAATTGTCTTCTTCGACATGCACAGCTCTACTCACTTGCTGATGAAGTTGGTCACGGCAGTGGTGTAGTCATTCAGGTTGGCTGCATACTCCCTGAATATGGACCAGTCCACTGACTCAAAACAGTCATGTAGGATATCATTTGTGTCCGCCAACTAGCATGAAACAACTCTTTGTGTGTATGTAGGCAAGGAGGAGAAGCACAGCTAGATGATCTGATTTCCAGAAATGTGACCGAGGTAGGCATCTTTTATTGATGTTGAGGACATTCTGGCCCCTGGTGGATCAAGGGACATGCTGATAGTACTTTGGTAATATGCCCCTGAGGTTTGCTTGATTGTAGACTCCGGCTACAATGACAATGGGCTTTGGGGTGAATTGTTGCAAGGCTATTGATAACGGAGTACAGTTCATTCAGAGCAAGCTTGACATCTGCATGGGGAGAATTATAAACTGCTTTTGGGATAGCTATGGTGAATTCCCTAGGCAGGTAGTCGGGACGTCACTTTTAAGTAAGATATTCTAGGTCTGGGGAGCATGAGCTTGCCAGCACCGCAAGGTATTGATCATAAAGTAGACCCCACCACCTCTAACCATGCCCGAATAAGACATACAGTTCACCTAAGGAAATTTCTTGATTCGAAAGAGACCCCCACTGATTCTATGATTGAGTAGTAGATGCAAGATTCAGGAAACAATTAGTATCTGATCATGCTTGATCTTTCATTTTGGTCAAATTCAATTGTATCTGCTTGTTTCCTGGCGTTGCTCACTGTGGAGTGAATCACAGGCAGTGAAGAGATCTTATGCCACTGATCTTGAAGATTTCACACTACCAGCTTGCTGTCAAAAGCCATTGAACAGCTTAAATGCTTCTGATAACCTGAATTTTTTTTTAAATAATCAGATATATTTAAGTGATTTACATATTATATATTATTATTTTTTTTAATTAAAAAAAAAAAAATTATTAGAAGTAAATACATAATAAAAAACATTTTGTTTGTTATAGTCATACATTATTAATATTATTTATATTAACAATTGCATCATAATTGCACTTCTTTATATTTTTAATTTTTTTATATATAGATAAAAAAAAAGAAATAAAAATATTAAAACAAAAAAAAGTGAATGGAGTATTCGACTGATTATGCATCCTTGGAGCTATATCCGTGGATTATAAAATATAATTCTTCATCTATTCCTTAATTCAGGTTTCAGTCAGGTTCCCGTGCCGAACCAATTTGCCCCTTCAAATATTCAATAAATGGAGACCATTATATATAAAAAATTATTTGATAAATTATACATAAATAATATTTTAAAAAATAACATTGTTTTTGAATACATTATTTCTAACTGATTTCTTGCATGAAAAACAATGAAATAGTAATTACCTGCTTCCGAAATTCAGTTTGAACAGATACAACCAAAATTACTTTTATTTCTCATATTTTGGTTGCACGAAATTTCTGCTTTACCAGCACTGAATTTCAGGAAGACCGCATGAGAAAGAAATCTAAAATAGTAGAGTTATGTCGAGGTGAGATAAAATTGAAAACCTTCTGCAAAACTGTGTCTTTGTGTGGTATTGCTCAGTGACATGATATAAATGAGAAAAAGATTGGAACCAAGGAGAGAACTTGTGTGCTGCACTCTATGAGTAACTTCAGATATGATGTGCAATATGAGCAGTGTGCTAATGAGGAACACATTTCCAAGCCTCTCCACCATTACATTGTCACTTTTCTATCCATTGTATGCTGATTGTCAGATTAATCACTACAGTTAGTCATCAGTTCTCTTATTATTCTGCACTGTCACTACCAGGATAGTCTGAGATGAATTAAACTTCAACTCGAATAGGTAACGGTCTTTTTTCATCCGGCATTTTCTATTTTTGATCTTTTCTTTCAGACCATGTAGATATATAAATGGATGGGAACTGTGTTACTTCTTGAATGGTACTTAAGTTGAATTATAACTACCTGTACTGATCAAGAAATTGACCTTTTCAAAGTCCATACCCAAAGAGAAACTTGTGTTTTATTGGCTTTATTCAGAGAGACGTCTGTAGATGGTGAAGCTCTGTCCTAAAAACAGCTGTTTGGAACCACACCACATTTTGTCAAAAAATAAGAAACAAACATGCCTTCTGGATATCGAATTACTGCAATTGCTGTGATTCCACATCATGAGAAACATTTCATTGGTATTCAAGAGGGAAAACCCTCAGCTGGTAGGAATCGCATGTAGCACACAGGAGTTCCTCAGGGTAGTATACTATGCAAACCTTCTTCAGCTGCTTCATCAATGACGCAATTCATAAGTTCGAGGAGCAGAATTAGGACATTCAGCCCATCTAGTCTATTCCGCCATTTAATCATGGCTGATCAATCTTTCTTTCTCAACCCCATTCTTCTGCCTTCGCCCCATAACCCCCATGACCTTCCCTCATTTGTAAAGTCAGAAGTAGGGATGTTCACATATGATTGCACAATATGTAGCGCCATTCACAAATCCTCAGATAATTATGCTGTCTGCACCCAAATGCAACAAGAGCTGAACATTATTGGCTGAAAGGTGACAACTAACATTCACAACACGCAAGTGCTCAGCAATGTGAATAACCAACAACAATAACATTTCTAGCTCTCACGGCCTGATATTCTATGACATAGCCATCACATAAATCCCCCACTATCAATATCCTGATGGTTGCCATTGACAAGAAATTGAACTGGAGTAGCCATATACACAATATAACTACGAGAGCAGGTCAGTGGCTAGGAATTCTGCAGGAAGTAACTTACTTCTTAACTGCCCCAAAACTGGTCCACCATGTACTGCACAAGTCTCAAGTGAGGAGTGTTATGGATGGATGAGTGCAACTTCAACAAAACTCAAGAAGCTCGACAGCACACTGGACATAGCAGCTCGCTTGATAGACACTCCATCCATAACCATTCACTCACTCCACTGGCGACACATGGTAGCAGCAATTTATAGCATGCACTACAACAACTCATCAGGACACCTCAAATTAGCACCTTCCAAACCCATGACCTCTAACAGCTAGAAGAACATGACCCCAAAAGAACCGGGATATGTCGTCCTGGAAGTTGCACTCCAAGCCACACACCATCCAGACTTCACAATCACAATCAATCACAATCACAATAATAGTTTATTAGCGAAGTATACAAATTGAATATCTGTCATACAAATAAAAAGCACCAGAACACACAAATCACATTTTTACATAAACATCCACCACAGTGACTCCTCCACATTCCTCACTGTGATGGAAGGCAAAAAAAATGTTTGGTCTCCTCCCTTCATTGCTCTTCTGTGGTGGGGGCCTTGAGCCCTCCGTTGACGGGACAATCTTGCCTCCCATAGCCAGTGGCGTTTTGGTTCTCCGTATTGGGGTGATCCACTCCTGCATCAGGGGGATGTCAGCTCCCCTGCTTCGAGCGATCGAACCCCGCGTCGGCGCTGGTCAAGCCTCTGCGTCGTTGGAGTTCCCGACTAACCTTTTCCCGAGATTGCGAGCTCTCAATGTAAAATCCACAGGCCAAGGTTGGAATCGATCTCAAGTAAGGGATAGATTCCAATGTTAAGTCCATGCCCCGCGGTGGGGATCAAAGTCAGTCCATGGAGGCCTTCAGCTCCACCGATATTAGGCCGCAGAGCGACCAGAGATGCGACCTGGAAAACAACCGCATTTCCGGCAAGGTAAGAAACTGAAAAAAATGTTTCCCGCAACCTCCTCCCCCCACATAAAACAAACCGGAGAACATTTACACAGACTTTTAAAATGGACTAAAAATGAAAAAAAAGAAAAAAACAGGCAGGCTGTTGCTGGGGCTGCCAATCGTGCGGCGCCCGTGGTGGTGCAGCAGAGAAGACTTGGAGAAATACCTCTCTGCTGCACCACCATTGCTGAGTCAAAATCCGGGATTCCTTGGAGCTCAATCCCTGACAGCATTTTTTTTTTTTTTTTTTTTTTTCGTATGAATAGAATATTTATTTTTTAATATGGTTTTAGACTACCACATAGTTCTGGTCACACAACTGTTGTTGATTCTCTGTACTAAGAATACAATTGAAACAATATATATTGCCTATCGGAAACTTCAGGTTTATTGAAATTAATCTGTTTACGATGGGGGAGGAAGGGAGGAGATTACTTGGTGGTGCTCAAACTTTGGAAAAGGTTTAAAGAGATAATAAGAATAAATTGTTCCCCAGTGGCAGGGGAGTCTCACAATGAAAGAACGCAGATTTAGAGATTGACTAAAGAATCAGAGATGAACATTGTTTTACTCAGTGAGTTATAGAATCATAGAGATAGAACATGGAAACAGGGTCTTTGGTGACTGAGTCTGTGCATCCCTGACAGCATTGGGGGTATACCCACACCTCAAGGTCTGCTGTGTTTCCAGAGGAAATTTACTACCACGTTATTAGTGCAACTTGGGATGGGCAATTAAATGCCGATGACTTACAAAGCCCCATCCTTCAATTTTTTTTTTAAATGATTACACATCCCAACTATGGGTGATGAAGTCAACCCTTTTATAAGAAACAAGAACTCTTTATGATTAACCATAAGGGGAGAAGTGTCTCAGTCTAAGGCTGTGGTCACAACTCCAAAGTTAAGTCGGTACTGCAGGACATTTATACACCAAAATAGATAATAATTGAGGAAGTACAGATGTGAGGTACATTGATATGTTAATTACAAGAATTGTGCTTTATGGGCCGGTCCCACTTAGGCGACTTTTTAGGTGACTGCAGGAGACTATGCAGTCGCCACATGGTTGCCACATGTTCGCGGGTGGTTGCTGGGGAGTCACCTTTATGGTCATGAGGAGTTCCCGCATTCTGGGAACAAGTCGTGGCCTCATTATGGTCACTAGAATGAAGCTGCTGTGGAGAATAGCGAGAATTCTCGTGCCGTAGGTGGGTTGCCAGGAGGTCCTATTGGGTTTCCAGGAGGTCGAAGGTTCTCAAAGGTTGTAGCCAGTGCTGAAAGGTGAATTTCATTGGCTCATTGGGGGAAAAAAAATGTAAAGAGTCTGTCCTACTGTGGCGACTTAATTGGCGAGTTTCGAAGAGTTTAGGAGAGTTTGAAAAAGTATCATGTTGAAGACCTCCTTCAACTATGTAGAAGACCTCCTTCGACCATGTTGAAGACTATCTACGACTACCTTCGATTACCTTTGATTACCTTCGACAACCCTCGATTACCTACGAATAACATGCCGAACTACTATGACCTACTTTGACTAAACCTACAAGTAAAAAAAGTATCGATTTTTTCCATGACGACCTTTTTTTACTCGCGGGCATTTTTCAACATGTTGAAAAATACGCCGCAACCTAGCTGAGGCCTCGAGTACACGGGGACTACTCTCAAGCATGAAGGAGAGTTACAAAGACCTCCTAGAACCTTATGTCGACCATGCTGCGAATATGAGTCGAGGGCAAATTCATCAGAAATCGCGATTAGGTCACCACAGTGGGACAGCCCCTTAAGCAGTAGTTTTCAGAACCAAGGATAACTGACCGGTAATGTTAAAAGTCTGCCGAGCTTCACAGTCGTGTATCTCTGGCTTCTTAAAAGTTGTCTCCATTCGCTCTCCCCCCTTCTCCCCTCTTCTTTTAAAGGACTTACCGACACTGTTTTAGCCATATTAATTATAGCGTCAACCTTCCTGTTCATCGCAGTGTGTATCTGTATCACCTTGGCTTTGCACCTTGTGAATTTAAGTGACAGCACTCCCCCCGCTTGCCCAGTCCCCCGCCTGCATAAGAAAGTGATGTGTGCGTGTGTGTGTGCATTCCACTCTGATAGTTGCCGTTCCAGTTGCCAGTTTTTCAGGCGACTGCCAGCAACTTGACAGATGCCGGCAGCCGCCTGAAAAATCACCTAAGTGGGACAGGCCCATAACTCTTGCATTGTACATAAGTCGCGACTTCTCGGTACTGAATGCAACAAGGTACCAGGGTAAGCATATTCAATATGTCAATAATTTGACACTGGATCGCAGCTTTTTGGGTCTTGGCTAATGGGGTACACAGATAAGGATGTAAATGTGTTTAATAGCAGATACCAGCTGGTGGCTTCTGAGTGCTGTATGTGTCAAGGTAAGGACACTAAAATAAACTTTAGACAGATTTCAAGATGGAATTTCTCCTCTGCCTATTTCTCCTGGGAGTGAGGAGGGAATAATTTCAAGTGTCAGAAACACCTTCTTCCTATCTGTAGTGGTGATAATATGGATCTCTTCGCTGCAAATGATTTAAGGCTGAGTCAACTGAGAATTTTGAAGCCAATAATAATGGAGAGTTTTTAGAGTACATGATTAAAGTTCATAGAACCAATGCAGGCTGACCTCATTAGGAAACACAAAGCTGGAGTAACTCAGCGGGACAGGCAGCATTTCTGGGTGGAATGGGTGACGTTTCGGGTCGAGCCTCTTCTTCAAGGGATAAGGGAATCAAGAGATCTAGACGATGATGTAGAGAGATAAAGAACAATGAATGGAATATATGCAACAAAGTAATGATGAGAAAGGAAACAGGCCATTGTTAGCTGTTTGTTGGGCGCTGAGTTACTCCTGCTTTTTGTGTCTATCTTCGGTTTAAACCGGCATCCGCAGTTCCTTCCTACGCATTATGACACACAACAGGTCTAAATGAATGGGAGAAATGGCTGGAAGGGCTCAGAAGAATTATTCACACAAATTAGGAAAGGATATGTCAATTAATAAGAGGACTCTGAGGCTGGTATAATTCTCACAAATTTACACGACTCGGGAAAATGAAGTGGGAAATTGTGTTTCACGACTTTGATTGGATTTGGTCAGATATGGGCCTGGCAGAGGTAAGTGGGACTATTTCAGTGAAATAATGTATTTGGCATGGAGGTGTTTTACCAAAGGACCTGCTTCTGTGCTGTAGAGTATGAATCTATGACTCGATTTGGAAGTTAAGTGCACTCAGAAAAATATTTGTGGCATTAAAAGCTATTCTGGAAAGACAAATGGATGTTGCAATGTGCGCTGGGTTTCCTCCAAGACCTTTGTTAAGCACAGCAATGAACAACAATTTATGACATCCCACATTTCTGCTTTTAGTATAGTTGACATTCTAAAAGTAAAAAATGTATTCGCCAATCAATGGTCCATTTAAATTGTATCAGCGATGCATATGAAGAATCGTGTTGGAATTATGCCATTTTTTTAACATGACAAAAAAAAATACACCTTATATCTTAAAGCAGTTAAAACAACAAATGTTTTTACCCTTTTCAGAAAAAGGTGCATTTTGTGTAATTATACACATGGCTGTTAAAACTCAATGGTGATTCCCAATTTTTTTATATGCAATGTATCATTATTAAATAAAGGAAAAGCACTGGTGATATGGAAATCAATCCACAGATTTTATCAGATCTGTGTAAATGAACATTTATGACTGGAAATGGCACTTAAAATGTAGCATTATTTTAAAATTAAAAAGCAGACAATTTAATTAGCATTTAATAGTTAGTGGGGAAAAAGTCTCGTCAAGATTACAATAATCTTCAATTATTGTACCTGGACAATTATTCCAAAAAAGGTCATTGTGAAATATGACCAATAGTTTATTAATAAATGAGGCAGAATTTTTTTCTGCTTTATGGTATAATGTCATTTTGCTAATTAGGTCAGTACAAAACTGCTGTATGAAATGGTGGAAATAGCTTTAGTGGGAATGCTACTTATTCATTTCCTCTAATCTAACCATAACATACAGTATTTATTATTTGGTACCTATGTCACGAACAAAGGGATGATATTAAAAGCTGCTTGTCAAGAAATCTCCGTGATTCTACTTAATTGTTAACATCTGCATCACAAGGCAAGGTGGTTTATAATTGGGAAGCTCCACAGAGTCGTGTGAAGCATAAAAAAGGCCTGTGCCATCGCTCTGTCTCACTTCCCAACAACACAGAGCAATCCATTAACAGATTCCTTTAAGGCAATGCAATTCTCAGTGCAGAAATGGAAAGACATTTTTAGAAGCAATTTATGTTTTCTTTTTCTGATGCTTAGGGCAGTATAAAGTAAATGGAATGTGCAAGCAAACAAGAAGTGTGAAATTAAGTCCATGAAGGTTTGAATCATGTCCATCGAAAATTTGAGATTTAGAAACATTCTGAGAGCTGGACGTGAAGAGTGCATTTGCACCCTGTTATGCCAAGTGCAAACACACCAGAATGCTTGTCAATATACAAAGGGAATCGATAGGAATGTAGTTATTGGAAAAATTAACTGTACTTGTATATTATTTTGTGTTTATCATATACTCTAAAGCTGTGCAATGATTGGTAGAGAATTATGCAAAAATCTCTAAACAATACAACTGTAAATCAGGCAAGGGAATTGAATAAAGATAGCAGATTAAAGGAGCAGAGTATCACGTTCAGCTTTTCAATCAAGCTCATATTCCTCTCATATTTTATGTAGAAAGTTTTTTGTGGCTTTTCAATCAGCATTTCTGGTCAAAAAAGGAATGTTCACTATTTATGCTGAACCCATGCAGTTAATAAATGTGGCAATAAGACGGGAGCAGTAGAGCTGTTTTCTCCTGGATTTGTGCTTCTGTTCAGCACCTATCCAAGTGGAAAGCTAACTGGAAAAAATGCAGTCAGTAGCTCTAAGTAAATCTTGTTTAATAAGTAAATGAATGCTTGAAAATTAGATCACACAACACCCACCATATTTACAGGTAATATCCAATTATTCTTTCTATGAAAATTGTGAATTTCAGGCAATGGTTATGCCGTCTGTGATGTTTGTTCTCTGTCTAATACTCTGGACTCAGCTATCAGGTTTCTCTCACATGGACACCTTCTCAGACTCATGGATCTCTCTTAATTCTGCTTCAACCATCAGGTTTTATCCCTCATTCCTTTTCCCTTTTCCCTCCCCCTCAATTTTTTTACTTTCCCCTCCCCCTCCCTTCCCTCCTCTTCCATTCGCTTCCGTCCCCTCTCCTCCCCTCCTCTTCCCCACGAGGTAATGGTTACCTTAAACTGGAAAATTAAAAGTTTATACCGCAGATCACCCTTGGGGTATTTAGGATATTGTTCATCTAATTTGCATTTGGCTTCACGCTGGCAGTACAGAAGGCCGAGGATAGACGTCAGTGTGGGATTGGGAAGGAGAGTTGAAATGGTGTGCAACCAGGAGCTCAGGGTGTCTATTGGGGACAGAGCAAGGATGCTTTGCACATTCATAACCCATTCTGTGCTTCGTGTCAGAGGAAGTCACTTTGGCAGCATTGAATGCAGTACACAGATTTGGAGGATGTGCATATGAATCTTTGTCTCACATGGATGTGCTATTTATATCCTTATACGGCAGTGAGGAAGGTGTAGGACCAAGGTGTTAGGGAGATGGGCAGATAGAACCAGATGCGAGAGGGTGAGGAGCCTAGGTAACAAAGGAGGAGGGATGTAAAAGGTGAACAGAGGGATAGAAGATGTGGATGAAATGATGGGAATGGAGAAGGAACATGTTGATACCAGAAATGGGAACATTGAATGTCTATATCAAAGAGTCAAAGCATCATAGAGTGATACAGTGTGGAAACAGGCAATTTGGCCAAACTTGCCCACATCGGCCAACGTGTCCCAGCTACACTAGTCCTACCTAGCTGCATTTGGACCATCTTCTTCCAAACCTGTTCTATCCATGTACCTGCCTAACTTTTTCCTAAATGTTGTGATAGTCCCAGCCTCAACTACGTCCTCTGGTGGCTTGTTCTATACACCCACAACCCTTTGTGTGAAACAGTTACCCCTCAACTCCTATTAAATCTTTTCCCCTTCACCTTTAACTTATGTCCTCTGGTCCTCGATTCTCCTGCTCTAGGCAAGAGATTCTACCTGGTCTATTCCTCTCATGATCTTATACACCTCTATAAGATCACCACTCATCATCCTGCACTCCAAGGAATAGAGTGTCTGCCTACTAAACCTCACCCTATACCTCGGGCCCTCTAGTCCTGGCAACATCTTCATAAATCTTCTCTGAATCCTTTCCAGCTTGACAAGATCTTTCCTATAACATGGTGCCCAGAACCGAACACAATACTCTAAATGTGGTCTCACCAACTTCTTATACAACTGCAACATGACCTCCCAACTTCTATACTCAACATTGTGACTGATGAAGGCAAAAGTGCCATGGATCATTGACTGTAGGCTGCCCAAGTGGAACATGCAGTTTTGGTCTAGTTTGTGTTTGGCCTCACAGGGAGAATGAACAAGCAGGTCAGTGTGTGAATGGGGAGGGGAGCTGAAATTACCGATATCTGAGCGCTTGGGATGGTGCTCTGTATAACAGTTGCGTCATCTACACTGAGCTTGCTGAGGTAGAGAAGCCACATATGCGAGTATTGAATGCATTAGATCAGGTTCTTGGAGGGACATTGAACTTTATTGAGCTGGAAAGCATGTGGGGGCAGGACAGAGTCAGGTATGTAATATACACATGCAGCTGAGGGAGGTTAATTAGCTGATGAGAAGACAAAATCTAAAGGTGACAGGTGACAAAAGGGTCCTTTCGGTACCAAATGGGGTCAAAAGGGTGACAAAAGAGGACAAAAGAAGAATAAAGGATATACAGAGACAAACAGGTGCCAGATATAGAGGAAAGGTGCAAAACATAAAAAAAGGGAGGTATATAGATGTAAGGGGATGCGGTGAGGGGAGTGACTTGTTAGTGTTGTACAGGGTGTTGATGATGCCACATCCAGAATACTGCACACAGTTTTGGTTCCCGTGCCTAAGAATAATGCAATTGTATTGTTGGCAGTCTAAAAGAGATTCACCAGGCTAATTCCCAGGATGGGAGGGTTGTCCTATCTATATTCCTTGAAATTATGGCCTTTTTCAAACATACGTGATCCTCAGTAGATTTGACAGGCTAGGTGTTAAGATGTTTCTACTAGTGAGATAGTCACTAACCATGGGAATAGCTACCAAACTAATGGGCATAGTTACCAAATAAGGACCAAATCACAAAGGGCTGCAGGAACAAAACAGGCAACATTTGCGGTGGGAAAAAAGGCCACATCGGGAGCGCTGAATGTAATAGATGAGGTTGGAAGAGATGCATGTGAACTGTCTCACCCCGAGCCAAGTGTCCCTGGAACTGTTCCTATACCTCCTCTCTCACTTCCATCCACTCTACCCCTCCTCTCACCTGGGGACAGCACGGTGGTGCAACAGTAGAGTCGCTGCCTTACAGCGGCAGAGACCCAGTTAGATCCTGACTATGGTCGCTGTCTATACAGAGTTTATATGTTCTCCCGGTGACCACGTGAGATTTACCCGGATGATCCAGTTTCCTCCCACACTCCAAAGACGTACAAGGTTTTAGGTTAATTGGTTTCTTTAAAGATCGTAATTTATCCAAAGTGCGTAGGATAGTGCTCGTGTAGGAGGATCGCTAGTCGGCGTGGATTCGAAGGGCCAAAGCGCCTGTTTCTGTGCTGTATCTCAAAACTAAACTATACTAAACTTATCTCCTTCCCCTCAGTTTCTTTCCACCCATACCCCTCCCGCTGGCTTTACATTTCACTCCCCTTCTCCTGTCTGACACACCTTTGTGTCTTTTTCACTTTAAGCCATTTTTATTTGCTCCGTCCATCTGCCAATCACCCCCTCCCCCCTCACCTGTATCCATCCATCACTTACCAGGCTTTGCCTCTCTTTTCCAGCTTTCTCCACTCTATTCAATCAATGAAGAAGAGTCCCAAGCCAAAATGTCATCTGTCCATTCCCTTTACAAATGCTACGTAACCCGTTGAATTCCCCCAACACTGTGATTTGCTCAAAATTCCAGCATCTGCAGTTTCCATTGTCTACAAAATAGAAGCAAGTCATTTAAAACTGCCCAGAGATTTTTTTCTATCAGAGGGCAGTGGATCTCTGCAATGCTGTGCCCTTGATGGTGATGTGGCCGATCATTAGATATGTTCGAGGTGGAGATAGATGAACATTTGAAAGATCAAGGAAGTGAGGGTTATGAGGAACTGGCTCATAAGAGGAGTTGAAGCCAGTATAGATCAGCCAAGATTCGCAATGAATGATTGGGCAGGCTTGAGAAGTCCACTCCTGCTCCGATTTTCTCATATTATTTTATTCTTAGAAGCTCTGATCAATTTCCAACATAAAATAGCTTGAAATATTCTGGATTAGAAATGACTGAATGACGGTATTAATTAAAAGCTTAGAAGTTAATTTTAACTTTGGTAAAATAACATAAACCTTTTAAGAGATTGGGTCTCATCCACATCTTACAGTTGCTGCCCTCTCTCAGTTCACGTCTACACAAGATCCTGCCGCAACCGGCTGATTCACAAGGTGAAGGAAGTGGTGACCAGGTCACAGTCAGTGGATAATAAGTCACTGCCCCATGGATTCCCTATTAAAGGTGCAATCTGAATAACATTTCAAAATGTCTCTGACCACTTCCAAATGCATATCTGTTCTTAAGCACATTCACAACATGAGCTGGCATTACATTTTAGAACATACTGTTGCATGTACACCAACGTGCCATGATTGAGATCTGGCCCAATTTCAGATTTGCCATCTTGTGCAATTTGCACTGCATTCATAGTCAATGGAAAAGAAATTGGGACAGGTGCATAAAAGTAGTTGGTTAGATTTCAAACCTACACTCAAATCCATAATTGCACCCTCACAGTGCCTCTTAAATTCCTCATTAATCTTTTCTGATGCAAACATTATCCGATTAACATTACCATGAAAATAAGAGAGAGACATTTCACATGATCTTATTAATGATTCATGGAATAATATTGCTCCAAATTGCAAGATGTATTTGTTGCTTTAATTCCATCCTTTTCATAACAAAATACATCTACATTAGGACTGTCTCTTCGAGAAAACTGCTTACATTTTTTTCCAGCGCTAGTGACCTCCAGAGCAGAAGAACTCCGTCTGTCAAATGAATTTGTACGGGAAATTGGCAGTTATTTACAATGGGTATAATGCACGAGAATGGGTTTGTGAGAACTCCATTGTCACAAGATGGATGCCAGGGTTAAACTGCTGATGGCAAATTTCACAATTCATTTTGAAATTCACTTTAAGTTCTAACGCGTTGATCAGTGGAAAATCAGTTGGAGCAAGGTTTTAATCAGTTTGCTGGTCCGTTAACACCAATGTTGCACTGCCACCGAAAGCTGATTAACATGAGTAATTCAGTTAAAACAGATGTTGATCAAGATAATTTATCTATATATCATGTTGATATCTTGATGCACCTTGTCGAACGAAGTGGGAGCAAGGCAGGGCGGTGAAGGGAGGGGAGTTGGTAGGTACAATGGGTGGGTATGGGTGGATGGAACCAGTTGCGGAACCAGTCAAAATAGATGATGCATCTTGGAGGTAGAGAGGAAACAGGAGATAGAGATAGTGGTGGTAGGGTGGGCGGTGCAGTCCTACAGGTGGTGAGGGTTACCTGAAGTTGAAACATTCAATGTTCCTACCATTAGGTTCGTAGACCATGCAGGTACAATATCAGGTATTGTCCCTCAAATTTAGTTTGGGCCTTACTCTGGAAAAAGCCAAGCCTGAAAATGGGAAGAAGAGTTGAATTGGAATGAAACCAGGAGCTCAGGATGACCATTGTGGACAGAGTGCAGGTGAACATTTAGAGGCATTGGAAGAGTGAAAAAAAATCGTAGTGCAGTAAAACGGAATGTTATCCGTATAATAGTGGATACCAAGTATCAGGTGATACTTCTGAGAGGCAACATGTAGTTGTGAGATCGTTAGGGAAAAGAATGCATCCTTTGAGGCACACAGAAGTAAAAGTATGGGTGCAAAAAAGTGACTTTATTACTGGTGATTCTCTATTGCAAAGCTTTAATGAGAAGTGATCCACCTGAAACATTAACTCTGCTTTCTGTCAGACGTTTAGCCGGCTGAGCTTTCTGGGTTTTATTTATTTTTTTATTTCAGTGCAGAACGGTGGTGTGGTCTACATTGTGAAAAGACTGCAGCCAGTCGAGAAAGATACGAAGGAACAGACATTCATGTCAGTCATTCATATTGGTATTGGTACCATAAGGAATAAATGTAAGATTAGGCCATTTGGCCCATCAAATCTACTCCACCATTCAATCATGGCTGATCTATCTCTCCCTCCTAACCCCATTCTCCTGCCTTCTCCCCATTAAAATTATTTAGAAGACCCTCATGGCCAAGGGTCAGCACAGACATGACCATGTCTGCTGTATTGAATGAACACTTTGCCAAGATAAGAGCATTTGCTTTTGCAGTGGATGATACTTTTCAGAGTGATTACTAGTTCTGGAACCAAGACTGATAGATAAGTTAAGATCTATTTCAATCATTCACTGTGAATGCCAGAAGCGGCTTGAAAGTCCGACCAATCCTGTATTTCTACTTACTGGAGGTTAAGATACAAAGGCAAAGAAAATCCTAAGTAATGTTGAAGTGAAAGGAAAACAATTGTGTTAACTCTAATGGCTTTTCATAGTAATTTTAAACTCACAGTAATAGCTATATAAAATGGAGGGGGAGAGCTTTCTCATCTATCACAATGAATACATAGGCATAAAAAATGACTTCAACACAAAGGTTGTAAACTAAATCATGATCTACAATACAAGAGGGTCTATGGGTGCAGAGTATTATATTTGACAAGTATAAGAAGACTAACACTCTTGAAAATCAGTTATTGAAAACTGTAAAGTTATATGTGTCCCTCAAGCAATCCAATGTGTGAGCAGAAATACCTCATCTTTGAACGTGAAGTCATTGATTTATTTATTTCCTCACACCTGCTGGTTAAAAAACTGATATTAGACATCAGTTCATCGGGTTACTGCCTGTTCATGCATTGCAGCAAAGAGACGGGGCAACAAAATAAAGATAAATAATCTGTTTAGTTGTAGCTGATGGCACAGATAGGGTGAAAGCACACAGTCTTTTACCCAGGAAAGGGGAATCAAGGACTAAATGATGTAGTTTAAAGATGAGAGTGATAAAATGTAATAGCAGCCTGAGGGACAAGATAGTGGTGGGTATATGGAACACGCTGTCAGAGGAAGAGGTTGAGGCAGTTTTCAAAACAACATACTGTATACGACATTTGGTCAGTTATATGGATATGAAATATTTAGAGGGATATGGGCCAAATGTGAGCAAATGGAACTAGCTTAGATGAGGCAAATTAGTCAGCATTGATGAGTTGGCTGTAGGGCCTGCATCCATTCTGACATTTTGGGAAGTCTAACCAGGGCAGGACCTTCACAGTAAATGGCAGGGCTCTGGGGAGTGCTGTAGAGAAGAGGGATCTCGGAGTGCAGGTATATAGTTCCATGGTGTCACAAGTAGATAAGATCAGGGTATTGAGGATAGAAGTTGGGATGTTATATTACAGCTGTACAGGCTCTAGTGAGGCCACAGTTGGAGCATTAAGTTCAGTTTTGGTCATCCTGCTGTAGGAAATATGTTGTTAAGTTGGAAAGGGTGCAGAAAGATTTATGGGGATGATCCCTGGACTTGGGTCTTGGGCTTTCGGGAGAGATTGGGCAGGCTAGGACTGTATTCCTTGGAGCATAGGAAGATGAGAGGTTATCTTATAGAGGGGTATAACATTATGAGGGGAATACATATAGTCAAGAACAAGAAGACATATTTATGGTGAGAGGGGAAAGATTTAATAGGAATCTGAGGATGGTGGGTGTATGGAATGAACCAGCAGAGGAGGTAGTTCAGGCCAAAACTATAACAACATTTTAAAGACATTTGGACAGGTACATGGATCAGAAAGGCGTGGAAGGATATGGGCTAAACCTTGGCAGGTGGGACTAGTGTGAGAGGGGAACCTTGGTCGGCTTGGGCAACAGGTCCAAAGTAAAGTAAAGTATCCTTTATTGTCATTCAGACCTTTCGGTCTGAATGAAATTTCGTTACCTTGCAGTCATAACATATAATAAAAAACAAAACACACAATAAACACATATTTAACATCCACCACAGTGAGTTCACCAGGCACCTCCGCACTGTGGTGGCAGGCAAAAGTCTTAAAGTCTTTGTCTTCTTCCCTCCTTGTTCTCCCTCTGCGCTGAGGCGATCCAGGCCTCCGATGTTATCATCCACTAGGCCCATGGCCGAGCCTCCGAAGCCGGGCTGCCGACACTGCCGTCGCCGGAATGCTGGAACACCACCACAGCTCTGAAGCAGGGTCGGCCGCTGGAATGCTGTAGCACTGCAGCTCTAAAGCCGGGTTGCTGCTGGAACACCGCAGCTCTGAAGCCGGGTCGCCGCTGGAATGCCACCGCTGGAGCACCGCAGCTCGGAAGCCGGGCTACCGCCACCGTTGGAATGCTGGAGCACCGCAGCTCTGAAGCCGGGTCACCGCTGGAATGCCACCGATGGAACGCCGCTGGAGCACCGCAGTTCTGAAGCTGGGCTGCCGCCGCCGCTGGAACGCCGCCATAGTTCCGAGGCCGCCAGCTCCGACGGTGACAGGGGCCACGACAAGAAAAGTCGCATCCCCCCGAAGGGAGAGACTAAAAACCCTGTTTCTCCCACCCTCCCTGCCCCCCCTCCCCCACACACACACACATACACAGCCTAATAAACCAAAATTCTAACTAAAACAGACACAAAAAGACAAAAAGAAAAGAAAAAAACAGACGGACTGCAGGTGAGCTGCAGCTGCCAAGCAGCGCCGCAAAGGACCTGTTACCGTGCTGTATGATTCTATGACTGTTTTGTAATCCACTTTTCATGACTAATATTTTCCCTAGGTATTTTTCTTCCCAGAACTATCTCTATAGTCCTTGTCCAAAGGTCTATTGCTGTCTATTTTCAGTAAACAATTTCACTGAGTCCTGGGCAGATAATTCCAATGGTTTACCTCCGATTGAAGAACATTTTTCTCACTAGTGTCCTAATCTGCCCATCTCAGATTCTTAAACTATGCCAAGACTCTTGAGAGCGAGATCTCCCCTCATTCTTCCAAACTCTAAAGAATGCAGTCCCAATCTATTCCTCTGGGAGCAAACTCACCATGTCAGGGGCAACAAGCAATATGCCTGAGGAACTCAGCAGTTCGAGCAGCATCTGCGAAGGGAAACAGTCAATGCTTTAGTGCAGGACCCTTTATCTGGACTGCCTGAGACCAGGTGGGTGTTCCTAATCTGAAACATTGACTGTCCATTTCCATCCTCAGACACTACTCAACCCGCTGCATTCCACCAGCAGATTGTTTGTTATTCCAGATGCCAGCATCTGCAGTTTCTTGCCTCATTATCCCTGCAAATAATGTGATAAACCTTTGCTGAACTCTCTCCATGGCAACCCTCCTGTACATCCTTCCCTAGTTAAAGAGTTCAAAACTGTACATAATACTCCAATGAATTCCAGAATCACATTCACATGTCACTTTCAGGAAACAAAGGGTAAGGGATGACACCATGGACATATAACAAGTTTTATCATTTTGAAATCAGATCGAGCAATCTAGATAACTGTGATTGCGTCATTCACAGATTTTTCTATTTTCCCTTTCACAAGTTGCTTAGAAATAAAGCTTCAATTTCATTATTTCTCTGTGAAAAATATTCATGCCAATTATTGTCATTGACTGTATGCCTGAAAATAACGGCATATAACTCTGGAATCTATTTCATCTTTGAGTGATAATATTACATTGGTTGCCTGGTTTACATCACTGCCGATTATTATTTTCACTGATGTTAAAGGAAATTAACTGGGAGAGGAATGTAACTTGGACTACCAATTAGCTGTCACCATTTTGTAGTATTGGTTAAAATCAATAACCACCCCAATGAAAATAATTTCAGATCCACATTTTGAATCTAAAAAATTGAACTTCTGAGTACAAAGTTGATTTGATTTTTTTCCTATTTACAAAAGCTCGTTTTTTTAAATAAATAATCAAAAATCTAAGCCTCAAACATTACATGATTTATGGACAGCCTCACATTCTCCTCAGACATTTACCGTTGTCCTGCCATTGCACATCGCTATTGAGTATTCCAACACATCTCTGTTACATCATTCAGCTCAATTGACCCTTAAGTTCATCAAATTTTGCATAGTGCAATGACAGTCATCTAATCAGTGTTTTTTTTTTCAAATTGCCTGAGTCCAAAGACAGGTTTTGAGTGCAGCTTTTCCACTTAACTTCATCTTCAGACACAGAACCAGAAATGGGCAGACCCTGAAAGAGCCTTATTAAATATAACTTTGTGAGTTTGTCAGCGCTGTTATAATTCTCTGCTGGAGACAGGGAAAATATTGTAATAGTTTTTTGTTTTAATAAAATCACTAAAAATCTACAATAAATGCTGGAAGTACATCATTTCTGCCTACACCTGTGTAAAACAAAATGTAGGTTGACACTTTGGGACAATGTTCTTCATTGATATTCATGAAGACTATACATCCAAAATGTAAACTTATCTTTCCTTTTTGCTGACTCTATTTGACCCGCTGTGCATTATCAGCATTTTCTCTTTCTGCTTTTGCAATTTACATGTAGAGCTCAACTACTTTGCATATATTTTCTTTGGATTTGATTTGAATTGCATTTGTGTTCATTCACAATGGTATGAAAACTAGTTGAATAAAGCATGACCATTACTAAATTGAAACTTGTGCTGCATTTTAGCAACATTGAATTCATATTTACTCTTGAAGTAATAATTTCCTGGCCATTTTGGTTATAAGTGAACACACTGATTTATTTGTTACCTTCCAACCATTGAGAGATCTTTACTAAATGAAAGAGTCCATCCAATAAATAATCTCAAACCTGACTGAAGACTTGTGATGTGTAAGGCAGCAGTACTTGCAGATATGCTATATCCTTCTGAAACTTGGACTACCAAGTCCGTCTTAGCACATGAAAGATAACACCAATGCCAGTATTTCCTCTCAGGCCAAAGTTCCCAGCAATGGTGCCCCAATTAAACCAAATCACCTCCACTGAGCATGCTCCATTGTTTACGTGCCAGACACTAGACTCATGAAACAGACACTCCATCCTGAGCGCCATCATTACCAGGTAGAAAAAAAAACAATGATGTGCGCAAAGATTCCTAGATAAAATGAAACATCCTTACTCATTCATGGGAAATTCTGGCCCATGATAAGATCCCATATGGTTGGGTAGGCTGGAAGATAATCACAGGTGAGCTAACTAATTGAATACTAAACCGGTTTGGTGCTAATCATCAGAGTAAGGTAGTGGAGACATGTTTTCCAGATTGGAGGTCTGTGACCTGTGGTGTGCTGCAGAGATCGGTGGTGGGTCCCCTGTTCTTTGTCATAAATATTAACAATTTAGATGAAAATCCATGGGGCATGACCAGCAAGTTTGCTGGACAGAGAGACTGGACAGGCTGGGACAATTTTCCTAGAGTGACGGAGGCTACAGGTGACCTCATAGAGGTATATAAAATCTTGAAGAGTATTGAAAAGGTGGTTGGTCACAATCTTTTTCCAGGATATGGGAGTCTAAGACTAGAGAGTATACATCTAATGTGAGAGAAGGAAGATTTAAATGGGACCTGAGGGATGTTTTTCCCACCAAAACGTGGTGGGTAATGGAAGGAGCTGCCAGCGGAAGTGGTGGAGGCAGATCTACAGTACTACAACAGTTAAGAGACATTTGGAAAAAGTACATGGATAGGAAAGGTTTAGGAGGATATGGGTCAAGTGCAAACAAAAGGGACTAGGTCACAAAAGCACTTTGTTTGGCATGAATAAATTTGGCCTGTTTCCATGCTGTATATAACTCCCATGACTCTATGACTACTCAAACTGAAGAAGGAAAAGGTAAGATGAGAAAGATTTAGAGGGATATGGGAGAAACATGGGCAGATGCGAATAACTTACCTGGGGCATCTTGGTTGAATTGAGGAGTTGGGCAGAAGGGCCTGTTTCCATGTTGTATGACTCTATTGTGAATCTTGAGTCTATGTATCAGCAAACAATTAAAAGCCATTTGTATTTGGTGAAAGGAATGCAACTTCTCACAAACTACCTATCAGGCCTGTAGTTGGCATATTTTCCTGATCAGGCACCTCAGATGTATCAGAACTCAACTGGAGACACATTTCCCCCCTGGTGTCATAGATGGATCCCTCACCCGCATCTCCTCTGTGTCCCGTAGTTCTGCTCTCACTCCCCCTCTCCCCAGATGGAACAAGGATAGAGTACCCCGGTCCTCACCTTCCAAGCATCCATAACATCACCCTCTGACATTTCCATCACCTCCAACATGATTCCACCACTAGTTACATCTTCCCATATCCATCCCTTTCTGCCTTCTGCAAAGACCACTCCCTCCGCAACCTTGCTTCACTCATCCCTTCCCACCCAAACTATTCCCTCCCCAGGTACTTTTCCCTGCAACCGGGGGAGTTATAACACCTATCCCTATACCTTCTCCCTTGCCCCCATCCAGGGACCCAGCAGTCTTTCCATGTGAGACAGAGGTTCATGTGCACCTCCTCTAACCTCATCTACTGCATCCAGTGTTCATGTTGTGGCCTCCTGTACATTGGCGAGACCGGCGTAGACTCAACGACCATTTCGCCAAACAATTGCGCTCAGTTCACCAAGGTCTACCATCTCCAGGTTGCCAATCATTTTAACTCCTCTTCTTATTCTCATACTGACCATTCTGTCCTGGTTCGCCTTTATTGTCAGAGTGAGGTCATATGCAAACTGGAGGAACAGCACCTCATATTCTGCATGAGTAGCTTACAATCCAATGGTATGCAGATTCAATTTGTCAAATTTGGGTTACCTCCAACAACACCCCCACCACTTCTCCCTCCATCCCACTCCCTCCCCCGCACACATGTCCCTTTCTGTCCCCCGCCCTGTCCTAGCTAGGCACACACCTATTTCTCATCTCTCTCTCCCCCTCCACCTACATCCCTTCCTCTGGCTTCACAGTTTGCAACTCTTCAATCCTTCAATATCGCATATTTTTTTCAGCACTGGCTTTTCTCCAACCATCTGCCAAGCAACCACACCCCCCCCCTTCACCATTATTCACCTATTACCTGCCATACTTTGTCCTGCCCCTGCTCTCTTCTAGCTTTACCCCCCCCTACCCGACCCAACAATCATTTTGCAAAAATGGTCCTGATCCAAGACATCATCATCCATGTTCTCCAGAGATTTTGCCTGATCCGCTGAATTACTGCAGCACTATGTCTTTTTTTTTGGAAACAAATCATCCTTAGTCTCAAGAGATTGCTTGGGAAAACGATTAGTGTCAACAAAAGCCAGATCCAAAAGGACCATGGAGATGACTGAACAGACTGTGCATTTGAGAATGTCTCAAGTTCACCATGTTATTAAAAATGTCACCGATCTCTGATGCTAGGCAATAATAACGTATTTAATCTTCATCGGGTGGTATAAGCTGGTTTTATCCCATACAAGGACAAAGTGGCCCGTTTCATTTTCCTTAAAGAAGATTGGTTGTGCTTTAACCATGCAATCAGACTACATAGTAGCAACAGAACATAACACGTTAGGTTGCAGAAAACCAACTGCAGCAAACCAACCATCGGTGAGACTGTATCAAATGCTTCACCCATTATAGAAGAAAATTCAAGTTGTAAATCACTCTCGATGATGTTACATTAACACAAAAGTGAAGCTGTTCCCCATTCCCCAACTCAAAGTTATACATATTGAAGCATTGCTGCAGATTGCAGTCCACAGCTGAAATATTCCTCAGGAGATCAACTTATTCTGAGTAGCCTGACACAATTTTTGCAAGCTCATAAGATCAACTTTAATTTCTCTTGCTGCTGGTCTCCGACCATGCATCTGTCCTGTGACGGCAAGTGCTGCTCCCTCATAATGCCTACACAACCTTCAGCACATTACAACAGTTTGTGATACTTGTTTGGGCTGAATATCTGGGCAACAGACTTGTTCTGGAGGTTATTTTCTCAATCCCAGCCATCTGGCCAAAGTAAAGCATACAAATATAGGGCAGTGTACTGGAGATAGACACAAAAAGCTGGAGTAACTCAGCGGGACAGGCAGCATCTCTGGAGAGAAGGAATGGCTGATGTTTCGGGACAACAAACCTTTCTTCAGACAGTTCCATCGTACACAGTTATATTGGATGGTCTTTTTTGTTCATTATTAAAGAAAGGATGTGTAGAGCCTCATATACTTTTTTACTTGCACTTCTCTCTAATTTCAGTCCCTTCTCTGCCACCATTAACTTTCATCACTTCTCACTGTCCTGCCTCATGTTGACTTCCTTATTCTAGTCAGTTCTCTCAAGAACATTGTAACATTAGTTCCGAAGTTAGATTCTAGGTAATCCATCTGATTCTTGGAACCCAATTAATAATTCATAGATTTAATAAGAGTTTAGAACATATATTATCACCAAAACAACTCTGGAAATTCAACAAATTATTTGTTTGATCTTGGAACAAACATGGATTGGTCATCTAAAACAAAAATCATATTACAATTGTACACACTGATACCTTTGTGAGACTACAATGTGCCATCCAAAACCCTAAGAAGTCACATAGAGCTTAGGTTCATCGTGCCATGTTCATAATTTATTTCTTGCCATTAATAGATACAGAATATATAAACAAAGGCAAAGTTCTATGACTCATTGACAATATTGAGATCTCCACCATTCCCTTGAACATCTGCCCAACTTATTTGCTCTCCAGAGCACTTGAACGTTGCACTATATCATTTTACTACCTTTCCAATGTCAATGAAGGCTCATATGTGAAAATGCATTGCAAGTTCTCAAACTAATTTTTCATGAGTTTCAGAAGGGGTATTTAATTAGTGTGACTTGTTTTTGTCCCCTGTCTCAGAGATAACAGGATAATTTCATTGTCTGGTAATAATTGCAAGCAAGGATGAGGGGGACAAGTGTGCAGAGTCCTTAAGTGTTGCTGATATGCAGGACTCAAGGAAGATAGATGTGTCACAACAAGTGAGACCAAACTGAGCCAGTTCCTGTTGTCAAACTTTACAGGTTGCATCCTGCAAACAGTTGCTTCTGTATGTGGAGCCCCTGACACCCACATACCACACTCTACCAATGAAAACCTTGGCTGATGTGCACTAAGTACAAGTTGATGGATTATCATACTTTATGAAAGGTGTTCCATTGTGTCATGCATGTAAACCTTGCACTTTGCAAGCGATGCAACACTTACCAGTTGTCCAGAAGCCTTCTCCCACATGGATCACTTCACATGCTGATTTTTTTCTCCTGCTGATCAGTACCTCTGGCAGAGTTGTTCCTGGGATGTTGCAAAGTTTGTTAACATCTCCTGGAGCAACAGTAGCAGTTGGTCTTGGGACACACCCAGTGTAGCTGTGATGGCCTTTACCTCTGCAGAGTATTGGCAGTATAAAGAAGGGTTCTATCAGTTAGCCTAAGGCTCATGTACTATGGCTGATGTGTATATTTGGACAGTGTATAGAAGACAAGGAGCAGTCCTACAATTGTACCCTATCAACAAAGACGGGAAAAACAAATGGTAGGAAAAGGAAACAAAAATTGTAACAACTGCCACATATTCCCATTGGAATAATATTATTGTCTTACTGATAAAGCCCATGACTTATGGCACTTTCATGCATTTATCTGGGGAAAACAGTAGGAGATTGTCATCATCCAGAACCTCACTGCAGGAAATAAAGTATCATTGAATTTTAACTGCTTGTACACATTATAGACAATAGACAATAGACAATAGGTGCAGGAGTAGACCATTCGGCCCTTCGAGCCAGCACCGCCATTCAATGTGATCATGGCTGATCATCCCCAATCAGTACCCCGTTCCTACCTTCTCCCCATATCCCCTGCCTCCGCTATCTTTAAGAGCCCTTTCCAGCTCTCTCTTGAAAGTATTTAGAGATCCAGCCTCCACAGCCTTCTGAGGCAGAGAATTCCACAGACTCACAACTCTCTGTGAGAGAAAGTGTTTCCTCATCTCCATTCTAAATGGCTTAAACTGTGGCCCCTGGTTCTTGACTCCCCCAACATCGGGAACATGTTTCCTGCCTTTAGCATGTCCAAACCCTTAACAATCTTATATGTTTCAATAAGATACCCTCTCATCCTTCTAAACTCCAGAGTGTACCACCGGGGAGATGGCAGCCATGCCGGCAGTCTGTTTGTCTTTTCACTCTTTTTGTTGTTTTTTAGTTTTTTAAAAAGTTTTTGTTTTAATGTTCTTCGGTTTGTTTTATGTGAGAGGAGGGGGGAGGGGATCGGGGGAAACTTTTTTTCAAGTTCCTACCTTGCCGGAGATGTGATTATTTTTCGAATCACATTCTCTGGGCTCTGTGGCCTACCATCGCTGGAGCTGGAAGCCTCCTCGGACTGTCGTGAGCCCCACCGTGGGGCGCGGACTTAACATCGGTGCTGTTCCCTTGTCTGGGATCATGACCACCGCGGAATCACCAACACCAAGGGTTCGCAGTCTCGGGTGAGGCTAGTCGGGAACTCCAACATCGCGGAAGGCTCGACCAGGCCCAACGCGAAGTCGATTGCCCAGCGCGGGGGAGCTGACACCACCCCCCGTTGTGGGAGCGGATCGCCTCGACGCATGGGACCGAATGCTGCTGGCTACGGGAGTCAAGATCATCCTGTCAATGGAGGCTCGAGGCCCACGACCGAGGAAGAACTAAGTGATGGACCTGAACTTTATTTCGCCTTCCATCACAGTGAGGAATGTGTAGGAGTCACTGTGGTGGATGTTCATGTTAAAATGTGTTTTTAAGTGATCTGTTACTATTAAATGTATGACTGACCTGGCCAATGAAATACCTCGTATATTGCAAAACATACTTGCCAAATAAAGTGTAATTCTGATTCTGATTCTGTACAATCCCAGCCACTCCATTCTCTCAGCATATGACAGTCCCGCCATTCCAGGAATTCACCTTGTAAACCTATGCTGCACTCCCTCAATAGCAAGAAATTAGGGGACCAAAACTGCACATAATAACCCAGGTGTGGTCTCACTAGGGCTCTGTACAACTGCAGAAGGACTTCTTTGCTCCTATACGCCTATGTCTGTACCTTATCAAATGCTTTCTGAAAGTCCAGGTACACTACATCTACTGACTCTCCCTTGTCCATTTTCCTAGTTACATCCTCAAACATTTCCAGAAGATTAGTCAAGCATGATTTCCCCTTCGTAAATCCATGCTGACTCAGACCGATCCTATTACTGCTATCCAAAAGTGCGGTTATTTCATCTTTTATAATTGACTCCAGCATCTTCCCCACCACCGATGTCAGGCTAACTGGTCTATAATTCCCTGTTTTCTTTCTCCCGCCTTTCTTAAAAAGTGGGATAACATTAGCTACCCTCCAATCCACAGGAATTGATCTGGAGTCTATAGAACATTGGAAAATTATCACCAGTGTATCCACAATTTCTGGAGCCATTTCCTTAAGTACCCTGTGATGCAGACTATCAGGCCCTGGGGATTTATCAGCCTTCATTGCATGTGTATTTTCTCATGGCTGTATAATAGTTCCTATTATATCTATATTAGAAACATAAAAACATAGAAAATAGGTGCAGGAGGAGCACCGCCATTCATTGTGATCATGGTTGATCGTCCGCTATCAATAACCCGTGCCTGCCTTCTCCCCATATCCCTTGACTCCACTAGCCCCTAGAGCTCTATCCAACTCTCTGTTAAATCCATCCAGTGATTTAGCCTCCACTGCCCTCTGTGGCAGGGAATTCCATAAATTCACAAGTCTCTAGGTATTTTTTTTTTTTCTCATTCAGTCTTAAATGTCCCCCCCTTTATTCTAAGACTGTGGCCCCTGGTTCTGGACTCACCCAACATTGGGAACATTTTTCCTGCATCTAGCTTGTCCAGTCCTTTTATATTATAGGAATCTTGATCAAAAGAACAAACTATTGGAGGAACACAGTGGGTTTGAGGAGGGAAATAGACATACAATGTTTCACTTCCCTCCACAGATGTTGCCTGGCTTGCTGAGTTCCTGCAGCAGTTTGATATATGCTTGAAGTGAAGAATTTATGTTTTCTTCCCCCAATTTGTTCTAAAAATCCCATTCTGTTTTGAGTTTAGGAAGGTAGCTTTTCAAATTATGTCAGGAAGAAGATAGTTTATTTTAATGTCCACACTGAGTTCCAAAATGCTGCAATAAATGAATAATAATTTTAATGTGTGATAGCTTGATTAATATGGTGAAGAAATGTAACTTTCTAACTAATTCTTTAAGATAATCAGTGTAGCAATTATAGTGGCCACTGCAGATTATTCTTTGTATACCTGGTATAAAATATTAATGTTCTTCTCCGTCTATTTTACATATTGTGAATAATGAGCCAGGGAAAGCTTATTTAGGAAAAGCTACTAACTGGCATGAAATAAAACTTAATACAGATGTTTACTGATGAAGTCTATCAATGTAACCTCAACATGTGGGTGCACTGTCAACAATTATTTTTGTTAACCAGTTTATTCCCTCAATCGAGAAGCATTGCAGATTTAACTGAGACTTACTTCAGTCTAATTTGGATGCTCACATTATCTAAGGCATAAAAGAGAAGAAAAATGAATGCATATTTAGCTCTTTTCACAACTCAGAACACTTGAGAAAATCTCATAGCCATTGGTGGGGCTTTCTCATTACATTCACAGTTATGGTAATGTAGTATTGTCATCTCATATCTCTCCCAGCATGTGTTAGCACTTCAGGCAGAAAAGAAAGCCAAATTATCTTCACTGTGAATTCACCTTCTCCCACCCCACCCCCATCCCATGCTCTACTCTTCCTATACCCAGAACGCTATTTACACTGTCCTGTTACCTACTCTTAGCCTCCTCCTGCCTTCCCTCTAAAGACTATTTCTTGTCAGCGTCAAAGCAAAACACAGTATGAGTTTCCTTGTGAGTGCTTACAACACCGAGCTCTCACTTCATCATTCCTTGTTACGGACTCTAAATTAACTTTCCTAACATCCAGTAGAGGGAAAACAAAATAAAATGTCCAACTAGATATTAGACATATCAACGCAGTAGACAATAGTCCCCATAGAAAAGTGACTGCCCCCAACTCCACCTCTTTCCCTGAAAAATGACTGAATTTGAACCAGAACATTCACAAATATGGTGTCATATGTGATCCCAAAATGATGTAGTTTGCTTATTTCTATCTAGATGACCATTCATTGTCATCATTTAGTTGCTGTTGGAACCTTCACCCTGCCTTTCTTACCTGTTGGCTTAACTCTATAAACCCAAAGTGAATTAAGCGTGTGCTGATAGGCACAAAAAGCTAGAGTAATACTGCAGGTCCAGCAGCATCTCTGGAGAAAAGTATTACATGACGTTTCAGGTTGAGACCATCCTTCAAACCTGTCTGCTGTCTGAGTCCCCATTTGCAACAACCCCATGGCATACATTGCCCTGTGTCTTTAGACTTTAATTTAAAGATACTGTGTGGAAACAGTCTCTTCGGCCCATAAAGTTCATGCCGACCAATGATCTCCCCACGAACTAGCACTGTCCCACACCAGGGACAATTTAGTTTACAAAACCAATTAACCTGCAAACCTGTATGTCTTTGGGGTGTAGGAGGAAACCGGAGCACTGGGAGAAACCGCACGCTGTCACCGGGAGAATGTACAAACTCCGTACAGACAGCATCTGTAGTCAGGATCAATCCTGAGAGTCTAGTGCTGTAAGGCAGTAAGCTATCACTCTGCTGCCCCTATTGTAGTAGCTGGTTAACCAATTTTCAAACAATTCTCCATTGTACCTTCAAATCACTTCATGGCCTTACCACTCCCTCTGTAATCTTCTTCTGCCTGATGACTCTGCTAACAGCACAACAATAATACTAGTCCTTGTACAATGGTCCTTGATCACTCCAGAATGTAATAGCTCCATCAGCAGAAGAAAAGCTTTCAGCTGCCAAAGTTCAATCCTTTGTTCTCTTTTTAACTCTCTTTAACTACTCCCACACCATTTAACTCTCTTTAACACACCCACACCCACACCCTCACCCACACCCACATACACACACCCGCACCCACACTTACACACCCGCACCCACACACACACCCACATCCACACCCACACCAACATGCACACCCACACAAACACGCACACCCACACAAACACGCACACCCACACTTGCACTACCACACACACACTACCACACATACAGTGGCACATCGGTGCAACTGTATAGTTGCTGAATTACAGCGCCAGAGATCCTCCCACACTCCAAACACATACAAGTTTTTTAGGTGAATTTGCTTGGTAAAATTGCAAAATGGCCCTCGTGTGTGTTGGATAGTTTTAGTGTGCAGGGATCGCTGGTTGGTGTGGACTTGGTGGGCCGAAGGGCCTGTTTCCGCTCTGTATCTTCAAAACCAAGAAACATGCACAAATATCCTTCTTTAACTCACTACTTTAAATCTTGTTCTTTGATCAAGACTGTAGCCATTTGCACGCACATATTAAATCTTTGCTAAGTTGCAGATAGATCTGCCACTGGATATGTCAGTGACTGAGCTTTTCATGTGCTGAGGCTCCACACAGACTTCTGGATTTAAGTTCAGCATACCATCAACCCAACACTGTCTGGCATTGAGTCCTATAGGGCAGCACGACCACCTTTACCTTCTCTCCACCGAATCCAGTGCATATGAAGCAACCCCATCCCAAAAAAACAAGGGCCTGCCCACTTGGGCGACCTAAGCTGCGAGTTTAGAAGAGTTTGCTCTGGACTCAAACTCGCAGCATGGTCGACACGAGGTCCTAGGAAATCGTATGAGGTGGCTGGAACTCTCCTTCATGCTCGAGGGAGGTTTCCGCCTACCCGCGACCTCAGCTAGATCACAGAAATGTTTTCAGCATATTGAAAAATTTTCCGCGAGTAAAATTTGGTCAGCATGGATCTTTTTCACTCGTAGTGCAGTTGAGTGGGGTCGCTATTTAATTACAGGCACTCAAGGGCAGCCGTAGACAATCTCCTTCACTGACTGGCCATTTTAATTGGCATATTGGAGTTTCCCGACTAAGGAAGACCTACCAGTAGGTACAATGCCCGCTAAACTTTATTAAACTTCTGAAAAGTTTCTCCACTCCTTCTCCCCCCCCCTTCTCCTCCGCTTCTGTCTACCTTCTGTCTCCTTTCTCTCCCCTTCTCTCCTCCCCCCTCTCCCCCACCCGCGCTCTCTAAAGGACATGCGGTACTCTGTGGCAGCAGTTTACCTTCCTCTTCATTGCACAGACTCCGCTGTCCCTGGTCCCCATGTGTTTCTGTGTCTGTGTGTGTGCGGTCGGTAGATGCAGCTCGTGGTTCGGTCAATCCAGCTCGCGGTTTCAACGCGGCTGGTCGAACCAGCTCGAGGCTTTCCAGGCGAGTGCCCTCAAGCTTGAAGGTCGAACGCACACTTCTGGACTCGCGGATTAGGTCGCCCAAGTGGGTCCTTTTAAATAAAAATTGTATTTCATTGCATTTGGTTTAAATCTTAATATGCTCGTGAGTCCTTTCATCTTTTTAATGTTTTATGGTTATTCTTATATTTTAACAGATGCGGAATGATTTTGAATATTAATGTGATTCACAAAAATTCAAAGACAGAGTCCTGACCCAAAAAGTATTCTATCCAATTTCTCTAGAGATGCTGCCTGACCGGCTTAGTTACTCCAATACTTTGTGCCTTTTTTTGTAAACTAACATCTGCAGTTTCTTATTTCTTTAGAAAAATTCAATGTACATTGCATTTTGGTGACCAGTAAACGAAGGACAAGCCTTCATTGGCTGTCAAAGCCATTCTATTAGCTTAGCACTCAGCTGCAGAGGGAGGAGCCTTGCATTGTCCTGGGCCTCACTGGTGAGCTCTTCTCAGGCCACAGTCACACCAAGGCCAGGATCTTCCATGTCTTGCCTAAAGGCACGACAACATTAATGCTTGATGGTTGCCGTTGAAGGAAAAAATACATTTATCCACTTTCCACATATAATTGTAATTAATCACTTGATAATATCCTTTAGCAGAATTGTGGAGAAAGATCCTCTTTCCATCTTTGAATAATTCCATCAGATCTTTTTCCATCCTGCCAAGCCCAGAGATGGGGCCACAGTTTAACAACTGATTAAAAGGCAAGGACCTTTGGCAGTTCTCAGCATTTACAGTGCTGCACATATTGCCAGTCCAATTTTTGGTCTCAGTAATAGAAAATGTTTTCATTGATCCAAGACTCAAATATGCAGTACATATGTGTTGGACACTCTTTCTTGACTGTGAATACTACGTGGGAATGTATGTGGCAATCAATTAAACAATCCCATGATGTCTCAAATCACTTACGGTTTTTTTTTGGAAATGTAAAAGTTGTTCTTACGCCAGGACATGTGGCAGTTAATTTGTGCACAGCAAAGTCTTACATAAAGAAATGTGACACAAACCCAGTTATTTTTCAATACTGAAATTAATGGAAGAATAAATATTAGTCAGAACAAGGAGAATTGATCAAGGTAATGATTGATCGTTTCGGAGCAAAAGTAATTCTATTTTCTGCTGTTGTACTGAATGATCAAACACAGACAAAGTACAAGATGTGGAACTCCAGCCAAGTTGTTCCTATATATTTACAACATTGGCGTCTAGCCAGCAATATAAAAACTTGCACAAGTACGAACAGTTCTAAAAAGTAAAACAAATCCAATCAAGATAATTAGCACCCAATGAATCTGATCTCAATCATTAGCAATTGATAGACGATGTCACTGACAATGCTATCAAATAGTAAGATTAAACGAGAACTTACCAGTTTGAAGTTTGATCTTTATTTTATGAGGAGTCGAGTTGAGGGATTACGTGAAGTACCCCGTACAGCCGTTGGTGCGTCAATCTTCAAAGCAGCGGAGTGAATTCACAGCTAACAATGACTGAAGTATAATGGTAAGATAACAAAGACTAGAACTACCAGCTGAGATCTATGAGGGTGGGAGCGGAGGGCACGTAGTCCCTCAACTCGACTCATTAAATAAAGATCAAACTTCAAACTGGTAAATTCTCGTTTAATCTTAATATTTTACTTTGGAGTCACGCGAGTGACTACTTGAAGACTTCAAAGCACTGTGATTTCACGCTGCAGACCCAAATCCGGCATTCTCACTACATCGATTGACTCAAAAGTCGTTAACAATCAATAATGCATCAATAATAACATTTGTTAAATGAATAACAGTTTATTTACAAATGAAATCATAACAACCCCTCTAACTCAGGGGAAAACTATAACAGAACTCAAAACAGAATCAGCAAACACGCCCAGCCTTGAAATCGGCTTGTGATAAAACCTTTGAAAGGTCAGCTCGCTGGACCATCCTGCGGCCGCGAGGATATGGTCTATTGGCATGTCCATCGCTCTTGCCGCAGAAGTTGATGCCGCCCTGGTGGAATGAGATTTGAATTCATCAGTATCAATTCCAGCACTTCCCAGCACCTGCTTAAGCCACCTTGAAATTGTTTGCACCGACACCTCATTGCGTGATTTTTTGTGACTAATAAATAATGCAGATTCTGTTCCTCTTAGAGCTTTAGTGACCTCAATGTAACGAGATAAATGTGTGACTACACACAAGCGATCATCTGTGGGGTATGCTGAAAACACAATCTTACATCCTGTCATGCCTCTTCTACTATGTTTGAGCAAATCTAAGACATAAAATACAATGGCATCTGCCGACACATGCATTCTATCTAGCCGAAGCTTTTGCAATGTTTGTATACGTTGGGCTGAAACCAACGCCATAAGCATGACCACCTTCATAGTTAATTTGGCTATAGATACGCTTGTAACAAGAGCCCACTGGCAATGAAGCATAAGAACCTCACTCACATTCCAAATACCGGCATACCTGGGTTTAGGAGGATTAGAATTGAAAATTCCCTTCATGAATCGAGAAACTAACGGATGTGTCCCTACTGTATGCAATTCTGAATTCATGGGTAAATAAGAAGCAGAGCACTTCTGGCTGAATTGATTGCACTGTAACTTAATTTTTGGTTGAAATAAAGATTTGACAAAAACTCCAATACGTCTGTGATCCCTGCAGTTTGATATGAAATATTCTGCTGTAGACAGAATTGCTCCCACTTATTGAGGTGATATATTGCTTCTGTGTACTATCTCTGCAGGCCGACGTGAGAACATCCACAGTACGATCAGACAGTCCACTCCCCAGGTATGGCCTCCTTAAAATCTGCAAATCAACAGATCAATACGATCATGTAAGGGATGTAGATCCCCAGTTACCAGTAGATTTTTATTCTTGGGAATAATCATGTGAGGCTCCCTAGCCGTTTGTAAAACAAGAGGAAACCATGCTTGTGTAGGCCAATCTGGCACTACCAATACCCCTGAAGTGGAGTCCTGCTTGATCTTTTGCAAACATCTGCTGATGAGACAGAATGGAGGAAATGCATACACAAACATTCCTCCCCAATGCAGCGAGAACGCATCCACCGCTGCTGCATCAGGATCTGGTTCCCATGAAACATATCTGGGCAACTGATGATTTAATCTAGATGCAAACAAGTCAATATCTGGCATTCCATACTGAACAATCACTTGATTAAATGCATCCTGATTTAACATCCATTCTATGTTATCATTGAACTGACGTGACCTAATGTCAGCTACAGTGTTGAATCTTCCTGGCAAATAAATTGCTGAAAGCTAGATATTTTTGTCAATACACCAGCTCCAAATCTGGTTAGCCAGTCAAGCACAAGACTGTGACTTGACTCCACCCATGTGGTTTACATATGCCACTGCTGTGGTGTTGTCAATCTGAACCTGCACATACAATTCCCTCCCGATAGAACAATAAGCTTTAAGCCCATCCCAGGTTCCCAACAACTCTAAATAATTGATCCCTCTTAACTGAAGAAGGGATGTCTCATCAACATTCCATCTGCCTCCACAACTGGAAGACATATCTGTTGCACCCCAACCCAGTGCACTTACATCAGTCTGTAATATCATTTGTAGATGGTTTATATGCAACCAATAATATAGTTACCTCAGTACCATTAACCCCGCCTAGTTAACATCAATCGTAATGCCTTCCCCTCCCTGGGTACAGTTCAGTAGAAGAATGTAGCCAGTGCTTGAGGATGTATGTAATACCTTGTGCTATCATTAAAAGATGTTGCACACTTTAAGAGTTTGTGAATTGCCTATTTACATGGTGTCAGAAGTGGGATCCCTTAGAAGCTCACATCGCAGCTTCTGGTCACGCATGCCAGTTACTAAAATGTCTCTAGTGAGCTGGTCTGTCATGTCACCAAAATGGCACCACTGGGCGAGATAACGCAAATCAGCAATAAAACATTCAACAGGTTCATCCGGCAACTGTTTCCTTGTAAAGAACCGTGCCCTCTCTAGAATGCGGTTCGAGGGCAGATCACAAATCTCCCTGCACTTACGTAGCAGGCAAGCGGGGTCACTGGCAGATTCTGCAGGAGTAGTCACCACGTTGTTGTTGTCCAGGACCGCTGGAGCGTAGGTGAAAGTTCTGGCTCTCTTCATGGCATCACGTCCGACAAGGTTGAGTAGGAGGGAGGCTTTAAGGGAGTCAGGATCAGCGCACTGTGCGATGTTGACAAAGTGTGTGAAATCAAATTAAAAAGTGGCCCAGCGCTCAGAGATGTCATCATCATCATAGGATTCAGCTATGTTGGGCTGTGAGTCGTAACAGACATCAGATTGTCTCAGCATGTTTAGACTGGATCTGGAAATCTGTACCTGTCTCCCACGGGAACTGGAATGCACGACAGGCGGCAGAGAAATGATTCAGCTTTTTACAAAAGTTACAGGCCTTGCCATAGGCGGGGCACATTGACAGTCTGTGGTGCATGTAGTTAAAGTTTGGGCACCTTTTTGGGGGCACTTCACCAGGACCTGGGTTGGCACGCAGCAGAAAAGCATTGTTTTCCATCCAAGGCTGTAGTCTCCTAAACCCAGCCAGGTTAACTGATTTATTGCCTGAGTCCCGGTGGTCATCTTGCAATACAATGACCTCAGACAATCTGCAGGCACGCATGGCTTTTTCCAACATTAGATCCGGATCCCAACAACTCTAAATAATTGATCCCTCTTAATTGAAGAAGGGATGTCTCATCAACATTCCATCTGCCTCCACAATTAGAAGACATATCTGTTGCACCTCAACCCAGTGCACTGACATCAGTCTGTAATATCATTGAAGGTGGTTCCACCAAGACCTTCCTAAAACTTTTTGAAACAATTACTATCCACCATTGTATGTCAGAAATTGCCCCAACTGACAACTGCAAGGCCTATCAAAATGGCCCCTTTGTATTCTCAGTGCCTGTTCCTTTGATCGTTGTAATTGTTGATAATGTTGAGGACCATCCTGCACAGCTGGAAATGCTGCAACAAACTTCCCAATCAACCTGGCTACTTGTCTAATTGAAGGCCATTGTTCTCCTAGGAGATTAACACAGTCCTCAATTAACTGATCCATTTTATCTCTGGGCAAAGTTACCAACATGTGATTTGAATTCATGGTAAATCCCAAATAATCAATGATTTGGACTGGTGATAATTTAGATTTATCTGGATGAACGACAAACCCCAATTGTTCAAAAGTGAATTTAACAACTGAAACTGACGACTGAGCTTCAGCATGAGTCTTTCCAATAATCAGAATATCATCTAAATAGGCCATTACCACATGCCCCTGAGCTCTGGGTAATGCTAACACAGGTTTTACCGATTTAGTAAATAGTCTAGTATCTGAAGTTAATCCATTAGGCAATGCCTTGAATTGCCACAACTGAGTCATCCAAATAAATTTCAAATATCTTCTATCATCACCATGAATAGACACTGAGTAATAAGCATCCCTTAAATCAATGCTTGCCATATAACACCCTTTGGAAACTAGATGTTTGGCTGTGGTAAAGGTTTCCATTTTGAAATGCTTATAACAAACAAATTTGTTCAAACTCATTAAATCCAGAATAATTCTACATCCCCCATTCTTTTTAGATCTGGGAAATATGCTTGACACAAATTGTCGTCTTTGATAGACTGAAGCCTCAATTACCCCTTTTTTATATAATGACTGAATCTCTGCTTGAATAAGCACATTTTATTCATCTGAAAATATAAGTTTCCGACGAGGAACATGTTGATTAGGTGGACTGTCATTAGAGTAAAATTCAATTTTCACACCTTCAATACTGCTAAGTATAAACGAATCTGATGTCAACTCCTGCCATTGTTTGAGAAACAATTTTAACCTTCCCCCAATTTCAACAGCAACATTAGTTAATTCATTTTTTGTTCCTGCACCCGCTGAGTTTCTCCAGCTTTTTGTTCCCCTCTATCTCTATCTCCCTCCCCCACCCCAGTCGCACCAGCTTCTCATTTTCACACCACAAACAGCTTACAATGGCTTGTTCCCTTTATCATTTATACTTTTTTGCATATCTTTCATTCATTGTTCCTTATCTCTCCACATCACCGTTTATATCTCTCGTTTCCCTGATCCCTGACCAGTCTGAAGAAGGGTCTCGACCCGAAACGTCGCCTATCTCCTTTGCTCCTTAGATGCTGCTGCACCCGCTGAGTTTCTCCAGTTTTTTGTGTACCCTTAGTTAATTCATTGTCTGTCAACGATTTATCCCTTACCTGCATCTGTCCTTGCTGACCTTGTTGTCCACAACCCCTTATAGAGAAAGGCACCTTCCCCTTCATACCGGTGGCAGCCTGCCAGTTCCGATATTGAAGACCTGAACGGCTGGTTCCTTCCCCTGCATCCACATTAGTGCCTTTCCGATAAGGAAAAAACCTTTTGCCTTGTTTGCCAGCCGGCTTAATGAGGGCCATGGTTTTAACATCTTCATGACAGTCTTCTACCCTTTTTGCAAGATTACCTCCAAACAGCAGATTTCGTGGTGGTACACTGGTCGGTTTGCACACACTCGCCAAGTTAGGATTAATCACTGGCCTTATAGCGGCCCTCCTGATATTGTTAATTTCAAAAAATGCACTAGAAAAGAATCCAAGTGCATCCTGGTGTGCTTCAAACATATTCCATGTATCAATAACTTTCACAAAAGCTGTGACACCTGCCGACAACAGTTTAAGCACTTTTTGGAATTTCATCTCCTGGGCCCTAGCTGGCATACCCAACTGTGACCAAATTTGGTGATTAACCACCGGTACCTTCAGGAGATCACAATTAACAGGAGCTTCATAGTTTTTTGCTGCTTCATCCATAGCTAGCTCCTGTAACTGGTGGGAGAGCATATACTGAATTGGTTCAGCCAATTCTGCCTCAATCGCCTCTCCTGCCTCTATAGGCACAGCAAATTTTTCAGCAATATTCGGAATTACCTCCAACTGAACTCCTTTGCTGCTCTCCCCCACCATAGAATCAGTGTCAGTGAACTGCACTGATGGAACATCCTCCTCACAGGCAGGATATTCCTGCAGCCCTGTAACAGGTGCTGCTAGCACAGGCTCTCCCACAGCCTGGCTTGGGCACCACTCCTCCACACGGAGCTGGTCCCTGTCGAGCATTCTTTGTAATACAATCTCGACCTGGGAGAGCCGTGAGCAAATGGACTCTCCTATGGAAGGTATAACCTCCAGGCCCGACTCAGGGTCCACGGGCCTATCTGACTTGCCAGTGGCCTTCTGCCCTACTGGCAAGCCTCCACTGCTCACAGGCAGTGGGTCTTCAACCACTGGCTGTGTAGCCAGCACCGGACCAGGTGTACCAGACGGGCCTCCATCAACAACTCTCTCCTGGTCATTTTCCCTCCTACCTCCGGAGCGCCTTGCCGACACCTTCTTCATTTTCTGCAACATTTCTCCAACAGACCTCCAACCGTCGCAGAAAATGACCACTGGAAAAAAGTTTAAAACTTACCTCGCGTTTTTAAACTTACCGCTTGGAGGAGCGCTGCTGCTCCAACCGGCCGACTGCACCAATGCGTCTGACGTCATGACGCACCAACGGCTGTACGGGGTTCTTCACGTAGTCACTCACATGACTCCGAAGTAAAACAGCATTTATGTACCAATGCACTGATGCCAAGTTTGGGTTTCATCAGGATGGCTTGACTCCTGACCTAATCACTGTTTGATCCAAATATGGACTAAAGAACTCAATTCCAATGTGGAGGTAATATTGACAGTCTGACATGAAAACAACACAAACAGTACTTAACATAATATTAAAGAAATATTAAAATACCCTGAATATAGTAATCCAGTGGGTGCAGAATATATCCCTATAATAGAACCAAAGGCATGAGCCCCAGAGCCAAATGCACTTGAACAACAATCCTTCAGTTCAGTTTCAACACTGTTATTGAGCTGGAGTAACTCAGCGGGTCAGGCAGCATCTTTGGAGAAAACAAATGGGTGATGTTTTGGGTTGGGACCCTTCTTCAGACTGAAAGTAGGAGGAGGGGGGTGGGGGGGGGGGGGGGGGGGGGGGGTGAAGGGATGGAAGCGAGAAATGACTAGGACCAATCAAGGCTGACCACAAAAATACATTTTTCTTTCTCCAGAGATGCTGCCTGACCCGTTGAGTTACTCCAGCACCTGGTGTTCATCTTTGGTATAAACCAACATCTGCAGTTCTTTGTTTCCATGATTATTGAGCTGATTATGTGGAGTTTTGCCAGGTATATCCTGTCCATAAAAAGCAGAACAAGTGCAAGCTAGTCCATTGCTTCCCTATCAGTAAACTGTAAGTAGGCAGCAAAAGATAGAAGGCATGGTTGTCAATGGTATTCAACTGCATCTAATCCCCAATACTACTCAGTGATACCCAGTTTGAGTTGTGCCAGGCCCACACAGCTCCAGACTGATCCATTGTTTTCTTCTAAACATGAACCAAAGATTTGAGTTCCTGAGATGAATGAAATTGACCACCATCGATTGCAAGGCAGCATTTAATTTATTGTGGCATCAAGGAGCTCTGATAAATGTAAGTCAGTGACATCAAGAAGAAAATTCTTCATTGGTTGTAATCACATTTGCACAGATGATGATGCTTATTTGTTAGAGGACAATCATCTCAACTTCTGAACATCATTGCAGAGTTCCATAGGATGGTGCCCTAGGTCCAGCAATATTCAGTTGATCCATCAATGTAATTTCTTTATCATAAATTGAAAAGAGAGTGTTTGCAGGTGATTATACAGTTTTCAATTCCAAGTGTATTTTAGAACATTAAGCCATCTGTCCCTGCAGCCTGCGTGGAGAGGGATTCCTGGAATGCATTCTGACTGGTTTTCTAGTCCAATACATGGAGAAACCAAATAGAGAGCAAGCCATCCAAATGGGTTTTGTGTCATGAGAAAGGATTAAAGCAATCCTATCATACAAGGCCCCTCAGGGATTATTGACAATAATCTTACAAATTTTGCCCATAAATTGGAGGAGTAAAAGAAATAATTTGGAGATGAGGACTCCTAAAGGGAACTATGAAGGTATGAGGAGAGTGTCAGCTAATAAACATGCAGTAGCTTTACTAGTTGGATTTATGGTGGATTGGCAATGACAATCATTTAAGGACAACATGAATGAACCACAATTCCAGTTGAAACATGGCTCAAGTGTGGCTAAAAAGGTAAAATCAAGACAACATCAGCATTATGAGAGGATTCAGAGGTGGCATCTAAGAGGAGGGATATAATTATGTAGAACGATCAGTCAGATAAATTAGCCGAAAGAGCAGCAAGCCTCTAGAACTGCAAATTCATGAAGGAGCACCAAGGAGATAAATAGCACATGGAAAATAGAGAATGGGATTAAGCTTACAATTAACATTTAAAAAAACTGTTATGTTTGGAGAGAAAGATTGGTGAAGATAATGTAGGTCCTTGCATTCAGAAACAGGGCAAGTTGTAATTGGGAACAAATAAATCGCAGAGCACCAATTAGAGAGTGCAATGTCATAAACCAGATTTTGTGTAATGGGAAAGGATTGATTACAAAGAAAAACTCAAATAGCTTCTGTTGGATTTTTGAATTCTCAATGATTCCTGGAGCCCAGTGGTAGCGTTAAAATTTTTATTTCACTTCCTACAAATGTCTGGGAACTTATAGAATCAAGTGAGCAGGGAAACTGAAGAAAAATTAATTATTAGCAGGGATATTGTGTAGAAATATTAATGAAATGAAAGCTGATAAAATCCCAGGGTCTGATAGTCTACATAGCAAGAGTACTAAAGGAATTGTTCTACAAATGGTGGATGGATTAATATTCACTTTTCAACATTCTTTGAATTCAGCATCAGTACAGATTTAAGATAATTTGCGGCAGCTCATTGGTGCAGTAGTAGAGTTTCTGCCTTACAGCGCCAAAGACCCAGGTTCAATCCTGACTACAGGTGCTGGCTGTAGAAAGTTTGCTTGTTTTCCCTATGATCGCATAGGTTTTCTCTGGGTGCTCCAGTTTCTTCCTATGTTCTAAAGAGGGGCAGGTTTGTAGGTTAATTGTCCTCTGAAAATTGTCACTGAGTGTGGGCAAATTGTCACCAATGTATGGGTGATCATTGGTCAGTGCGGACTTGGTGGGCCAAAGGTCCTGTTTCCACTCTGTATCTTTAAGTATGGTATAGGTGGACAAGGCTTTTGACAAGTTCCCACATGTTAGGCTAGTCCAGAAAATTAAGGCACATGGTGTTTAGGCAAACTGGATCCAAAATTGGCTTGGCGATAAGAAGCAGAGGGTAGCAGTGCAGGGTTGAATTTTTCTGACTGGAAGTCTGTAACTGGTACTATAACACAGGAATGATACTGGGAAGATTGATATTTGTCATTTATGTAAGTAACTTGGGTGAGAATGTGTATGGTCTGATAAGCAAGTTTGCTGATGGCACAAAGTTGGTGGCATCGTAGAAAATTATGAAGATTGTGAAAGGATACAGGTGGGCATCAGCTTGGAAGTTGAGTGGAAGGGTGGATGGATTTTAATTCAGCAATTGGAGGTAATGCATTTTGGGCCATCTATTTGTAAATATTTTGTATATGGCAGGGATATTAGAAAAGTTTATGTACAAAGGGACATTATGAGCTTGGGATGTAAATTCATAGTTCCCTAAAATTGGCAACACAGGTGAATAAGTTAATGAAAAAGGCATTTAGCTTGCTTGCTTTGACAGGCAGAGGTATTGTGTATAAACTGGTACAGAAAGAGTGGAGAAGAGAGTCACCTTGATGTTGCCTGCAATGGAGGGTTTTAGTTTGACAATGTGATTGAACAGGCAGGGATTATTTTCCCTGGAGCAAAGGAGGCAAAGGTATGTATTTATGGACCTTTGTGCAATTATGAGGGGTGTAGATAGGCACAGTCATTTTCTGAGGGCAGGGGAGTCTAAAACTACAGGACGTAGGCTAAAGATAAAAAGGGAAATATTTAAAGTAAACCTGAGGTGCAAGTTTTTCCACAGATTGTCTGGTGGTTAATGGGAACAAGTTGCCAGAGGCAGTAGAGGTAGGTAAAATCATGTTTACTTAGCATCTGGAAACATACACGGATGGGAAAAGCATTGAGGTAAAAAATGCAGAAAAATAGAGTGAGCTTAGGTAGGTATCCTGGTCAGCATAGATTAGTTCACAAGTTCTAGGAGTAGAATTAGGCTATTTGGCCCATTGTGTCTACTCTGCCATTCAATTATGGCTGATCTCTGCCTCCAAAGCCCATTTTCCTGCCTTCTCCCCATAACCCTTGACTCCCATTCTAATCAAGAATTTGTCTATCTCTGCTTTAAAAATATCTACAGCCTTGGCCTCCACAGCCCTCTGTGGCAATGATATCCACAGCTTAACTACCCTCTGATTAAAGAAGTTCCTCCTAACATCCCTTCTGAAAGAGAGCCCTTTAATTCTGAGGCTATGACCTCTGGTCCTAGACTCTCCCACCAGTGTAAACATCCTTTCCATGCCTTTCATTATTCTGTAAGTGTCAATGAGCTCCCCCTCAACCTTCTAAACTCTAAATTCTAAACTTGAGATGAAGGCCTGTATGCCTTATGATTCTGTGACTCTAATAATAAAACGTGTTAATAATGATTGTTGTCACTGGCTAAGGTGATATTTTCCTGTCCAAGATCTAGTTAACTTGCGAATACATTGACAAATTCAAAATTGTTTGACAGTCTTGATGCTGTAATTCACCTCAGCATCACTAGGTGAAGGACATGGTGATTCAGACATTCTTGTTTCTGATCATTACTGCCTTCATTTTAGATGTTTGTATGAGGACATAGGCTAAAACGATTGTGCTCAGCCACATTGATCTTTGTTACGGCATTGAACAACTTCATTTTCTCCACAATTTAAAAAGTCGGACTAAACGCAACAAGGTTTTGACCCAAAATGTCGAAATATTCCTTTCCCCCTACAGGAGCTGCTCAACCCACAGCCTTTCTTCAGCAGATTCTTTATTGATCTGGATTCAACCATCTGCAGTCCCCTGTGTCTCTTAATTATGCATTAAATTATGTGTTGCCCAGCTTGAGCCCCATTGTTTGTTCATACCTCTCCTTTTAGAACCTTTCTTAAATCCTCTTTTTTGGACCATTTATGTTTTCATTGCCTGCTCTCATATCTACTGTGGTTCATTGTCAATTGTCTTCTGAGTGGTGGGTGGCGCCGCACAATGGCAGCCTCGCAAACTGTCTGTCTAGTCCTTTTCATCTTTTGTTGTTTTTAGTCTGTTGTTAAATGTATGTTTTAGTGTATCTTTAGTCTGGTATTATGTGTGGGGTTGTGGGGGGTGGGGAAAACTTTTTTTTAATCTCTTTCCTCGACGGAGAAGGCAACTTTTTCCATATCATATCTCCGACCACACTGCGACCTAACATCATGGAGCTGGCAGTCCCTTTGCTGGGGATTGACTTCCGGAGCTCCACCGCCGGAGCCTGTGAACTTAACCTCACGGAGCTTGCAATCCCTTTGTCAGGGATCAACATTGGGAGCTCCAACCATGGGAGCCTGCAGACTTAACATCGTGGAGCTTGTGGTTCCTTGGTTAGGGATGGACTTCAGGAGCTCCATCTGCTGGATCTATGACCGCCCTGATTGCGAGAGCTTTGATCACCCCGATGTGGGAGCTTCAATCGCCGGTTCCAGGAGCTTCGATCGCCCCAATTGCGGATGGTTCGACTGCCCAAACCACGGGAGAAAAGGAGGGAAGAAGATAATATGTTATTGCCTTCTATCGCAGTGCGCTGTGGTGGATGTAAATGTTAGTTTTTATGTAGTAGTGTGTCTTGTTGCTGTTTTGGTATAGCTGAGTGGCAAATCAAATTCCTTGTATGATTTTATATACTTGGCTAATAAATTAATTACAATTACAATTACAATAACGCACCTGAGAAGGCTCTTGGTTTGTTATTCTGTTAAATACACATTGTCATGCAAAAGATGGTAAAATACTAACTTGGAAATCAAAGGATTTTTCCAGCCATCGGCATGAAAAGGAATGCAGAGTAAATAAACTATAGATTTATGGTTCAGATTCATACTAAACATGCTTATTGAAACAAACAAAAGGGCTGAATGCCTCCAATTCCAGTATTCCAGGCTATCTTCACCGATTGAGAACATTTAATTGAGAAGTTGGCTAAAAAGTGACATTGAAGTGCATTACATCTTCAGTTAGAGAAGAATATTCACAGGAAAAGAAGGAACAGAAACCTGATTCTTAGTTGCACAATGAAATGCGTGTGCACACGGATACGTTGCAAATCCACCCTCACTTTGGCTGCTACAGTGTTGATTATGTGATTTTATTTACAACAAAATTGCACTTTTATACATCCCAGCATAATATAAGTGCAACTTATAAAGAGAAGCCAAAGAAAATTGCAGAAAAAGACTAATAAAAACAACCAGGACAGCTTAAAGGTTAACAGAATCATTAGATCTATACAGAGTTTCGTGGTTTGGGATTCATTATTCTTTTGGTTGACATTGTTATCCTGTTGCTATGGATACTATTTTTAGCACATGTGCAGAATATCTTGTGTAGTACTTCAAAATTCTGAATGTCAGTTTCATTATTCTTTAATGCAGGTTGTTCAGAATATGACCCTTGTTCTATTTATCAAATCATAAAATTGTACAAATTACAGCACGGCGGAAGCCTATTTTGCTCATTGAGTCTACGACAAAGCTGGATTGTTATTTTAAATTTACTAGTATCTACAAGCACCAATAAACACCTATATAGGGATAAATCTATCCACCCAAAAAAGATTGCTAAGGCAATGATTAGTACCTGTAGCACTGCTGAGCCTTGCACTGAGTATGTCGTATATAATGCTATATATTATGACCCTGAGTGGTGTTAGCAATCCATGCACCTACTTTGCATCAGGTTCAGTACATGCCAATTCCTCCAAAATGCTGGTAACCTCATAGAATAGCCTGCCCTCCTGATCAGCACTCCAGAAACCAGCAACCACATGAAATAAATGCTGCATGGATGGTCATGTTTGATCCTTTCTCTCAAAGTACACATATATTTTACTTGTAGCAAGTATCTATTCTTTTCCCCTAGTTTGAGAGCCATTTTGCTGTTGAACCATATTTCAAAATGTCAACATACTAAGTGTTCCTTAAAGCTGCAATGCATCAGTTTCCTCTGTCTATTTCCCTTGGGAAATGCCATTGTCTGTTGCTTGGACAGGAACAATTGGAATCTCTATTCCTCCATTTGCAGGTTCTGAAGGAACAGAGAATTGAGAGCAGAATAGCTTGTTCATTGTGCTGACTGGAATCATTATGTATCTGGGTTTTCTAAGACTGATCACAGTCACTGCACAACAGGAGACCATTTGGCACATTGTATTTGGTATTTGATTTATTTTTGTCAAATGTACTGAAATACAATGGAAAATGTTGTTTTGCATTCTAACCAGGCAAATCATACTATGATTTATATAATCATACTTTTCATGTGTACAATCAAACCGTACATGAATACAAAAAAAGGGGAAGAAACAGAGTGCAGAATAATGTTACAGCCACAAGTAAAGTGCAGATTAACAAAATGTAAGGGCTACAATGAAATAGACTGGAAAATCAGGAATACATCCTTAGTTTATGAGAGCCTACTGTACAGAAGAAATGCGTGAGCCTTGTTACTACCAACGCCAGTCGTGTCAGTAAGACCAGATAAGCAGAAGGGTGTGAGACTTGTGACTTGTGTTTTACTAATCCTATCACTGTATTTCACTATGCTTTAATAAAGTTAATTTATTTGAATCCTTGAAGTATTCTTTCTCCATTATTGATATGAATCCTTCAAGCCGCCTTGTATCATTACATTTTTGTATAGTTGTCAAGGATCGGTGCAAAATGATGAAAAGAAGAACAGAGAGCTGAAATGCAAGATTTTTTTTCTGTCCTAAGATGGACAGACAACGCAGAGGGATTCATTAGCGACAGAATTGTCTTACCTTGTCATAGCTTGTTGAGGGTGGACGTAGAGGGGGGGGGGAGAGGGGGGGGAAAGGGGGAGAGAGGGGGGAGAGAGGGGGGAAGAGAGGGTGGAGAGAGGGGGGTAGGGGTGGGGGAGAGGGTGGGGGAGAGGGTGGGGGAGAGGGTGGGGGAGAGTGGGGGAGAGAGGGGTGGGGAAGAGGCTTTTAAGAAGTATAATAAAGTTTAGCAGGCATTTTACTTACCAGTCGGGTTTCCCTGGTCCTGAAAACTCCAATGAGCCAATCAAAATGCCCGGTCAGCGACTGCCTGTAACTAAATAGCGACCCCACTCCACTGCCTGTAACTAAATAGCGACCCCACTCCACTGCACTATGAGTTAAGAAGAACCATGCCGACCAAGTTTTACTTGCGTAACTTGTTCCAGTTACCTCATAGGACCTCCTAGGACCACATGTCGACCATGCTGTGAGTTTGAGTTGAGGGAAAACTCTTCTGAACTTGCGGATTAAGTCACTGCAGTGGGACAGCCCCTTTAGGAAAACTGAGGAGCCATCAGTATTACACAGCCAGGCCACACTGGGACACATAATTGGATGAGTCATGTAGGCTGTTAACTCCAAAGGGTGGAATGTCTTGTAAGGGTAACATTCTCAGCTAAAATGGAATATTGATTGATTGAAAGATAAGCATGGAAACAGGCCCTTCTGCCCAGCAAGTTTATGCTGACCGTCGACTACAAGTTCACAGTTGTTCTATATTATCCCATTTTCACATCCACTTTCTAGACACGAGGGGCAATTTACAGATTTGCAATCAACCTACCAACCCACACATCTTTTGGATGTGGGAGGAAACCAAACACCCAGAGGAAACCCATGTGGCCAAAGGGAGAACATGAAAACTCCACACAGACAGTACCCGAGGTCAGGTTTGAACGCGGGTCTCTGCCATTTTGAAGCAGCAGCTCTACCAGATGTACTACTGCACCAATTAGTTTTCCGCTAACCGTGCCTATGTCAAGCAAGCAGTCTCGCATGGAAAACCAATGATGTGCTGAGAAAAATAATTGGGCTCACTTGCGAGGACTAGTCAATCACGAGGCCTCAAGGACATGCAGTAGTAAGACAAGACAAACTTCTCTTCTCAGAGATGTCTGCGATTAGCTCAGTTTCTGATGTAAAAAAAATAATCCCTGTGCCCATCACTAAGGAGAATACCTAGTTTCAAAACCATAGTTGACTTTTGTTCGTAGATGGAGAAAGAAGCGCAGGTTTACAGAATATAAATGCATGCTGCCTGTGAGCTCATTGGACTTCGCCTCGGACTGGGATATGGAATAGGGCCAGGACCCTGCATTTCTCCAAGCCAGACTGCTGTGAAGGAGACCCCAGCACATAGAAGAAAGGTGTGGGACTCGCAGATATCATATGAGTGAAGATCCGATGAGCACGAAGGGTGAGACTTGTGATTTACTTAATTCTTTACTAATTATTTTACTGTATTTCACTTTGCTTTAATAAACGTAGTTTCTTTGTAACCTTGAAGTGCACTTTCTCCATCATTGTTCTGAATCCTCGAAACCTACTTGTATCATTGCATACTTTCAGACAGTCATTTTGAACCTGCAATTTTAAGTACATTTGCAATGAACATTTATAGCAAAATAAAATTGCAGATCTGGGAAATTCACAATTTCCAATGTCCTCAGCTGAAAAGACAGAGTTATGAAAATCAACATCAGTTTCAGCAAAACAATTAATAGTCGACAACAACATCTGAGGTTATTGTCACAGTGAGCATATGTGACAGTATTTGTCCTAGATTTTATAGCCACTGTGAAGATCAGAACCAAATCCTCACTTACCTTATGTTGATCTTCCAACTGCCTGGACATTGATATATCCTGGAATATTTAACAGTTTAGCTTAGTTTAGTTTAGTTTAGAAATACAGCATGGAAACAAGCCCTTTGGCCCACCGGGTCCGCGCCGACCAGCAATCCCTGCACATTAACACTATCCAACGCACACTCAGGACAATTTCACATTTACACCAAGTCAATTAACGTACAAATCTGTACGTCTTTGGAGTGTTTGGGGCAAACCAAAGATCTCGGAGAAAACCCACTCAGGTCATTGGGAGAATGTACAAACTCCGTACAGACAAGCATCCAGAGTCAGGATGGAACCCGGGTCTCTGGCCATTGGCTCATTACGTCTTTGTTAATCAAAGCCTGATTTTTGGTTCATCCTCTTGGTTCAAAATCCCATGGGTTTCTACTTTTCAACTGCATATCCAGGCATTTTTTTTTAAATGCAGTGATCATACTTACACCACCTCAACTTGAGCAACGAACCCAATACCTTGCCTACTTCTGAATTTTCTTATTCTGATTTTTCTTTCTCTAAACTTCAAAACCTCCTCATTTCCAATTGTAATATATCCAATAGAGGACCTCAGATGCTGAAGGGGTAAGTTCATTGTATAATGACAGTCATAAGACACAGAAGAAGTGTTTATTATATTCCAACACCCAATAACAAAATCATGTTGGTAGTAGAGGAGTCCAGAAGTAGAGAGCATAGCTTTAAGATAAGAGGACAAAGATTTAAAAGAGAACTGAGGGGCAATATCTCCATGTAGGGAGTACTGCGTGTACAGAATGAGTTACCAGAGGAAATTGTAGAAGCAGGTACAATGATGATGTTTAAAAGACCTTTAGACAGGCACATGCATTGGAAATGTTTAGAGGGATATGGGTCAAAAATATGGATATGTCAAATGAGACCAGCTCAGCTACAAAATCTGGTTGGCATGAATGATTTTGGCTAAAAGGAATGTTATTTTATAGCTATGACTTACTAACTCCCTACATTTGGAACTTTATCCCAGTACATAATGATGTCACTTTGCCCTCTGGCATAAACCACGCCCACTACCCACTACCCCTTGAGTGAAACAACCTTTCCTCAATTCACCTTCAGTTCTTCCCCCATTTAGTTCAAGCATATGATCCCTAATTAATGATTTTGTTTTGCAACGGAGAATAGATTTCAATTGAAATTCATGCTTATTAGATCTAACCCCCTCATAACTTGTGAAGCTTTAAGGGGCTGTCCCACTTGGGCGACCTAATTGGCGAGTTTACAAGAGTTTGAAAAAATGACATGTTGAAGAACTCCTTCGACTATGTTGAAGACCTCCTTCGACCTCCTTCGACTATGTTGAAGACCAGCTTCGACTAGCTATGACTAACTTCGGGAAAATAGACACTGAATAGTGGAGAGTGATGATGACCTCCTTCGACCTCCTTCGACTATGTTGAAGACCAGCTTCGACTAGCTATGACAAACTTCAGGAAAATTGGACACTGAATAGTGGAGAGTGAAGATGACCTCCTTCTCTTTTTCACACAGAGTGGTGAGTCTCTGGAATTCTCTGCCACAGAAGGTAGTTGAGGCCAGTTCATTGGCTATATTTAAGAGGGAGTTAGATGGGGCCCTTGTGGCTAAAGAGATCAGGGGGTATGGAGAGAAGGCAGGTACAGGATACTGAGTTGAATGATCAGCCATGATCATATTGAATGGCGGTGCAGGCTCGAAGGGCCGAATGGCCTATTCCTGCACCTATTTTCTATGTTTCTATGCTTCTAATCTCCTTCGACTATGATGAAGGCTATCTACTATCTATCAACAGAACTCGCAGATTAGGTCACCCATGTAGGACAGGCCCTTTAGTTAAATCCACCCTCAGTCTCCTTTGGTCCCCTGTGCTCTCACTATGGTATTTAAATCTCCAAAAAGGTGAAAGAATGATTTGGAAATATTCAAGCAAATTCCAAAGTTTTAAAAATGAATTAAAAATATTAAAAAAACTTGAAATAATATTTAAAACATTTAAGGAGAGGAATAACAAACCTATACTTTTCAGGTAAATACCAGAAAGCATGTGACTTCAGGGCATGCACAGGCACATCTTGGGAATTATGCAGCTACTGTGAGCAACCTATTGTCTTGGTGTCCTTGTCACTGGACTCACCATTCAGACCAGCAACAGTGCTCAAACTTCCCAGTCAGGTCTGGATCCAAAGGCAGCTGAGAGTCTGGTGCACAATTTAAAATAAGGTTCCTCAGCACAAATGCTGCTGCACTTCTTAGGATTGTGGTGCTGCAGAGCAGAAGCAAAGGGGAAGAAAACATTTGGGTGATATTTTTTGTTATGTTTTAACTTGCATTTACTTTTAAATGCATGTTTTAAATGCATTTACTTTTTATCTCATTACAATATTTTAAATAAACTCCACTTGTTCATTTCTTTTGGTTTTCAATTTCAGGGAGAAGTACTGTGACATTTATTATCCATTGTAAATTTGAGAATTGACAAAGCTGGGATGAGCCTTTACATCTATCAAGGCTTTGGGGAGTTTGGGTATGCACAAGATGAACATGCCTTTGGACGCCATGCTCCTGTAATCCTAAATTGACTAGGGTCAGCAGGGTGGACTTTCCACCTGTGGACCATGCATGTTTAAATGAGGAATGACTCAGGGCTGCAGTTGTGCAGGGCTGGCCCAATCCAGCAGGATCTGGCCCAATAGACTGCCCAATGAAGGTAGGCCACTGAGGCCAGCCCTTGCTTGTCCCGTGGATTACGAATCGGAGAGGAGGTGGAAGGAGACGGAGATGGTGGCGGACATTGGACAAAGGGCCTGGTGAGAGAAACAGGGGGGTCTTAACTTCCACACCCTTGAGGTCGGCTGCGGAAGGAGCCCCCTAGTGAACAAAGGCTGAACATGGAGTGGGAAGACAGTTCTCGGTGAGACCAAAATGCAGGAGGGAGACAGCTGCAACATATGGATTTGGTGGGCTGCTCTATGCATACTGCACTAACTGGGGCGATTGTGTTTATGCACAGGCATAGTCTTGCGGAATTGTATGCAAACAATGTATTTCACTGTACCTGATGCACATGACAATAAAGAACCAATTAGCCATTGGCCAATAAAAAAATCTTAGGCACTCACAAAAACATTTGAAAGCAGCCAACTTTTGAAAATCAAAACACATTTACTTTAATTTATTTCTGCTGTTCTCTTCCATCAATTCCTCATAAAATCCAACCCTGTAATGACGGAATTCTTTTTCAATTAAATCCCTGAGACTTTGTGCATGGGAAGAAATCTGACACAACAGATGTGCTGTTTTCTAAGTTTGTTTTCAGAAGGTTTAAACTATTTTGTATGATGAAAATAAAAAATAAATAAACAGCAGATTACAGAAATAAAACTAAAATTCTGCAGAGACTCGGATCAGGCCGAATCTATGGGGAGAGAAACAGAGTTAACTTTCAGGTTGAAGGGATCTCCAACCTGAAATGTTGACCTGTTTCTCTTCCCACTGCTGCCTGACCTGCTGGGCGTTTCCAGCATTTTCTATTGTTAAAGATGTCCAGAGCTTCGAGTTGCACCATTTTGCACTTGCAAAGGGCAGGGGGGTAATTGAGGCACATACCAGAAAGTCATAGCTGCTATCAAGGTTAACTTAGGCTAGCAGAAATGACAAGTTTCAGGATGTGAATAGTTTGGACAAGTTTGCATGTGATTCCTGCAGCTCAGAAGAGCATCCTGCAGTGATTATTTTTCTATTCATGGTTCGGTTCAAGGAGCTCAGGAAAGTTGGTGCAGATTGTAATTAAACTGTACCCACGGTCTCAAATGCAGACAGCACACAAACTTCATTTTATCTCCTCATTTACACCAGCTCTGCCTGTAGCTAGCACTTATCGGCACTCAGCAGGAGATCCAATTTCATGAGTTTTTAAGAAGACTTAAGGGCCTGTCCCACTTTGCGATTGTTTTCGGCGACAGCGAGTGTCAGTGACTGACGTCCGTAGTCGCCCTAAAAACCATCAGGTTGTACGACAATCTACGACAGGCTACGACACTCCGCATCACCTGCCTTCACAACAAAAGAAGGTTACACTGAAGTATAACAATCACATTGGAAATGAACTTATCTACAATAAATCTAAGGACCATTAACTTTTGAAGAGATAAATTGTTTATTTAACATCTGCTTAAAAATAACATCATATTGAAAAACAACAATTGGTTTAACAAGAAAGGTTTAACTTCAACAAAAGTAACTGTATATATTTAACGGCATATTTCAAAGAACATCATACTTAAGCAAAAATATTATTCAACAACAATAATCAGATCTGACAATAACATTACCATTTACATCAACTCCAATGAACTTCAACAAGACAAAAATATCTTAATTTTTTCATCACAGTAGAAAGAACATCATTTCAGATGTTCTTAATAATATACTTTGTACATTAATGTATTTTTGTACTTTTCATTCTTTATTGGCCCCTGGCTATCTTCAGCCAAATAATCTAAAAAGTTTTGAAAGACGGCACTTTATATACCCGCGACATTGGGCGTCGCCCGCAGAACAGTATACGTCAGCGTGTGACAGGGTGCACGACATGATAAGACACCCAGATGTCACCTGAAGATTTTGAACATTGCAAAATCCAGGGGCGGCAGGGTGAAGCCACTCGTCACTACGTGTCACCACGCGTCACGCCCCGACCACGCTGCGAGAACCTCTTTTCAGGCTGTCGCCCAAAATGTCGCCCAAGTGGGACAGGCCCTTTAAAGCTAGCCCCGTAACACCTTAAAGGGAAGGTGGAATTTTAAAACAAAATATAAGAAATAAGAACAAGTAAAGGCCATTGGCCTCTGGTCATTCAACCACGATTCAATTACATCATGGCTAATCACTTGACTCATCACAACTTTTCATTACTAATCCCTTGTCCTTAATTAATTTAATATCTAAATAACATGATCCTGAATCTGTGTGGCAACTGTGCCTCGATAGACCACTGGTGCTGAGAATTTCATCTCCTCTTCTTTCTGAATGGCACGCACTTATTTACAGGTCCTGAATCCTGGTTTTCAACTCCTACCCAGGGGAGTCATCAACATTGCACTTACCTTATCGAGGCCCTTAAGAATCTTCAGAGATCACCTCTCATTTATTTCAGCTTTAGAGATCATAGTCCTCTTCTGCTTCATTCCTCCCCATAAAATAAATGTTCATGCACCCGTCATCCCAGGCAGCAAACTTTGTTGCACTCCCTCTATTTCTTCTTTAGGTATGGAGACCAAATTTGTACTCAATATTCCAGACATGGTGTCTGTTGCAATATGACTACATCAAAAGTTTTTGCAACTCATTCTGGCCATCTTCATAAATGAAATGCTAACTGGTGTACAGCCAGCTGAAGACCATAGAATAGTACTTTTCTATTCCACCATACCCTTAGTGAGATACATGACTCGCACCCAAACTTCACAATATGCATCCACTGCCAGCTACTCGAACAAAACAGGCATATCAGACTTGACAGTCAATAACATGGCTTCTTCTCTCTTGCAGGAATAGCACATAATTGTTGGTGACAGCAGCTAAAAGGCAGAGATAGGACATCTGCACTCCTTACTGCCATGACTTGCCATCAATGTAGCAGCCGTGAGAGAGCCTGTGACCACAAGAAAGGCTGAACATTTAGAAATACAGGTAGCACTATCCTCAGCCTTAATCATCTTTCTCCATGCAACTTCACCCTCATCTCAATTTTTCTTAGTTTAGTATAGAGATACAGGAACAGGCCCTTCAGCCCACCGAGACCGCACCGACCAGCTATCCCAAGCACTTATGAAAATTTTACATTCATACCACACCAATTAACCTACATACCTGTACGTTTTTGGAGTGTGGGAGAAAACCGATGATCTCGGAGAAAACCCACGTGGTCACAGGGAAAACATACAAACTCCGTACAGACAAGCACCTTTAGTCAGGATCGAACCTGGGTCGCTGGCGTTGTAAGGCAGTAGATCTACAGCGTTGCCACTTTGTCTGTGTACAGCGACCCATTTTGTTGCCGCCCGTTCTTCTGTTTCGTAATTGCAAATTGAGTATCTATCTTGTTGTTTCCCCCTTCGCGTAATACTTCCAGCTACCAGTACAGATTTTAAATACTGCTGGTAACATTGAGGTTAGTAGAGGCAACATTTGCCTATAGTCATGGTGGCGCAGCGGTAGAGTTGCTGCCTTATAGCAAATGCAGCGCCGGATACCCGGGTTCGATCCCGATTACAGGTGCTGTCTGTATGGAGTATGTACGTTCTCCCCGTGGGTTTTCTCCGAGATCTTTGGTTTCCTCCCATATTCCAAAGACCTACAGGTTTGTAGGTTAATTGGCTTGGTAAATGTAAACATTTTCCCTAGTGGGTGTAGGATAGTGTTAATGTACGGGGATCGTTGGTCGGCAGATCCGGTGGGCCGAAGAGACTGTTTCCGTGGTGTATCTCTAAACTAAACTAAGTAACGGATTGCAGCCAGGTCAGGTCAATTATATTCCAGAAGGCCACAACATGGAGGGGAAACACAAAATTCAGAGATGGAAGAAGATTCTCAAACCAAAACATTACCCATTCCTTCTCTCCAAAAATGCTGCCTGTTTTGATCAACAAAGAATACAGCACCAAATGTCTCTAATATGAAATACACCACCTTCTGCCTGCCACCATCAAGCCAATTTTGTATCCAATTTACATTCTAACTCTGAATGCAATGTGTTTTAACCTTCCAGACTGACCAATCATGTGGGACTTTATCAAAGAACTTGCTAAAGTCCATGTAGACAACATCCACAACCCTGCCCTCCTCAATCCTCTTGGTCGCCTTCTCCAAAAAAAAATCAAATTTAATCTACATAATCTCCTGCAAACCAAACCTGATCACTGACCAGTCCTTAAATTTCCAAACGTAAATACATCTGGACCCTCAGAATCCCTTCCAAGATCCTTGCTGCGACCTGCCCTGCAAAGAGTGGGTCTCCCTGAACTGGCTCCGTACAGGGGTCAGCCAGTTCAACGCCAACGTGTATCGCTGGTGGCTGCGTTCATCAGCAGCCTGCATGTGTGGAGCAATCCAGCAAACAGCGCAGCACGTCATTTATGACTGTGCTGTCCTCCGGCCCCCACCTCACGGCCCTCAAAAACAGCACATTGAACTGGCGCCTGGAGGGCATTACATAACCTCTGCTGCCTCAAACGCAAGAAGAAGAAGCCACCACTGATGCAAGGCCCAGTGGCCTGTAGTTCCCTGGTTTGTCCTTTATAATTAAAAGCACAGATGTAAAAGTTATTGTCAGTCTGATAACTATAGTTTAAAAATATCACTTTGGTACTAAACTCTAGCTAGATCCAGAACCAAATGCTTTTAGGACACCTTTGAGGACTTCATAAAATTAATCGCTAACTGGACATGAACCTATGTCCCTGTGACTTTGCCTAGAATACGAGAACATTTGTTATTGTTTGGTTAAGATGAGATTGATCAATAGGAGAAGAAATTTGTCAATTTTCCCACTTCAGCTGGAGAGTGCAACTCTCAACTTTGATAAGTGAATTGCAGTCAGCTTATCAATGTTACTTTAGTTGTTTACCTGAGCCTAATATGTCAATTTTTGTAGACCCCAGGGATTAGCAGTTAGTTGTTCTGTTCAACAGCATCCGTGAGAGGAATTACCTAGTTTGTTTCTCCAATATGTAATGGTTCAATACTTTGCATCATAGACTATAAACATAAGAAATAACCAATCACTAACCCCATATTTCAGAAATACTTTCTGGTCTTCTTAACAAGATGAAGAGAGACAAGTATGGACTTACAGCCAATTATGATTTACAGTTAGTTATTTACCATTGTTCCAAGGGCCCAAGTTATTACAATAACATAATCGTACATACATATTCTTAAGCGCTTATTAGAATATTTGAAGAACACATAGATTTATTGAACATAATTCTGAGTTAGTAGACAAGAGAAAGTAAGTACTTTGATTTACTGGCAAATCTAATTGAGGTGTTTGGTTAAGGAAAGCATAGAAAATTGATTCAATGAACTACAATCAATGTATTTGTCTTTTCACACTAAATTTTATAACAATAAAAGAACAGTAAACAAAACAGGTTATCTTTCCTGTCAGGCTGGACCAGTATTTTTGTCTTTTTTTTGCCATACATTAAGAGAAGTCCTAATCCTAGCTATGTTTATTATAGCCTTTAATATGTTATTATTAAAAGGAAAGGACAATTCCATTTTGGACTGATTAGGGATTTCTATTCAACAATAGTTTGTGACATGAAAATGTTCAATGCCCTGTCACTAACTTAAAAATGAGCCTCTTGTTGCCACCCGTTGAACAATGAAAACATTTTACTATTTTTTACTTTTGTAATTTTGAAAGTATCCATTAAGACAATCCTTGACTTCGCCCCAGTGAATAGTCTATAAACTTCCAAAATTTTGTTTTGATACATTTCTTCCATGCCAATAAACTTACATTCCACTCATTCTATTCATTTTATATACATGGAATCTCTGAAACAGTCAAGAACATAAGTTATTAAAACCTACTAACAAATTCAACATTAAACTTTTGCGTGGTATTCAGTTTACCCAAATATTATGTTATATTTGCCTGCAGCAGTTTTCCAGTTTTTATCAGAATGCACAATTAGTTATCAACACATTTCAATAATGGCCTACATTTTCTCAGTAAGTGCCACCAAATCCTATTATGATGGGAAATTTTCCATTTCAGCACATATTTGCTTCTGATATTGAAAACGATCATTCAGCCCAGCAGGTCTATGCCAGCTCTCAGTTCCCATTATTCCTTCCCCTCCAACTTATTTCTCTGTTATCTATTTCTTTCCACATCGCCGTTAACCTCCCTAACATATAACAGGGGCATTTTATACTGACAAAGTAACCTACTGATCAGTATATTGATACTCAGGAGAAAAGTGGGGCACCTTGTTGCAATGGACAATAAACTGTTGTCCTCATACTCACAAGTTTATGAACGGTGCTCATAAAGTGGTCTCTCAATATCAGCCCAAATTGTATGTGCCTTGTGAACACGAGTCTCCGTTATATCTTCATTGCCTGCAACATACTTTGTAAAACAAAAACGCTGGAGTAATTCAGAGGGCAAGATCCTACCGTGGAGGCAGTGGACCGGTGAAGTTTCGGGTCGGACTCTTCTTTAGAAGATGTACCTGACCTGCAGTGTTCCACCAGCATTTTGTGTTTTGCTTAATATCCCAGCATCCACAGTGTCCTGTGTCGCCGTCTAACGTTCTTTAGTAGTAACGCCTGCAGAGCAAAATGCCTGTAATGCAAAGGACTGTATCAAGTATTCGAATATCTATCTATGGAATGTCCAACAATCGCTTTCTCAGGTTTGAATGACATTGACGCCTCTTTGTGAAATATCCAGAAGTTGGATCACATTGAAGATTAAAAAATGTCATGAAATATTTCCCAAGGAGAAATTAGATAATGAATATAGGAAAGAAGTTACATGCTGAACTAGGTTGAAAGATGATATATTTTCTTCAGACTGCCAGTTCAAAGCCTTCCACTGCTAGTTTTCAAAAATAAGACATATCCTAAATGGAATGGCAGAGAAGGGGATCATCCAGAATTCTCTTGAGAATGTATTTCTGTAATAATATTTTTATTAAAAGGAATCCATCATAACAACGGTATAACAACTTTTCAAATACACAACCAACTTATTTCAATAAGTATACGAATGTTACGAATAGGTCTTATAAACTTCTATTTTTTTTAAAGTAGAAAAAGAAAAGAATAGATTTTAATCAATAAGAATGGTGATTAAATAATAATTTTTATTATAAAGAAAGAGAAGAAGAAAAGAGAGAAGAAAATATATATATATGTATATATTCTTGTTATATGTATTTAATTAAAATAAAGTATTATATAGAAAAAAAGAGAGATTATAGTATACATCTTAATAGTGAATAACACAATTTCAAATAGCGATATCAATGGAGACATGTATACAAATCAAAAATAAAAACAGAGAGTTATTTTCATCTAATCCTGCCGGGTACCCATTGAGTAGTGATGCCAAGAACAGCTACCCCTTCAAATATTCTGTATATGGAGACCATATCTGTTCAAAGAGTTCGTATTTGTCCATTAGGACAAATCTGATTCTTTCCAAATGTAACGTCACCAACATTTCCACTGTCCACATATTAATTTTGGGGGATAATGTTACCTTCCAAAATTTCAATATTAATTTTTTCCCTATTATCAAACAGTAATCCAAGAAATTTCTTTGGTTTACTGTTAATATTAGATTTGAATCCGGAACTCCTAATATTATTAATTTTGGATCTGGGTCTAGTTTAATTTTAAGAACTTCAGAGATAACTCTAAAGATTTATGTCCAATAATAATTAAGTTTTATACATGTTACAAAACTATGCGTTAAATTAGCTTCCAAGTTCTGACATTTATCACAAATAGGAGAAATGTTAGAATACATTCTATTTAATTTCGTTTTTGAATAATGTAATCTGTGTAATACCTTAAATTGTATCAATATATGTCTAGCATTTAATGAGCAACGATGTATACATTGTAGGCTTTCTTCCCAAGTTTCCTTCGTTATAGATAAACCCATTTCATTTTCCCATGTTTGTCGATATATTTCCGAAGTTGGGATTTCCTTATCCAAAATAGTATTATATATATACGCTATTAATTTTTCTGTATTTGGGTGTTTATTAAACAATTCATCTAATAATCCTGGTTTTCTATTTTTATAGTCTTGCGTATTTGACTTAATATAATTTCTAATTTGTAAATATTTAAATATGTTATTTGACTGCAATCCATAGATATCCTGTAACTCTTGAAATGAAATAAATTTTCCTTCCTTGTAAAGGTGTTCTATCCTTTTAATTCCTAAATCATTCCACTGTTTAAACCCCTTGTCCAATACAGAGGGCTTAAACAAAGGATTATTCATAATTGGCAAACAAAGTGACAAATTATCCATATGTAGGGTCTTAACTATTTGTTTCCAAATACATCTATTGCTATGAATTATAGGGTTATTACCATACATTTTTTTTATACTTCCCTTGGTGCAAAAAGAATCGAACCTACATCAAAAGGCAAACAGTCTTCCTTTTCCATTTTTAGCCAGCTTGGTTCATGATCTAAATTTACCAACCAAAAATTCATATTCTTAATCTGAACTGCCCAGAAATAATATAGGAAATTTGGTAGTGCTAGTCCACCATTTATTTTAGATTTACATAGATGTTTTTTACTTATTCGATGGTTTTTATAGTCCCAAATAAAACTATTAACCAAAGTATCTATATTCTTAAAAAACATTTTAGGGAGATATAAAGGGATTGCTTGAAATAAATATAACAATTGTGGTAAAAAAATAATTTTTATAGCATTTATTCTACCGATCATTGATATAGGTAGTGTTTTCCAATATAAAATATATTTTTTTAGTTTATTTAATAATTGAGGGTAATTATATTTAAATAGACAGTTATACGATTTAGATACATTAATTCCTAGATATTTGATTTTGTCCGTGACTATATTAAGTGGGAATTGTTCTAATATATTTAATTTTACTCCAGTTATAGGCATAATTTTACTTTTATTCCAATTAATCATTGTAAGGACATATATGTAAGGACATCACAGTAGGCGATTTGAACTTCCTTAATATTGACTGGGATTGACTTAGTTCTAAGTGATTGCGTGAGGCATAATTAAAAAATGTGTCCAAAAAAGCTATCTGAAGCAATATGTAGATGGTCCTACTCGAGAAAGGGCTACATAGGAAAAGAGACTGGCAAGCAATGGATAAGAACAAGAACAGCAAATTTAGAACTGTACATCACAGAAATAAGTCAGTCAGTCTTCAAAGATGGACACAAAATGCTGGAGTAACACAGCGGACCGGGTAACATCTCTGGAGAGAAGAAATAGGTGACTTTTCGGGTTGAGACCCTCTTCAGACTGTCACCCCTTCCTTCTTTCCAGAGATTCTGCCTGTCCTGCTGAGTTACTCCAGCATTTTGTATCTATCTTTGTTTAAACCAGCATCTGCAGTTCCTTCCTACACAATCAGTCTTCGATTACTGTCTCGAACATGATGCCTGTTTAAATCAACCTTTCAGCCTGCCTTAACTCCATATACCTTCCATTCCCTGCATATTCAGGTACCCATCTAAAAGCCTCTTAATCTTCACTATCATATCTGCTTTCGCCATCATCCCTGGCAGCACATCCCAGGCACCTACCACCCTCTGAATAAAACACTTGCAAATCTCCTTTAAACAGTTTCCTTCTGAAACACATTGCTGTCGCTTCCAGTCTTTGACATTTCCAAACTGGGTTAAACGTTCTGTGTCTACCCTATCTATGCCTCTCATAATTTTATAAATTGCTATTAGTCTTCCCTGAATCTTGAATGCTCCTAAGAAAACAATCAGATGGATCAGTGGAGGAGCACTTTGGAACTCATGACTATAGTTCCATTGATTTCAATATTGTCATGGAAAAAAAATAGGATTACTCTTCAGGCTGCCTCACCAACAGTCTGTCTGTCATTTCTTCTTTTTTTTCTTTTTAGTATGTGTTAAAAAGTATGTTTTAGTGTCCCTTGTTTTGTTTTATGTGGGGGGCAGGAGATAGATAGAAACTTTTTTTCAATCTCTTACCTCGACGGAGATGCATTTTTATTTCCATATCGCATCACTGTCCCCACTGCGGCTTAAATCGTGGAGTTGGCGGCTTTTTCTGGAGACCGACAGGCTCTCCAAGCCGCGGGAGTCTGCGGGACTTTAACATCGTGGAGCTTGCGATCCATTTGCCGGGGATCGAAGTTCCGACCACGGGGCCTGAGGACTTTAACATCATGAAGCCACATGCCGCGGAGAGAGTTTCAACCACCCCAACACGAGAGTTTCGATTACCCTGATGGTAGTTTTGATCATCGGCTGTGGGGGCTTTGCAGTCACCCTGACTGCGGATGGTTTGACATTTCCGAACGCAGGAGAACAAGAGGAAGAAGATTGAACTTTAATGCCTTCCATCGCAGTGAGGAATGTGGAATCCACTGTGATGGATGTTCATATCAACATTTATGTGGGTGTGTGTCTTGTTCCTTTTCACTTAGCATGGCTGTGTGGCAACTCAAATTTCACTGTACCTTAATTGGTACTTGTGCCAATAAACTGACCTTGAAACCTTAAATTGAGGGAAGGCTAATTTTGATGAAATCAGACAGAAACTCTCAAAGGTTGATTGAGGGCAAACGGACATGTGACAAGTGGGAGATTTTTACAAGTAAAACAGGAACAATTTGAGGCCAGCATGTTCTTGCTAATGTGAAGAACAAGGCTGGCAAGATTAAGAATCCTTCATAAAAAAGGAGGCATATGTCAGGTATAGATAGCTGAAATCATACCAGCCTCTTGAGGAGTAGATGGGATGTAGAACTACCCTTAAAAAGAAAACTAGAAGGGCCAAAAGGGAGCATGGGATATTCTAAACAGATAAGTTAAAGGGAAATCCAAAAAAGGTTATATCAATGTAGTGAGCATAATTGCATATCTAGGAATAGAGTACGACTGCTTTATCAGTTTACCAGTGCGGCAATCTCTATGTGGACCTACAGGAAAAGGGCAAGGCTTCAAATGAATACTTCTCATCTTAATTTACCATGGAATAGGACATGGAAGCTTGTGATATCATGTAACATATCAACACTGCAAAGTAAGAAGTGTTGAAGGTCTTGCAACACATAAAGGTGGATACATTTCCAGGGCACAACCATGATGATGTGGGGAGCAATAGTGGAGATGGCAGGAGATCTGTCAGAGGTTTTTTCATAAATCATTAGCCACATATGAGCTTCCTGAAGACTGAATGGTGGTAAATGTGGTCCTATATTTAAAAAGGTCTGCAGGGATAAGCTAGGACTATTAAGTCTTAGATCATCTGTGGACAGTTATTTGAACAATTTCTGAGAGATATAATTTATTTGCATTTGAAAAGGCTATACCTGATCAGGAATTAGCAGCATGGCTTTGTTTCTTTGAGTTTTTTGAGGAAGTGGATCAAGAGAATTGATGAGAGTAGGAATGTGGATATTGACATGATAGAACAAAATTAAATGATGAGAGAGGATGGATAGCCATCCTTCCCCATGGTATTGGTGTCTAAAACTGTAGGGCATACGTTTAAGGTGAGGGGAGTCCAAAGGGATCTGAGGGTCACATTTTTCATACAAAGATATTTTGATATCTGGAATGAGCCAGAAGAGGGGGTGGTGGAGGCAAGAACAATAATGACATTTAAGAGACAACTAGACAGGTACTTAAATAGCAGGGCATAGATGGAGGCAAGTGGGATTTTTGTATAGATAAACATATTGGTTAACAAGAATGCGGTGGAACAAAAGGCATATTTCTATGCTGTTCAACACCATGACTGCGTGAATGCAGTAACAATCTGAGAAAAATATTTTGGCCTCCCCCGACAGTGTGGTTGGCACAGATTTGGCTGTTAAGTGCAGCTTTTTGCAAAGTGCTCTTCGGTAATATGAATCCACACTGGCACTGTGGAGCCAATCCTTTTTGCTGGTTGTCAATATGGTGTGAACATTTAAGGCATTTCTTGTCACCATGTAGATTTCTGGAAGTTTGAAGCAACTAAAATTGGCATTTGACAATTTAACCAAAGCTTTGCATGAAAAATACTCCTGCAGATAATTGGGGTTGATGGACCATCCTTATAGAGCTGGTCTATTAACTCAAGTATTCAGTTGAGCAGTTATCAAAAAAAGTTATTGTTTGCTGTAAACTGGCTAAAACGGCGACCTACTCTGCGAGTTAGAAGAGTTTGCCCTCGACTCAAACTCGCAGCATGGTCGACACGTGGTCCTAGGAGGTTCCATGAGGCCACTGGAACTCTCCTTCATAGAATCAAAGAGGAGGAAGTACTGACACTTTTGAAAAATATAAAAGTGGATAAGTCTCCAGGTCCTGACAGGATATTCCCTAGGACATTGAGGGAAGTTAGTGTAGAAATAGCAGGAGCTATGACAGAAATATTTCAAATGTCATTAGAAACGGGAATAGTGCCGGAGGATTGGCGTACTGCGCATGTTGTTCCATTGTTTAAAAAGGGTTCAAAGAATAAACCTAGCAATTATAGACTTATTAGTTTGACGTCAGTGGTGGGCAAATTAATGGAAAGGATACTTAGAGATAATATATATAAGCATCTGGATAAACAGGGTCTGATCAGGAACAGTCAACATGGATTTGTGCCTGGAAGGTCATGTTTGACAAACCTTCTTGAATTTTTTGAAGCGGTAACTAGGGAAATTGATGAGGGTAAAGCAGTGGATGTTGTCTATATGGATTTCATTAAGGCCTTTGACAAGGTTCCCCATGGAAGGTTGGTTAAGAAGGTTCAATCTTTGGGTGTTAATGGCGGAGTAGCAGGATGGATTCAACAGTGGCTGAATGGGAGATGTCAGAGAGTAATGGTGGATGGCTGTTTGTCAGGTTGGAAGCCAGTGACCAGTGGGGTGCCTCAGGGATCTGTGTTGGGTCCACTGTTGTTTGTCATGTATATCAATGATCTGGATGATGGGGTGGAAAATTGGATAAGTAAGTATGCAGATGATACTAAGATAGGTGGTGTTGTGGATAATGAAGTTGATTTTCAAAGTCTGCAGAGAGATTTGGGCCATTTGGAAAAGTGGGCTGAAAGATGGCAGATGGAGTTTAATGCTGTTAAGTGTGAAGTGCTACATCTTGGCAGGACAAATCAAAATAGGACGTACATGGTAAATGGTAGGGAATTGAGGAATGTTGTGGAACAGAGGGATCTAGGAATAACTGTGCATAGTTCCCTGAAGGTGGAATTGCATGTAGATAGGGTGGTAAAGAAAGCCTTTGGTGTGCTGGCCTTTATAAATCAGAGCATTGAATATAGGAGTAGGGAAGTAATGTTAAAATTGTACAAGGCATTGGTAAGACCAATTCTGGAGTATGGTGTACAATTTTGGTCGCCTAGTTATAGGAAGGATGTCAATAAAATAGAGAGAGTACAGAGGAGATTTACTAGAATGTTGCCAGGGTTCCAGCAACTCTGTTACAGAGAAAGGTTGAACAAGTTAGGTCTTTATTCTTTGGAGCGCAGAAGGTTAAGGGGGGACTTGATTGAGGGCTTTAAAATGATGTAAGGGATAGACAGAGTTGACGTGGATACGTTTTTCCCATTGAGGGTAGAGAAGATTCAAACAAGAGGGCATGACATGAGAATTAAGGGACAGAAGTTTCGGGGTAACGTGAGGGGGAACTTCTTTACTCAGAGGGTGGTGGCTGTGTGGAATGAGCTTCCAGCAGAAGTGGTGGAGGCAGGATCGATTTTAACATTTAAGAGTAAAGTGGATAGGTATATGGACGTGAAGGGAATGGAGGGGTATGGTCTGAGTGCAGGTAGATGGGACTAGGGGAAAACAAATGGTCGGCACGGACTGGAAGGGCCGAGAGGGCCTGTTTCCGTGCTGTAATTGTTATATGGTTATATGGTTATAATCATAGAATCATAGAAAATATGTGCAGGAGTAGGCCATTCGGCCCTTCGATATGATCATGGCTGATCATCCAACTCAGTACCTGTACCTGCCTTCTCTCCATACCCCCTGATCCCTTTAGCCACAAGGGCCACATTTAACTCCCTCTTAAATATAATCAATGAACTGGCCTCAACTACCTTCTGTGGCAGAGAATTCCACAGACTCACCACTCTCTGTGTGAAAAATGATCTTCTTATCTCATTCTCATCTCGGTCCTAAAAGACTTCCCCCTTATCCTTAAACTGTGACCCCTTGTTCTGGAGTTCCCCAGCATCGGGAACAACCTTCCTGTATCTAGCCTGTCCAACCCTGCTCGAAGGAAGTTCCTTAATACTCGCGGCCTCAGCTAGGTCGCGGAAAATATTTTAGCATGCTGAAATGTTTTCCGCGAGTAAAATTTGGTCGGTATGGTTCTTATTAACTCGTAGTGCAGTGGAGTGGGGTCGCTATTTAGTTACAGTCAAGGGCAGCCGTAGGCAATCTCCTTCGCTGCCCTGGCATTTTGATTGGCTCATTGGAGCTTTCAGGACCAAAGAAAAACGGTCGGTAGATAAAATGCCCGCTAAACTTTATTAAATTTCTCAAAACATTCAGCATGTCAGGCAGCATCTGTGGAAGTGGTAAAGTGTTCCAGACTTTAGACATGTTTCTCTGTCCACAATGCTGCCTGACTTACTAAGTATTTCCAGAATTTTCTGTCTCCATTTCAAATTTCCAGCTTCTGCAGTATTTTGATTTTCATTTACAGTGAAATGAATCGTTTTGCTCAAGTCGCAATGCAACATCTGGGTGTAAACACTGCCAGGATTAATAATTGACATATTCATATGGTTTTCAATAGCTCCATTCAGCACCAAAAAGGCTTCTTATGCTGCAGTATTCATTGCATAGAATTAAATTATTTGAAATGTGTACTGTCAACTGGATTCTACTCTTTCTGCATGTAGAAAGAGTACAAGAGGAGATGATTCTATGAAGTAAATACCACTAATGTAATTTTGGGTAGAAAATTGAGGTCCTAATTAAAATTGATGAGTCATTATTACTTAACAATAAAAATAACTGAGGTTAAAGGTTATCTTGATTGCATCATAAATGAACAGCCTAATTTTTAGGGGATGTTTATCCTTCCATCTGCCATGTCAGATTATTTAAAATGCCTTGGTAATTTGGATGTAAACTTCATCTGTCCATGGGCAGATTGTAGCGAGAAATGATAGTCCTGCCCTCTGGTATTTCAACTTTGCTTCATCGTCCTTGATATATGTTATACAGCCCAACACCTTAATATGATCTCATTTTTAACAATATCTAGCATATTATGTCCTGTTGGTATTAGAGCCAACATTCTGCAATTTTACTTTGGAGTCACGTGAGTGACTACGTGAGAAGAAGAACCCCGTACATCCGTTGGTGCGTCATTACGTCAGACACATTGGTGCAATCTGCCGGTTGGAGCAGCAGAGCTCCTCCAAGCGGTAAGTTTAAAACACAAGGTAAGTTTCAAACTTTTCTTGCGTTCATTTTCTGTTTCAGCGGTAGAGTATACACCGTTAAAATGTTACAGAAAGTGAAGAAGGTGTCGGCGAGGCGATCCACAGGGAAAAGGTCCGAGGACCGTGATAGTGTTGTTAGCGGATGCCCGCCTAGGTCACCAAGTCGGACACCAGCAATGGAGCTAGCGACATCGGACCCGCTGCCTGTGTGCAGCATAGCCATGCCGGTAGGGCGTAAGGCTACTGTGAAATCAAATAGGCCCGTGGACCCAGAGTCGGGCCTGGAGTTTTTATCCTCAAAAGGAGAGACTGTTTGCTCACGGCAGGTGGAGGCCTTATTACAAAAGATGCTCGACAGGGACGAACTCCGTGAGGAGGAGAGGTGCCCACGGCAGGCTAGTGGAGAGCCTGTGCTAGCAGCGCCTATAATAGGGCTGCAAGAATACCGAACTTTTGAGGAGGAGTGTATATCGGTTTACTGACACCGAATCAGCAGTTTACTGACGCCGAATCAGTGGCTGGGGAGGGCCACAAGGGAGTGGAACTTGAAGTGATTCCGAATGCAGCGGAAAATTTTGCAGTCCCGAGAGAGGCAGGAGACCCGTTAGGGGAAGAATTGGCATCAGCCATCCAATATATGCTCTCTCATCAGCTGCAAGAATTGGCCATGGATGAGCTGGCTAAAAAGTATGAAGCCCCTATCAATTGTGGTTTACTAATAGTACCAATGGTAAACCATCTCATATGGACACAGTTGGGGGTGTCAGCAAGATCCCAAGAACTAAAATTTCAAAAGGTATTGAAATTACTTTCAGCAGGGCTTATGGCATTTGCTATTACAGTAGACAAGGAGCATATGTCAGAAGCTCACCAAGATGCACTGGGACTTCTGTGTAGTGCCTATTTTGAAATTAACAATATAAGACGAAGTGCTATTCGGCCAGTTATTAATCCTAATCTGGCATCATTGTGTAAGCCACCCAGCGTACAACCGCCTAATCTTTTGTTTGGCGGAGATCTCGCCAAGCGAGTTAAAGAACTCCATGAGGATGCTAAAACTATGGGCCTCATCAAGCTGGGTAGCAAACTAGGAAAAGGGTTTTTGCTTACCGGCGTGGTACCATTATGGACACCGGGGAAGGGACCAGCCACTCAGCTTCACAAACTCAGAGCTGGCAGCCTGCCACAGGCGTGAGGTGAAGGATGACATTCCCTACAAAGGGTTGGGGGCAACAAGGGTAGTCAGGGTATATGCAGGTGAGAAATTTTCCTCTTAAAAAAATGAATCAAGTGAAATAGATGTTCAAATTGGGGGTAGATTACACTTGTTTCTTAAACAATGGCAGGAGATACCATCAGATTCATTGATACTGAGCAGCATAGAGGGGGTTAAAATTGAATTTTACTCTACTGTGTTCCCACCTAATCAGCATGTTCCAAGTCGGAAACATATTTTCAGAAGAAGAGAATGTGCACATACAAGCAGAACTTAGCACATTACACCAAAAAGGGGTTATTGAGAAGTCAGTTCGTCAAAACCGTCAGTTTGTGTCAAGTATCTTTCCTAGGTCTAGTAAGACTGGGGGATGTAGAATCATTCTAGACCTGACGAGCTTTAACTCCTTTGTTTGCTATAGGCATTTCAAAATGGAAACTTTTTCTATGGCTGAACATTTGGTTTCCAAAGGGTGTTATATGGGCAGCATTGATTTAAAGGATGCATATTACTCAGTGTCTATTCATTGTGATGAAAGGAGGTATTTAAAATTTATCTGAATGAGTCAGTTGTGGCAATTGAAAGCATTGCCTAATGGGTTAACTTCAGCTCCTAGATTATTTACCGAATTATTAAAACCTGTTCTGGGACTACTCCGAGCTCAGGGGCATGTTGTAATGGCATATTCAGACAATATTTCAATTGTTGGGAAGACTCGGGCTGTAGCTGAATCATCTGTTTCAATTGTTAAACTCACTTTTGAACAATTAGGGTTCTTCATTTCATCCAGATAAATCCAAATTATCACCAGTTCAAATCTTTGATTATTTGGGCTTTACCATTAATTCGAATCACATGTTAGTGACTTTGCCTAGAGACAAATACCAGCAGTTAATTGAGGATAGTGTTAATCTCCTTAGTGAACAGCGACCTTCAATTAGACAAGTAGCCAGTTTAATTGGTACATTGGTGGCTGCTTTTGCAGCTGTGCCGTTTGGACCTCTGCATTATCAACAATTACAATGGGCAAAAGAACAGGCACTGAGGACACATGCAGTTCATTTCGATAGGCCTATGCAATTGTCAGCTGGGGCAATTTCAAACATCCAATGGTGGATCATTAACGTTTCGAAAAGCTCCAGGGAGGTTTTGGTTGAACCACCTTCCATAATATTACAGACGGGTGTCAGTGCGCTGGGTTGGGGTGCGACAGATATGTCTTCCAGTTGTGGAGGCAGATGGAATACTGATGAGACATCCCTTCTTCAATTAAGAGGGATCAATTAATTAGAGCTTTGGGGAACCTGGTATGGGCTTAAAGCTTATTGCTCTGCCAGGGATGACTTGCATGCGCAGGTTCAGATTGACAACACTACAGCAGTGGCATATGTACACCACATGGGTGGAGTCAAGTCACAGTCTTGTGATAGACTGGCTAATCAGATCTGGGGCTGGTGCATTGACCAAAATATCTGGCTTTCAGCAATATATTTACCAGGTAGATTCAACACAGTAGCTGACATTAGGTCACACAAATCAATGATAACATAGAATGCATGTTAAATCAGGACATATTTAATCTAGTGGTTGTTCAGTATGGAATGCCAGATATTGACTTGTTTGCATCTAGACTAAACCATCAGTTGCCCAGATATGTTTCATGGGAACCAGATCCTGGTGCAGCAGCGGTGGATGCATTCTCGCTGCATTGGGGTGGAATGTTTGTATATGCATTTCCTCCATTCTGTCTCATCAGTCGATGCTTGCAAAAAATCAAGCAGGACACCACTTCAGGAGCATTGGTAGTGACAGATTGGCCTACGCAACCATGGTTCCCTCTCGTATTGCAAATGGCTCGTCAGCTTCACATGATTATTCCAAAACATAAAAATTTACTTGTAAATCCAGTAACTGGCGATCAACATCCTTTACATGATCGTATTGATCTGTTAATTTGCAGATTTTAAGGAGGCCGTACCTGGGGAGAGGACTGTCTGATCGTACTTTGGATTTTCTCACGTCGGCCTGCAGGGATAGTACTCAGAAGCAGTACATCACCTCCATAAGGAAGTGGGAGGTATTCTGTCTACAGCAGAATATCTCATATCAAACTGCAGGCATTTCAGACGTACTGGAGTTTTTGTCCACTCTTTACTTTGATCAAAAATTAAGTTATAGTGCGATTAATGCAGCCAGAAGTGCTCTTATTTACCAATGAGTTCAGAGTTACATTCAGTAGGGACACATCCTTTAGTTTCTCGATTTATGAAGGGAGTTTCAAATCTAGTCCTCCTAAACCCAGGTATGCCTATATTTGGAATGTGAGCGAAGTTCTTATGCTTCTTCGCCAGTGGAGTCCTGTTGCAAGCCTATCTCTAGCCAAACTAACCATGAAGGTGGTCATGCTCATGGCGTTGGTATCAGCCCAATGTGTGCAAACATTGCAAAAACTACTGCTAGACTGAATGCAGGTATCGGCGGATGCCATTACTTTTTATGTCTATGATCTGCTCAAACATTGTAGAATAGGCATGACAGGATGTAAGATTGTTTTTTCAGCATACCCCACAGATGCTCGCCTGTGTGTAGTATCACATTTGTCTCATTAAATTGAGGCTACCAGAGTCCTACGAGGAACAGAGTCTGCATTATTTATTAGCCACAAAAAAACACACAGTAAGGTGTTGGTGTAAACAATTTCAAGGTGGCTAAAGCAGGTTCTGGGAAGTGCTGGGATTGATACTGATAAATTCAATTCTCATCTCAAATCGGCCGCAGGATGGTCCAGTGAGCTGACCTTCCAAATTTTTTTATCATAAGCCGATTACAAGGCTGGGGGTGTTTGCTGACTCTGTTTTGTGTTCTGTTATAGTTTCCCCCTGAGTTAGAGGGATTGTTGTTGTTTTGTTTGTAAATAAACCGTTATTCATTTGACAATCTTATGATTGATGCATTATTGATTTAACGACTTTTAAGTCAATCAATGCAGTGTGAACGCCGGATTTGGGTCTGCGGCATGAAATCACAAAGCTTTGAAATCTTCACGTAGTTACTCACGTGACTCCGTAGTAAAATAGTAAGATTAAGCAAGAACTTACCAGTTTGAAGTTTGATCTTTATTTTATGATGTGTTACGATGAGGGATTACGTGCCCTCTGCTCCCAACCCTCATAAATATCATCTGTTAGTTCTAGTCTCTGTTATCTTACTATTATACTTCAGTCATTATTACCTGTGATTTCACTCCACTGCTTTGGAGATTGACGCACCAACGGCTGTACGGGATTCTTCTGCTCACGTAATCCCTCATCGTAACTCCCCATATAATAAAGCTCAAACTTCAAACTAGTAAGTTCTCGTTTAATCTTACTATTTTATTCCCTAACCACAATGTTTGATTCCCTCCCCTCCCCCCTACCACATTTCTGTAAAGGGCAAACTATTTGATCAGAAACAAACCAATGTTTTTGTCCTCTCCTTACTCGTTACCTTACTTGTCTATAATAGACGTAACTCTCCAGTTTGTGTATTTATAAAACATCTTTGTAATTACTTTAATTTTATTTTCCAAACAGTTTTATGCATTTTTGCCTTGCTAATTATCTTTTCAAGTTCACTTTTGTGCTTTCTCTACTGCTTAAAAATTCCAGCAGCTTTGAATTCTTGGTATCAGGCATAAGGTATATTTTATGCATTATCTTTCCCTGTATACGTACTAACATTCAGTAAAGTGTGGATTTTGCAGTCCCAATCCATAATTTAGTGTGAATATATTCAGCCTGAATCTTTCATCTCCATCCTGAATGCCCCCCACTGCTCTGACACTGATTTACCTGAAAGTCATTCTTTCTGTTCCATTTTTGCTATTCAGTCTATGAAAGAAAAATTCTATAGAGGCACTGTGGGAGTTCAATTTTGATTCTCAAGAATTATACCAGAAATGAAGGATGTACTAATCCTGAAAGGCTATAGGGTATGATTTGAAAGACATTTCCATTTGTGGGGAAATCTCACATTAGGGTTATTTAAAAGCATAGCAGTGTGAGATATGAAGTCAAAGAGTCTCCGCGTCAACTCTGAGTCCAAGTATCTCTCTAAACTAATCCAATTTTCCAGCAGTCAGATCTTCTGATTTCATATAATTTCATGTGTTCATCTACATACTTTTTAAATGTTTTGTGTGTATCAACCCTTAAATGGGGTATCTCAGATTCAAATCCTCTTTGGATGAAAACATTCTTCCTCAAGCCCCATCTGCATCTTTACGTTATATCTGCATCCTCAAGTTACAGACACCTTTGCTTACATTCCTTACAACCTGTTGTACTTCATGGTCCGAAATCTGTTATACCATTGTTATGACTCTGGAATGACCACAAGTACATGTATTTATGGGTTTGAATCTGAGCATAAATCAAGGCTCTGTTTATTTCATGGCCATCTGGAACCAGAGTGCCCTGTCCATATTACGTCATTCCCATATATTCATGTTGCTATGCGGGCAAACAAAGTAGTCCTTGTGATATAACAAAGTAGGCAATTTGACTCCATCACTTAATGAGATCCTGGCTGATCTTTTAACTGACAGTTTCCTGCACTAACCCTGTATCGCATGTTTTCTTAATATCTGAAAATCGATCAATAGATGAGGATAAGGTTAAGTTACCCATATATCAGACAGGTAATTCAGAATAATCTATTTTCAGTGAGTGATTAGAAAGTGAAAGTGGAAAGTGAAAATAAAAGGGGGTGACAAAAATACCAGGTTATCTTTAGGTAGAAATGAAGAGAGTCAGGGGAAGGATTATGTTGAGCTCAAACACAGGTGTAAACCAAGTAGGCAGGATGTGCTATAGATTCCATGGCCAAGAAATGGATTGACATCTATAAGGGCATGCAAAACAGGGTGTGCCTTCAAACCAACCTTTAGGGCTAAGGCATGGTGCATCATGTAATAAGTCTTACCTTAGAACATGGAACAAGAAACATCAAAGTGTACAACACAGGAATAGGCCCCTTTCCCAACCACACCTTATCAAGCAAGATGCCAATCTAAACTAATCGCATCTGTTTTCAAAGGTCCAAATTGCTCCATATCCTCCCCATTCATGTGACAGCCTAAATGCTTTTAACCATTGTTATCATATCTGCCTCTACCAATTCCCTGGCAGCATCCTCCACCATCTGTGTGAAAATCTAGCTCCATTAATCTCCTTTAAATTCTTGCCATTTCATATTAAACATATCCCTCTAGTATTTGGCACTTCTACCCTTGGAAAAAAAACTCTGACTCCTTATCTGCCTCTCGTAGCATTGTGCACTTCTTTCAGGTTGTCTCTCAGCCTCTAACGCTATGGCAAAAACAATTCAAATTAGTCTAACCTCTCCTTATTGCTAATACCCTCCAATCCAAACGTCGCCCTGGCGAACCCTTTCTGCACCCTCTCCAAACATTCCACATCTTTACTGCAATGTGTCAACTAGAAGTGCACACAATACCTACTCAAAGACTTCTCATTGTCAAGCTCACACATAACATCATAGTGCCACAGATTTACACAGCATTGAAACAATATGTCATGTCGACCAGTCGGCACCCATCCAGATTATTCCCATCTCCAAAACTTGGCTCAATGCCTTTTCTGCTTAGCCACTGCAAGTGCCCTTCTAAACTGCCTTTAAATGCTCACAGCCACTCTGCTTGCATAACTCCTTCTGGCAATAGTACTCCCAACTTTCTGAGTGATAAATTTCTCCTTCAGATTATCTCTAAATCTCTTGCCCATACCTTAAGTTTATGTACTCTAGGTTATTCACCTCTGACAAGAGTAAAATATTTTTATGCAATCTACCCTATTTATACCCCTCATGTTCCCTTTAACTAATGAAGAAGCTCAGTGAAGGCCTGTTGTTGCATGTGATCCTTACCACCTGTGGACTGTGCATGCATAATTCTGGATGTTGGTTATGGCAAGCTGGCATGGACTGCACTCCTCCTGATGTCCTGTCTCCTCTCTGTATTAATGTGCTGGATGCACAAAGTAGTCATATGGAAAATTGGAGACAATCGTACTTGCGGTGTTCACAATTTACAAATGTCATTGGTTCTTCTGAAGTGAAATTTAACCATGTAGTATTCCGTAATGTGGCACAACATGATCCAATTTCTAGGTATGTGTAATTTCCTGTCATTATGGACATATAGAAGGAACTGTAATGCAGAATGTTTAAAGCCAAATTCAGGGTGAGTATGGTGCCCTCGTTCAGATTATTCACAATAGATCAGGCAAATGATCCATGCTTATATCGTAACATATTTGAATTCTGTTCAGACTGATAGTTTGTCCCCTGTATCTGTTGATCATGTTAGCATGGCCTCACTCCATTGAAATAAAATATCTTAGCTACATCCAAATTGTGTTGACATAAAACACAGAACAGTACAGGCACTTCAGCCCACAATGTCTGTGCCATACAAGACCAACTGTTATCTGCCTGCGCATAATCCATATCTCTCCATTCCCTGCATTTCCGTATGCCTATCCAAAAGTCTCTTAAATTGCATTGTGTATCATCCTCAACCATCACTTCTGGTAGCAAGTTCCAGGCACTCACCACTGTAAAGGAGGCACAGTGCCATAAAGGGCAGCACAGTTGCGCAGCGGTACAGTTGCTGCCTTACAACGCCAGAGACCCAGAATCGATCCTGCCTATGGGTGCCGTCTGTACGGAGTTCGTACATTCTCCCTGTAACCACATGGGTTTTCTCCGGGTGCTCTGGTTTACTCTCACATTCCAAAGACGTGCAGGCTTGTAGATTAATTGGCTTCTGTATATTGTCCCAATTGAGTAGGATAGAACTAGTGTACAGGTGATCACTGGTTGGCACAGACGTGCTGGGCCAACCAACCTGTTTCCATGCTATACCTCTAAAACTAAAACTCAAACCATCCTCTGTGTAAAAAACTTACTCTGCCCTAAAATTTTGCTCCTCTCACCTTTAGCTATGCTCTCTAATATTTCAATCTTCCATTCTGGAAAAAAGGTTTTGACTGTTTATCTATTTTGTCTATTATTTCTTTCCTGAGGCAATACCAAAACTGCAGGCACTACCTCAAATGTGGCCTGACCAAAGTCCTATAAAGCTACGTCATGTCTTCCTTACTCTAATACGCTATGCCACATCCTAAGAAACTAAGAATACGATGTGCCGTCTTTATCACTCCATCTATTTGTGTTGCCTTTCAGGGAGTTATGGACTCTGACCCCAGGATCCCTCTGTTCATCGATGCTGTTAAGGGCCATACCATTAATTCTATATTTTCCCTTTGCATTTCACCTCCAAAAATGCAGCTCCTCACACTTTCTCAGATTAAAGTATCATCGTAATTTGTTCACTCATTTCTGCAGCTGATCTAAATACTGCGGAATACTTTGACAGCCTCCTATACCGTCCGTGACCCCAGCAATCATGGTGTCATTTTTAAACTGACTAAGCAACACACAGATCCCTGTGGAACTCCACTGCTCACAGATCTCCAGCCTGAATATTGTCCTTCCACCACAACCCTCTGTCGTCTATCTGTAAGCTGGTTCAAAATCAATACAACCAAGTTGCTGTTAATCCCATGCATCTTACACTTCTGGATCAATCTAGCATAGGGGACTTTATCAAATTGAATAGATTAAAGGCCGATAAATCCCCAGGGCCAGATAGCCTGCATCCCAGAGTACTTAAGGAAGTAGCTCAGGAAATAGTGGATGCATTAGTGATAATCTTTCAAAACTCTTTAGATTCTGGAGTAGTTCCTGAGGATTGGCGGGTAGCAAATGTAACCCCTGTTTTTAAGAAGGGAGGGAGAGAGAAAACGGGGAATTACAGACCAGTTAGTCTAACATCGGTAGTGGGGAAACTGCTAGAGTCAGTTATTAAAGATGGGATAGCAGCACATTTGGAAAGTGGTGAAATCATTGGACAAAGTCAGCATGGATTTACAAAAGGTAAATCATGTCTGACGAATCTTGTGGAATTTTTCGAGGATGTAACTAGTAGCGTGGATAAGGGAGAACCAGTGGATGTGGTATATCTGGACTTCCAGAAGGCTTTCGACAAGGTCCCACATAAGAGATTAGTATACAAACTTAAAGCATACGGTATTAGGGGTTCAGTATTGATGTGGATAGAGAACTGGCTGGCAAACAGGAAGCAAAGAGTAGGAGTAAACGGGTCCTTTTCACAATGGCAGGCAGTAATTAGTGGGGTACCGCAGGGCTCAGTGCTGGGACCCCAGCTATTTACAATATATATTAATGATTTGGATGAGGGAATTGAAGGCAATATCTCCAAGTTTGCGGATGACACTAAGCTGGGGGCAGTGTTCGCTGTGAGGAGGATGCTAGGAGACTGCAAGGTGACTTGGATAGGCTGGATGAGTGGGCAAATGTTTGGCAGATGCAGTATAATGTGGATAAATGTGAGGTTATCCACTTTGGTGGCAAAAACAGGAAAGCAGACTATTATTTAAATGGTGGCCGATTAGGAAAAGGGGAGATGCAGCGAGACCTGGGTGTCATGGTACACCAGTCATTGAAAGTAGGCATGCAGGTGCAGCAGGCAGTGAAAAAAGCGAATCGTATGTTAGCTTTCATAGCAAAAGGATTTGAGTACAGGAGCAGGGAGGTTCTACTTCAGTTGTACAGGGTCTTGGTGAGACCACACCTGGAGTATTGCGTACAGTTTTGGTCTCCAAATCTGAGGAAGGACATTATTGCCATAGAGGGAGTGCAGAGAAGGTTCACCAGACTGATTCCTGGGATGTCAGGACTGTCTTATGAAGAAAGACTGGATAGACTCGGTTTATACTCTCTGGAATTTAGGAGATTGAGAGGGGATCTTATAGAAACTTACAAAATTCTTAAGGGGTTGGACAGGCTAGATGCAGGAAGATTGTTCCCGATGTTGGGGAAGTCCAGGACAAGGGGTCACAGCTTAAGGATAAGGGGGAAATCCTTTAAGACTGAGATGAGAAAGACTTTTTTTCACACAGAGAGTGGTGAGTCTCTGGAACTCTCTGCCACAGAGGGTAGTTGAGGCCAGTTCATTGGCTATATTTAAGAGTGAGTTGGATGTGGCCCTTGTGGCTAAGGGGATCAGAGGGTATGGAGAGAAGGCAGGTACGGGATACTGAGTTGGATGATCAGCCATGATCATATTGAATGGCGGTGCAGGCTCGAAGGGCTGAATGGCCTACTCCTGCACCTAATTTCTATGTTTCTATGTTTCTAAACACATGTATACAACATCCACTGCCCGACCTTTATCAATCCCCTTTGTCACATCCTCAAAAAATGCAATTGTTGGTAAGGCACAACCTGCTGTGTACAAAGGTCATGCTGACTGTCCCTAATAAACTGACATGAGGCTCACTGGCCTATAATTCCCTAGATTCTCTCTTCTCTTTTCAAATTAAGGAATAAGAGTAGCTATTCTCCAGACCTCTGGAACCTTGTCTACAGCTAGAGAAGATGCAAAGACCTTTGTCAAAGCTTCTGCAATCTCCTCTTTTGCCTGGGATAGATCCCATCAGGTCTTGGAGATTTATCTAGCTTCATGCTCTTCAAGTCCCAATGCCTTCTTCTTTTTAATATCAAACTGTGCAAGAAAAGGAAAACTATTTAGAAAAAAAAGATTGAATTGAGAAAATTCAACCTAGAAACACAAGGTATAACATTGATGGAAAACAACCCATAGGGTGATTTTTGCCAAATGTGTTTACCCCTGAGAAATAAAGAGCTAAAGGCTTACGCTAAGTGTTGCATCATGCAAGTTTATCATCAGTTGCTGAGTTATCCAGAATTTTGATCGGAATATGTGATTGCCCATTTCCTTGCACTCTGACACCCACATTGGAAGTATTCAGTGTAGGTAATTGGTATAATCAATTCTCATGTAGTGCTGACTTGGATTGCATCTAATGCGTTGAATTCCATTTCAAAAGCATCACAATAAATTTATTTAAAAGAAAGATGTTACATAGGCAGTGTGTACAACAGCAGTTCAAATAGGGACACAGAGGTGCTCATCAAGTCCAATCTCTCAATTGCGAATTTTAAAATGTCTTAAGACATGAATTCTCTGAGGGGTAGCAGGCAATGCTAATCCTATGAGTTATCCTCAATGCATTGATGAGTTCAATTATTTTTTAAGACTAGATGGACACAGGGATTTTCATGTTTGCATTAGAAGTATTTTGCATCATTTTAGTTTACACTATTTTGCATCATTTCCATGTAACTTAGAAAAGATAATTAATAGAAGCAGGATCAGGCCAACTGATCATTCATGCCTCATTGTAGATATTTTTTTACCTCAACACCACTTTCCTGTACATTCTGGTGAAAGTTCTCTGACCTGAAATGTTGACAGTGTTTCTCTTCCAGCTCAAATCTCTGTCTAAATAAGTAAATGTTAAAAACCAAACACACCTGCCCTGATGCATTTGGCCATGTCATTCTCCAAACTCCTCATCATGAAGTCATCAAGTGGTAGAGTTGTACAACATAGACATGAACCTTTCAGCCTATATGTCCATGTTGACCTTTTAGCCCATCCCTCCACAATGGATCCTTATCTTTCCACACCTCACCTATTCAAATTCCTATCTAAAGGTACCTTGAATGTAGTGATTGTATCCGATTCCACCTCCTCCTTTGGTAGCATATTTCAGAAATCAGCCGCTCTCTGTGTAAGAGCCTTACCCTTCAGATCGCCTTTAAAACTTCTTCCTCTTACCTTAAACCTATGCCCTATTGTGTTTAATCTCTCCTACCATAGCTCCCTGCCTCTCATTTATATATATTAATATATCTATTGAGATCACTCCGTCTCCTTCACTCTTGGGAAATAAAACCCAACATATTCAATATCTCCCCATAATTAAACTCCTCCAATTCAGGCAAGATCCCATAGATTTTCCTATGCATTCTCTCCAGCATGGTCCCATCCTTCCCATAATGCGGAAACCTATTGTCTCTTCTTTCAGCTTTTCTATCATGTTGGAGTTGTAATGTTTAGCCACTATTACACATATTTGTTCCAATCTAAAGATGAAGGGTCAACATATAATGGAGATTCCAATTTAAATCACAGCAAACAAAATTTCACTTCACACTCCAATGAATGTGCAGTTCTTTTGAATGAATTTAACTCTGATTCAGTCAGCCGAAAACCTATTGTTATTGACTTACCTTTGTGTTGCACAAGTTGGTATTACTTTCCACAGCTAGATGCTGGTTTTTATTATTATCTGCATTGGCAAAATACAAATCCTATCCAAGTCCAAGGCTAGCATCAACACAGCATTGCATGATGGTTTGTGACACCCGCTGTCTCCTCTGCAGACCTTATGTTATTAAATTTCCCAAGTAGTGCAATTATGTTGAAAAGGTGCACTCACAGTTTGCGATCAAAAATGGAAGCATATCATCACTGATAAAAGACAACATCACATTGCCCAATTTCACAGCCCAGATGTCTAGTTAGCTCATCAAATTATGGTAATCAGCAATTAGGATCAAAATTGTATGCTAAATCCAGACTTTTAAACAGGTGTGTCATATTAACACTATACTCATTTATCACCTGTTTCTCTCCTTTGCCAAAGTAACCCAGTTTCTGTATGGGAATTTTATAGCTCTGCTCCCCAACCTATTAGCTCATGCTAATTAAATATGACAAAGAAATTATGTAATCTCTTTACAGATTAAAAATACTGTTCTTGTTGTTAAACGATTTGATACTACATTTTTCTTGGAATAATTGAAAGAAAGGTTTACCCAATCTTTTAAAAAATAGTAATTTCACAATTAATTCCCAACATTCCTGACACATTTGTCATGTTGAGACAGTATTTAGTATATCCAAGATGCGATTATCTTTAAAAACTGATCCACATGCTGTTTTTAAGCTCATTTTCAAACCTTTTGCTTGAGGGATCATAGTATTGCTCATGCATTATGATGATATTCCAAAATTTAACTTATCGCACCGCTTTGAAAATAGTTATCGTTTATTGTGAACTCAAAACCAGCATTGTCAGTTTATGGTTGACTGTTTGATCTCCCATAACCAGCATGCAAACATGGGATAAATTAATATTGGCAAGGATTCATTAAACTTGTCATTGATTCAAGGGGTCTTATTAAAAAGATGAAAATAAGTTTAATTAAGGCATAATTGGTTACTTTTGACTGGCTAAGAAACTTTTTAAACTGAATGTACAAGGTGGAACAGAACTGAAGCTGGATTTCAGGCACATTCACCACTAAACCTGCTTCCTCGGATTGTCTCCCAACTGATCCTCCATTTTATAATAACTCTAATTTGACCAAGATTAACAGTTCTTTAAATCTTCTTCAAGGCGGGGAGTTTGAGATTAACAGGATTAAGACATTTAACAGGATTAAGACATTTTGACTTGTACATAAAGGATGGGTTGCGCTTGAACCTGAGGGGATCAATATCCTGGCGGGGTGATTTGCAAAGGCTACTGGGGAGACTTTAAACTAGAACGGTTGGGGGGAGGGATTAAAATAGAGAAAGCTAGTAGACAGTGTGTGAGGCAGGAGGCAGAGAAGGAAAGCACTCAGACCCAACATGTAGGGGGGAAAGAAGACAAAAATAATAAACAGAATAAGAGGTAGTGGGTTTCTTAAATGTGTGAGCAGAGAGACAAGAGGGGTGTAAAATGAGGGTATAAGCAATAGGCTGCAAAGTGAAAAGTAAAAGTGGCAGGCAGACAAATCCAGGGCAAAAATCAAAAAGGACCACTTTTCAACATAATTGTCTAAGGGGTAAGAGTGTTATAAAAACAAGTCTGAAGGCTTTGTGTCTCAATGCAAGAAGCATTTGTAATAAGGTGGATGAGTTGAATGTGCAGATAGCTATTAAAGGCTATGATACAGTTGGGATCACGGAGACATGGCTCCAGGGTGACCAAGGCTGGGAGCTGAAAAACCAGGGATATTCAATATTCAGGAGGGATAGTCAGAAAGGAAAAGGAGCTGGGGTAGCGTTGCTGGTTAGACAGGAGATTAACACAATAGAAAGGAAGGATATTAGCTTGGAGGTTGTGGAATCGATATGGGTAGAGCTGCGAAACATTAAGGGGCAGTAAACGCTAGTGAAAGAAAGGTAACTTTAAGGGTATGAGACGTGAATTGGCCAAGATAGACTGGCAATTGCTTCTTAAAGGGTTGACGGTGGATGTGCAATGCAAGGCATTTAAAGTCTGCATGGATGAACTACAACAATTGTTCATCCCAGTTTGGCAAAATAATAAATCAGGGAAGGTAGTGCATCCATGGATAACAATGGAAATCAGGGATAGTATCAAAACAAAAGATAAAGCATACAAATTAGCCAGAAAAAGCAGCCTACCAGAGGACTGGGAGAAATTCAGAGCCAGCAGAGGAAGACACAGGGCTTAATTAGGAAAGGGAAAATAGATTATAAAAGAAAACTGGCAGGGAACATTAAAACTGACTGCAAAAGTTTGTATAGATATGTGAAGAGAAAAAGATTAGTTAAAACAAATGTAGGTCCCTGGCAGTCAGCAACAGGTGAATTGATCATGGGACATGGCAGACCAATTGAATAACTACTTTGGTTTTGTCTTCACTAAGGAAGACATAAATAATCTGCCAGAAATAGGAGGTGACCGGTGGGTAAAATGAGATGGAGGGACTGAGTGAAATCCAGGTTACTCAGGAAGTGGTGTTAGATAAATTGAATGGATTAAAGGCCGATAAATCCCCAGGGCCAGATAGGCTGCACCCCAGAGTACTTAAGGAAGTAGCCCCAGAAATAGTGGATGCATCAGTGATAATTTTTCAAAACTCTTTAGATTCTGGAGTAGTTCCTGAGGATTGGAGGGTAGCTAATGTAACCCCACTTCTTAAAAAGGGAGTGAGAGAGAAAACAAGGAATTACATACCAGTTAGTCTAATATCGGTAGTGGGGAAACTGCTAGAGGCAGTTATTAAAGATGGGATAGCAGCAGATTTGGAAAGTGATGAAATCATTGGACAAAGTCAGCATGGATTTATGAAAGGTAAATCATGTCTGACTAATCTTATAGAATTTTGCGAGGGTGTAACTAGTAGAGTGGATAAGGGAGAACCAGTGGATGTGTTATATCTGGACTTTCAGAAGGCTTTCGACAAGATTCAACATAAGAGATTAGTATACAAACTTAAAGCACATGGTATTGGGGTTTCAGTATTGATGTGGATATAGAATTGGCTGGCAGACAGGAAGCATAGATTAAAAAAACGGGTCTTTTTCAGAATGGCAGGCAGTGACTAGTGGGGTACCGCAAGGCTCAGTGCTGGGACCCCAGCTATTTACAATATATATTAAGGAGACAGCAAGGGTTAACAGAATTGAGAAAATTCAATGTTCAAGCCCAGAGGATGCAGACTCCCCAAGCGGAATATGAGGTGCTGTTCCTCCAACTTGCGGTGTTGCTCACTCTGCCCTCGGGAAACAACCCTTGCTGTTTCCTCCCCTTCCCACCTCTCCCTCAGCCCTCGGGCCCTGGCATTCCCTCTATCTCTATCTCGCTCCCTCACCTTAGTCGCACTAGCTTCTCATTTTCACACCACAAACAGCTTTTAATGGCTTGTTCCCTTTATCATCGATACTTTTTTGCATATCTTTCATTCATTGTTCTTTATCTCTCCACATCACCGTCTATATCTCTCGTTTTCCTGATCCCTGACCAGTCTGAAGAAGGGTCTCGACCCGAAACGTCGCCTATCTCCTTCGCTCCTTAGATGCTGCTGCACCCGCTGAGTTTATCCAGCCTTTTGTGTAACCCTCGATTCTCCAGCATCTGCAGTTCCTTCTTTAACAAGAAGATATACTCAATAGGTACCATCCTACTGGCTCCTACTTCAATTGATAAATCATATTATGGATTTAATCCTGTCATACACAATTTGATACGTATATGGAAGCAAATCAGAACCCATTTTGAACTTAAACCTATATCTTTCGCTTTGCCCATAGCAAACAACCCCACATTCAAACCATCTATTTTAGATAAGACTTTTCCTACATGGAGTGAATTTGGACTCCACAGTGTCAGAGATCTATATATCGATGGTACATTTGCCACCTTTACACAGCTACGAAAGAAAGTTGAACTCACAAATAGTAACTTCTTCAGATAGTTGCAAATCAGGAATTATATACAAAAGCATCTGTCGGGATTTGAGGTTGAGAGGCAGTCTCAAATAGATGATTGCCTTAAAACATCACCATATAAAGACAAATTCATCTCCTATATGTATGATGTCCTTCTATCAATAACCTCTCCATCCTCTAGCAAGTATAAGATCAATTGGGAAAAAGACATAAATGTGCAAATACCAGATGAAATATGGGAGGAAAGCCTCAAGCTTATTCATAGGTGCTCAAACAATGCTAGACACTGCCTCACACAGTTCAAAATTATACAAAGATTTCACAACTTCAAGGCAAAAATACACAGTATATATCCAAATGTTTCTTCTACATGTGATAAATGCACTCCTCAGATGCTACTCTTTTTCGTAACTTTGTATCGTGCCCTAAACTCACCTCTTTCTGGTCTGATATATTTAAGAATATCTCAGACATTCTTAACATTCCATTAAACCCAGAGCCCTTGTTACTCATCTTTGGGGTATCTGAAATATCAAGACAACTCACAACTGCTCAAGGACAATTCCTCTCCTACTGTCTCATTACGGCAAAGAAACTACTGCTCATGTCATGGAAAAAAACAACAGCTCCCAATTCCAGAACGTGGCTTCATGACTTGACCAGTACATTACATTTAGAATGAATAAGATAAGTTCTAAGGATAGATTCAACCAATTTAATAAAATCTGGCAACCATTTATGTCATTTCTTGCATAGAAGAATATTGACACATAACACAAACCTATCTACACTCTAAACCATCCATTTTACTTCGGACTCATTTGAGTGACTACGTGAAGACCCTGTCAGGCTGCATGCACGTCATTAACGTCATACGCACTGGTGCAGCGACCGGTTAGGAGCAGTAGTGCTCCTCCAGCGGTAAGTTTAAAAACCTGAAGGTAGGTGCTCAGCTTAGACGGAGGTTGCTATTTTGTTGGAGTGGGGCTTGTTTTTCAGATCTGGTTCAACCATGGAGAAAGCGTCAAAGGTGAAGGCGAGTCAAACCGCTAGCAAAACCATAACAGACCGCGGGTGTGCGGATAGCGGGCGCCCGCCCAGTTCACCTGTTCTGTCGATGGCAGGGAGGCCAGCAACTGCAGACTCGTTGCCTTGGAGCACCGTCGCCGCGCAGTTGGGGCGTAAGGCCATTAGAAAGTCTGCACGGCCCGTGGACTCGGCTGAGTTGGGCCAGGAGGGTTCCCCTCCGGAAAAGGATACTGAACGGTTATCTAAAATGGAGCTCCTAACGGAGAGGATGCTCCATCAGGATACACTCTGGTAGAAGGAGTGGTATCCGCTCCAGCCTACAGGAGAGCCCGTGCCAGCGGCGTCTGAAATAGGGGTGCTCAATCGCTCCCTCTTGGAGGAGGAGAGCTTGACGGGTCAGGGTTATTCTGACGCCGAATCTGTGGGTGAGCAGAACCCAAGTGATGAAGGGCATGAGTCCGAAATACCATGTCTGACAGCAAGATTTGCCATCCCCAGAGAGTCAGGGGAGCCGTTGGGTCAGGAATTGGCAACAACCATAATTATTTATATGCAAGAGCCGACCACAGACGATAGAAGCGGAAAAAATATGAAACCCCGGTTAATTGAAAGTACCGGCAGTGGATCAAGTAATATGGGGCCATATTCGCATTGGTATTCGGGCACAAGAAATGAAGCTCCAGCGGGTGCTGAAGTTGCTCACCGCAGGCATTACTGCGTTCGCCAGATCGGTGGACGAGGGGCTGTCTGAATTACAGCAGGATGCATTAACCCTTATGTGCAGTGCATATTTTGAAATCAACTGTTTGCGAAAAAGTGCCATATGCCCTACGATCCACCCTAAATTTGTGGCGCTGTGTAAGCCCAGCAATATTCAGCCACCAAATCTGCTATTTGGGGACGACCTCGCGAAGAGTGAAGGAGCTCGACGACGAGGCAAAGACGGGGTTAATGAAAGCACGAATGGTCAGCAGAATGGTTCGGCGGCAGTACCCCTACCGACGGGTTGCAGAGACCGGGACCGGTCAAGGAACGAGCCGGACATTTACGAATGTGCGCAGCTGGCGCACTGCTACTGGGGCACGTGCAAACATGAATTTTCCCAGCAGGAACCGGGAGCAACAAATTTCACTGGTAACCATGGAGGTAGGTGGGTCTGGTCCTGATAGGAACATATTAAGTGAAAAACACCTGCAGGTTGGGGGGAGATTACACTTGTTCCTAAAAGAATGGTATGAGATAACATTAGATCCTTCTATACTGTGCAGTATACAAGTTTTTTGAATTGGATTTTATCCAAATTTGTGTCCACCCACTCAGCACGTTCCAAGCCGGACACTCATTTTCTCACAGAAATACAGAGATACATGCAGAACTTGAAAAAATATGCAAAAAAGGGGTAAATGAGAAGTGAGTTCGCCAACTCCACCAATTTGTGTCAAACATTTTTCCTAGGTCAAAAAAGGATGGAGGATGCAGAATCATCCTCGACCTGACCAGCCTTAACCCCTTTGAACAGTATAAACATTTCAAAATGGAAACTTTTGCTACTGCTAAACAACTGCTTTCCAGAAGATGTTATATGGCAAGCATAGATCTTAAAGATGCATATTACTCAGTGTCTGTTCACTGCAATGATAGAAGATATTTGAAATTTAGCTGGATGAGTTAATTATGGCAATTCAACTGCAGCCATTGCTGAGGTGCAATGATGGATCATGAATGTCTCAAGTTCTTCCTGCAAAATTCTGGTTGAACCACCTTCAATTGTCTTACAGACTGATGTCAGTGCTCTAGGTTGTGGCGCTACTTATACTATTTCCAGTTGTGGAGGCAGATAGAATATGCATGAGGCACCTCTTCTGCAATCATGAGGGATTAATTATTTAGTGCTTTTGGGAACATTTTATGGGCTTAAAGCTTATTGCTCTACTAAGTGGCACTTGCATGTTCAGGTTCAGATTGACAACACTATGGCTGTGGCATATGTTAATCATATGGGTGGAATCAAGTCGGAATCTTGTGATAGATTGGCGAATCTGATTTGGGACTGGTGTATTGACAGAGACATTTGGCTGTCAGCTATCTACTTACCAGGTAGATTCAACATAGTAGCAGACACAAGGTCACGCAAATTCAAAGACAACACAGAATGGATGTTGAATCATGAGATATTTAACGATGTTGTTGCTCGGTATGGGATGCCAGTTATCGATTTGTTTGCATCCAGACTAAATCACCAGTGATGGTATTTCAGTCTCAGTCACAGTGGCCGACGTCAGGAAATCCTTCAGAGGGGTGAACCCTCGAAAAGCGTCTGGACCTGATGGCATACCTGGTCATGTTCTAAAAACCTGTGCGGACCAACTGGCTGGTGTTTTTACGGACATTTCAACCTGTCACTTCTAAGGTCTGAGGTTCCCACCTGCTTTAAAAGGGCATCAATAATACCGGTGCCCAAGAAGAGCAAGGTGACGTGCCTCAATGACTATCGACCTGTGGCACTAACGCCTGTGGTGATGAAGTGCTTCGAGAGGTTGATCATGGAGCAAATCAACTCCTACCTCGACAAAAACCTGGACCCACTGCAGTTCGCTTACCGCCACAACAGATCAACGGTGGACGCGATCTCGCTGGCCCTCCACTCCGCTCTGGACCACTTGGACAACAAAAACTCATATGTCAGGCTGTTATTCATTGACTACAGCTCAGCATTTAACACAATCATGCCCTCCAAGCTGGTTATCAAACTCGCAGAACTGGGTCTCTGCGCATCCCTCTGCAATTGGATCCTCGACTTCCTCATTCACAGACCACAGTCTGTTCGTATTGGTAGAAATGTGTCAGACTCGATAACAATCATCACGGGAGCACCTCAAGGCTGCGTGCTCATCCCCTTGCTGTACTCACTCTATACTCTTGACTCCGTAGCCGGTCACAGTGCGAACTCCATCATCAAGTTCGCTGACGACACCACTGTAGTGGGACGTATCACTGATGGGGATGAGTCGGAGTACAGAAGAGAGATCGAGCGACTGTCCATATGGTGCCAGCACAATAACCTGGCCCTCAACGCCAGCAAAACCAAGGAACTGATTGTGGACTTTGGAAGGAGTAGGATGGGGACCCACAGTCCTGTTTATATCAACGGGTCGATGATTGAAAGGGTCAAGAGCTTCAAATTCCTGGGCATGCACATCTGTGAAGATCTTTCCTGGTCCGAAAACACAGATGCAATTATTAAGTAAGCTCATCAGCGTCTCTACTTCCTGAGAAGATTACGGAGAGTCAGTCTGTCAAGGAGGACTCTCTCTAACTTCTGTAGCACAGTAGAGAGCATGCTGACTGGTTGCATCGTGGCTTGGTTCGGCAACTTGAGTGCCCTGGAGAGGAAAAGACTACAAAAAGTAGTAAACACTGCCCAGTCCATCATCGGCTCTGACCTTCCTTCCATCGAGGGGATCTACCGCAGTCGCTGCCTCAAAAAGGCTGGCAGCATCATCAAGGACCCACACCACCCTGGCCACACACTCATCTCCCTGCTACCTTTGGGTAGAAGGTACAGGAGCCTGAGAACTGCAACAACCCGGTTCAGGAATAGCTACTTCCCCACCGCCATCAGGCTATTAAACCTGGCTCGGAAAAAGCTCTGAACATTAATACCCCTCCATCTGTTATTTGCACTTTATTAATTTATTAATTAATGTGTGTATTTAAGTATATAACTGTAGTCAATGCCTACTATGTTCTGTTGTGCTATGCAAAGAAAGAATTCCATTGTCCTGTCCGGGACACATGACAATAAACTCTTTTGACTTTTGACTTGACTTGACTTTGACCAGTTACCTAAATATGTTTCATGGGAACCAGATCCTGGGGCAGCAGTGGTAGGTGCATTCTTGCTGCATTGGGGTGGAATGTTTTTGTATGCAATTCCTCCATTTTGCCTCATCAGTCGGTGTCTGCAAAAAAATCAAGCAGGACTCCGCCTCAGGAGTATTGGTGGTACCCGACTGGCCTACTCAGCCACGGTTCCCTCTCATTTTGCAGATTATGACACAGCCCCTTATGACCGTTCCCAAACATAGCAACCTACTGGTGCACCCTGTAACTGGCGAGTAACACCCTTTACATGATCGTATTGATCTATTAATTTGCAGATTCTAAGAAGGCCATACCTGGGGAGAGGACTATCCGATCGCACCGTAGATGTTATTACTGCGGCCTGGAGGGATAGTACCCAAAATCTGCTCATCCCTTATATAAGGAAGTGGGAGTTGTTCTGCATACGGCAGAATATTTCTTATCACACGGCAGGCAACTCAGATGTGCGAGAGTTCCTGTCAACTATATTTTGATCAAAGGTTAAGCTATAGTGCGATCAATACAGCCAGAAGTGCACTGTCGTCATACTTATGGATGGCATCAGAACAATATTCTGTGGGGTCACACCCTCTGATCTCTAGATTTATGAAGGGAATTTTTAATTCCAATCCTCCCAGGCCCAGGTATTCGGTAATCTGGGATGTAAGCAATGTACATGTGCTCCTTCGTCAGTGGACTCCTGGCACAGCCCTGTCTTTGCCCAAAGTCACCATGAAGGCAGTCATGCTCATGGCACTGGTTTCAGCACAACGGGTGCAGACATTGCAGAAGCTGCAACTAGACAGGATGGAAGTATCTGCAGATGCCATTAGGTTTTACATCTATGATCTACTCAAGCAGAGCAGACTGGGGGTGACAGGGTTTAAGATTATCATTTTCGGCATACCCTACAGATTCACACCTATAGACTTGGCTTGTACTCGCTAGAATTTAGAAGATTGAGGGGGAATCTAACAGAAACTTACAAAATTCTTAAGGCGTTGGACAAGCTAGATGCAGGAAGATTGTTCCCGATGTTGGGGAGGACCAGAACAAGGGGTCATAGTCTAAGGATAAGGGGGAATTCCTTTAGGACCAAGATGAGGAAAACATTTTTCACACAGAGAGTGGTGAGTCTCTGGAATTCTCTGCCACAAAAGGTAGTTGAGGCCAGTTCATTGGCTATATTTAAGTGGGAGTTAGATGTGGCCCTTGTGGCTAAAGGGATCAGGGGGTTGGAGAGAAAGTAGGTACAGGATACTGAGTTGGATGATCAGCCATGATCATATTGAATGGCGGTTCAGGCTCGAAGGGCCAAATGGCCTATTCCTGCAGCTATATTCTATGTTTCTATGTGTGGTGTCACACGTGCTATACTACATCAAGGCCACCAGAAACCTAAGAGGTGCCGAATCAGCATTATTGATAAGCCACAAAAAAAAAGCATAGTAAGGTGTCGGTTCAGACTATTTCAAGGTTGCTGAAGCAGGTTCTGGTTTATGCAAGTATTGACACTGACAATTTTAAAACTCATTCCACCAGGGCGGCATCAACATCAGTGGCCAGGACAATGGACGTCCCCATAGACCATATCCTCATGGCCGCAGGATGGTCAAGTGAATTGATGTTTCAAAGATATTATCATAAACCGATTGGCGAACCAGGGGTATTTGCCCATTCTGTTTTAAGTTCAGTTTTATAGCTTCCCGCTGGGACAGAGGGATTTTTATTGTTTTCTTTATAAAAATAAACCATTAATATGTTTAAATCAATGTCATGGTTTAATGCATTGTAGATTATTTACTTGTTCTGAGTCAATTGATGCAGTGAGATGCCGGGATTTATGGCATGAAATCACAGAGCTTTGAAATCTTCATGTAGTCACTCACATGATTCCGAAGTAAAACAGGAAGATTAAATGAGAACTTACCAGTTTGAAGTTTGATCTTTATTTTATGAGGTTTTACGTTGGTGATTATGTGCCATCCACTCCCAACCCTCTCTCACAAAGGTCATCTGGTAGTTCTAGGTTTCTGGTCTTACTATTATACTTCAATTACCGATAGAAACATAGAAACATAGAAATTAGGTGCAGGAGCAGGCCATTCGGCCCTTTGAGTCTGCACCGCCATTCAATATGATCATGGCTGATCATCCAACTTAGTATCCTGTACCTGCCTTCTCTCCATACCCCCTGATCCCTTCAGCCGCAAGGGCCACATCCAACTCCCTCATAAATATGGCCAACAAACTGGCCTCAACTACCTTCTGTGGCAGAGAATTCCACAGATTCACCAGTCTCTGTGTGAAAAATGATTTTCTCATCTCGGTCCTAAAAGACTTCCCCCTTATCCTTAAACGGTGACCCCTTGTCCTGGACTTCCCCAACATCGGGAACAATCTTCCTGCATCTAGCCTGTCCAACCCCTTAAGAATTTTGTAAGTCTCTATGAGATCACCCTTCAATCTTCTAAATTCCAGCGAGTACAAGTCTATCCAGTCTTTCTTCATATGGAAGTCGTGCCATCCCAGGAATCAGTCTGGTGATCCTTCTCTGTACTCCCTCTATGGCAAGAATGTCTTTCTGAAGATTAGGAGACCAAAACTGTACGCAATACTCCAGGTGTGGCCTCACCAAGACCTTGTACAACTGCAGTAGAACCTCCCTGCTCTTGTACTCAAATCCTTTTGGTATGAATGCCAACATACCATTCGCTTTCTTCACAGCCTTCTGTACCTGCATGCCTACTTTCAATGACTGATGTACCATGACACCCAGGTCTCGCTGCATCTCCCCTTTTCCTAATCGGTCACCATTCAAATAGACTACCTTCCTATTTTTGCCACCAAAGTGGATAACCTCACATTTATCCACATTATACTGAATCTGCCATGCATTTGCCCACTCACCCAGTCTATCCAAGTCATCCTGCAGCCTCCTAGCATCCTCCTTACAGCTAACACTGCCCCCCAGCTTCGTGTCATCTGCAAACTTCGAGATGTTGCATTTAATTCCCTCGTCCAAATCATTAATGTATATTGTAAATAACTGGGGTCCCAGCACTGAGCCTTGCGGCACCCCACTAGTCACTGCCTGCCATCCTGAAAAGGACCCATTCACTCCTACTCTTTGCTTCCTGTCTGCCAGCCAGTTCTCTATCCACATCAATACTGAACCACCAATACCGTGTGCTTTAAGTTTGTATACCAATCTCTTGTGTGGGACCTTGTCGAAAGCCTTCTGAAAGTCCAGATATAACACATCCACTGGTTCTCCCTTATCCACTCTACTAGTTACATCCTTGCAAAATTCTATAAGATTCATCAGATCATGATTTACCCTTCATAAATCCATGCTGACTTTGTGCAATGATTTCACCACTTTCCAAATGCGCTGCTACCCCATCTTTAATAACTGACTCTAGCAGTTTCCCCACTACCGATGTTAGACTAACTGGTCTGTAATGCTCCGTTTTCTCTCTCCCTCCCTTTTTAAAAAGTGGGGTTACATTAGCTACCCTCCAATCCTCAGGAACTGCCCTAGAATCTAAAGAGTTTTGAAAAATTATCACTAAGGCATCTGCTATTTCTGGGGCTACTTCCTTAAGTACCCTGGGATGCAGCCTATCTGGCCCTGGGGATTTATCGGCCTTTAATCCATTCAATTTACCTAACACCACTTTCCGGCTATCCTGGATTTCACACAGTTCCTCCATCTCATTTGACCCGCGATCCCCTGCTATTTCCGGCAAATTATTTATGTCTTCCTTAGTGAAGACAGAACCAAAGTAGTTATTCAATTGGTCTGCCATGTCCTTGTTCCCCATGATCAATTCACCCGTTTCTGACAGCAAGGGACCTACATTTGTTTTAACTAATCTTTTGCGCTTCACATATCGATAAAAACCTTTGCAGTCAGTTTTTATGCTTCCTTCCAGTTTTCTTTCATACTCCATTTTCCCTTTCCTAATTAAGCCCTTTGTGCTCCTCTGTTGGTCTCTGAAGTTCTACCAGTCGCCTGGTAGGCTGCTTTTTTCTGGCTAATTGTACGCTTCATCTTTTTCTTTGATACTATCCCTGATTTCCCTCGTTATCCACGGATGCGCCACCTTCCCTGATTTATTCTTTTGCCATACTGGGATGAACAATTGTTGTAGTTCATCCACATGTTGGTTTAGAAAACTATCCCGCTTACATTCCAAGAAATCCTCTTCCTCAGCACCCCTGCCAATTTGATTCACCCAATCTATATGTAGATTGTAGTCACCCATTATAACGGTTTTACCTTTGTTGCACGCATTTCTAATTTGCTGTTTGATGCCATCCCCAACTCCACTACTACTGTTATGTGGCCTGTACATAACACCCACTAGCGCTTTCTGCCCCTTAGTGTCTCGCAGTTCCACCCATATTGATTCCACATCCTCCAAGCTAATGTCATTCCTTTCTATTGCGTTAATCTCCTCTCTAACCAGCAACGCTACCCCACCTCCTTTTCCTCTCTGTCTATCCCTCCTGAATATTGAATATCCCTGGATGTTCAGCTCCCAGCCTTGGTCACCCTGGAGCCATATCTCCGTGATCCCAACTATATCATAATTATTAATAGCTACCTGCACATTCAACTCATCCACCTTATTACGAATGCTCCTCGCATTGAGACACAAAGCCTTCAGGCTTGTTTTTACAACACTCTTGGCCCTTTTACAATTATGTTGAAAAGTGGCCCTTTTAGATTTTTGCCCTGGATTTGTCTGCCTGCCACTTTTCACCTTGTTACCTATTGCTCCTATCCTCATTTTTTGTCACCTGTGATTTCATACCGCTGCTTTGAAGATTGACGTGCATGTGGCCTGACGGGGTCTTCACGTAATCACCAACGTAACTCCTCATAAAATAAAGATCAAACTTCAAACTGGTAAGTTCTCATTTAATCTTACTATTTTAATGACATTAAGAGTAAGGGATAGAAGTCAAGAGAGTTGCAAGCTTTAGAAACAAGAGTCTTCACAAAGAATTATAGCACTGAACTGCTCCCTATGTACTGTAGTCACCTTCTGCACTTTACTTATGTATTTATTTATTTTTATTATTTACTTTTTATTCCCCTCATCATTTATCTATTTATTTATTTATTGGTGTCGTTTTTATAAACATGCCCGTCCATATTGTTTGTACAATACTCAAATGTTCTGTTTTGATATGTACATTTGGAAAAAAATGAGCTTGGATATGGCAACATAATCTGTACCCATTTTATGATAGCTCAATAAAATTTATTATAAATAAAAGTAAAATTTAAAAATACAGTAAGTAAATAAATAAATAAATAAATGGAAATTAAAGCAATTAACAAATCAAACTGGTCACAAACCTGTCAGATCATTGAGTTGCAATCCACAGTTATCTTTGTGTGCTCATGACTCCAGTGGCAGTTCAGATGGTGAATCTAACTTGCTCCAACCAAAATTAGCAAGTGGGCTTTTAAGGCACCATTACTTAAGCCATCTTTGAAACAAGCACCCAACAGCCATTAAGTTTCAAACTCCCACCGACACTGTCTTTAAAGATATTAGACAATAAACAATAGGTGCAGGAGTAGGCCATTCGGCCCTTCGAGTCAGCACCGCCATTCACTGTGATCATGGCTGATCATCCACTCAGTACCCCATTCCTGCCTTTTCCACATATCCCCTGACTCCACTACCTTTAAGAGCTCTATCCAACTATCTCTAGAAAGCATACAGAGAATTGGCCTCCACTGCCTTCTGAGGCAGTGAATTCCACAGATTCACAACCCTCTGTGTGAAAATGTTTTTCCTCATCTCTGTTCTAAATGGCTTATCCCTTATTCTGTGGCCCCTGATTCTGGACACCCGCAAAATCGGGAAAGGGGGTTCCTGAATAATTTCAGCTTATTTTGAGGCTGTTAAAATCTCATGAAACAAAATAAAATCCACCTCAAAGATTCCTTCTCACAAGCACATTATAAAAAAAGCAGAAGTACCAGAACATTGAAGAGACAGTGTTATTTGCACTTAATGACAACTGGCCAAATATCTAATCCACTGAGATAGGAATGAAGACCAAATTGGAAAAGATGAATAGAAGTATGCAGTGTTACAATTCCTGCTACCACTTTTATGAGCTTTATTTTTTTTTATTGCACAGAAAGCAAAAATGCTACATTGTTGTAACAATGCAAATTAAAAACAAGACATTTTGTTAACAAAGCTGCATCAGAATTTTTTTGTGTATGAAGGAACTGCAGGTGCTGGTTTAAACCGAAGATAGACACCAAAAGCTGGAGTAACTCAGCGGGACAGGCAGCTTCTCTGGATAGAAGGAATGGGTGACATTTAGGGTCGAGAAGGTCAAGATGGACTTATTTCAGGTCTCGACCCAAAACATCCCCTATACCTTCTCTCCAGAGTTGCTGCCTGTCCCACAGAATTACTCCTGCATTTTGTGTCTATCTTCACAATTATTTTTCCTGTTATTAACAAAAACAAAATAATTTACTGAACTCCAGCAAGGTGATAAAATTGAAGTTGGTTTAAACTTGTTCCACCAACTGTTAATAGTGCTGGACAACTTCATTATGGTGTCCAATGTCAGGTTGCTCGAGCAACATCAGTAAAGCAGCCTGCGACATTGTGGATGTACATAACTCTCAGATGTTGAAGGGTGCATTAGCACCTCTAGATTTAAAAACTGGGGTTTTGGATATTGATTTGTTCTTCAGGTTTGAAATGATGCTGGTACCCTGACTCATCAGAGCTTGAATAGATAATATAGATCTGAAATGAACTTTGTTAGGATTTGGTGGGACGGGTTCTTTTTCAACTCGTACAAAAACAATCTAGATTGTTGATTGTTTAGTAAGGACATCGCCATCTTCCTTCTCTATTCCTTCCATTTATGCAATGGCATTGCCTTGGACACCATTACAGCAGCTGGCATGTGGCCACCCTAAATTGAACTAATTGGACAAGGTGTATATAAATAAAAGATTGTACAGCCATTGACTCTGATCCACTGCTTGACTAAAATTGTGGTCCATTTACTATATGCATCTCTTTTTTGCTGCGAATCCTAATCCGCTTGCTAGAGTTTAGAATTTATTAATTTGAAGCCAGATAAGTAAGTTATAGATGGGTGAGACTTTGCTGCAGTGCTGGTTTTTAAATTTATCAAATTATTACCATCTTCAATTGTATTCCAAATGCAACAGGAAAGATGTGTTTGTCTTCAACCATTTACTTATTTGAAAAGAGACTCAACCTACAAAAAACTCCCAGTGGGATTTATCGAAGCTTCTGTTACTTAGTCAATCGGCTGCAATGCCGGGGCTACAACTTTTTAAGGGATCTACACAACGTTGCCAATTTCCTTCGCTCCATAGATGCTGCCTCACCCGCTGAGTTTCTCCAGCATTTTTGTCTACCTTCTGCGGTTGCAAATGTTGTCAGTCACACAATGGCACAGGGCAGAGTGGCAAGACGAGAGAGAGAGAAATCCACTACGTTATAGGCAGGGATCTGATATCTCACGGCAGAGATCCATAACAGGATAGTTTGTGCTATTGGGAATGGGTGGCAAGTGAAGGGTGGTGAACTATAGTCATTTCACAGAAGTCATACCTCACATAATACGGAATAGTATAAGAAAGTATATCTGGCTCCTGTTCTATGTTCTGACAAGAAACAGAAAGAAGCCATCTTGGTTATGAGCATAATAGAGACACAGAAAAGGAAAAGGCCCTTAGGTCCATTGAGTGTCTGCTAGTCATCAATGACCCATTTATGCAAATTATATAATAAGGTAGAGGCACGAAACGTCATGAATAAACGGTTTCTTTACTCAGGCATTATAGGTTAGATCCACTTGCACGTTTAGTCCTCTTACACAAAGTCATGTTGCTGCTGTGAGGCTGTTGCCTCGTGGGCTCGAGTTGGGCACTTGCTGAGGTGGCAGGACACACACGCCAAGAGAGAAGAGGAAGAGAGAGAGAGAGAGAGAGAGAGGGTTGACCGGGGTTCGTTATATATCCTAACACACACCCCTGCACCCCATGACAACTCCTCCCCACCATTGCTCAGATCACGTGACCCTACGCCCGACTGCTGAGGGTTTGTGGCCCAACCACTGGGTGCCACCACAGGAGCCCCCCCCCCCCCCCCCCCCCCCCCAGAACCAGAGGCAGGAATTATTTATTCTGCCCACATACTCAACAAATAACTCAGATTCTAATACTTACCTACATACCAAAGGAAACCTACAGCGGTCAATTAACCTACCAAACCTCACATCTTTGGAACATGGGAGCAACCGAAGGATCTGAAGGAAATCTCTACAGTCACAGGGTATACAGATTGCACCAGTTGCACTATTAGCAGCTATGCCACCTAGTGGTGGGGCAGGAGATGACCTCATCCTTCTGAGGGTACTTGGACAGTTGAACCCCATGCCCCAGGTTAAGCAGAACAGGACCCTATATTCTGAAACACACACATAGCTTATTCTTGTCCTGCAGCCCATAAATTATAGGAAGGACTACTCTCCCTCAAATGGGTGTTTTCAGAGTGTTAACGAAGAAACTGCAGATGCTGGAGAATCAAGGGTAACACAAAAAGCTGGAGAAACTCAGCGGGTGCAGCAGCATCTAAGGAGCGAAGGAGATAGGCGACGTTTCGGGTCGAGACCCTTCTTCAGACTGGTCAGGGATCAGGGAAACTAGAGATATAGACGGTGATGTGGAGAGATAAAGAACAATGAATGAAAGATATGCAAAAAAGTATCGATGATAAAGGGAACAAGCCATTGTAAGCTATTTGTGGTGTGAAAATGAGAAGCTAGTGCGACTAGGGTGGGGGAGGGAGATAGAGATAGAGGGAATGTCAGGGGCTGAAGGAGAGGTGGGAGGGGGAGGAGACAGCAGGGGCTAACAGAATTGAGAAAATTCAATGTTCAAGCCCAAAGGATGCAGACTCCCCAAGCGGAATATGAGGTGCTGTTCCTCCAACTTGCGGTGTTGCTCATCTGTTGCCAGATGATCTATATCGGTGAGACCAAGCGGAGGCTTGGCGATCGTTTCGCCGAACACCTCCGCTCGGTCCGCAAAAACCAACCCGACCTCCCGGTCGCTCAGCACTTCAACTCCCCCTCCCATTCCGTATCCGACCTCTCGGTCCTGGGCCTCAGCCCTCGGGCCCTGGCATTCCCTCTATCTATATCTCCCTCCCCCACCCTAGTCACACTAGCTTCTCATTTTCACACCACAAACAGCTTACAATGGCTTGTTCCCTTTATCATCGATACTTTTTTGCATATCTTTCATTCATTGTTCTTTATCTCTCCCCATCACCGTCTATATCTCTCGTTTCCCTGATCCCTGACCAGTCTGAAGAAGGGTCTCGACCCGAAACGTCGCCTATCTCCTTCGCTCCTTAGATGCTGCTGCACCCGCTGAGTTTCTCCAGCTTTTTGTGTAACCCTGGGTGTTTTCAGAAATCACTTTTCATAAAGGAACCACTCTCATAGCATTTCCATGTTATTAGAGATGCTCCTCGACCTTACGATGCTTCGACTTACGCTATTTTGACTTTACGATGGTGCAAAAGCGATACACATTCAGTAGAAAGCGTACTATGAATTTTGAATTTTGATCTTTTCCCAGGCTAGTGACGTGCGGTACGATACTCTCTCGTGATGCTGGGCAACGGCAGCAAGCCGCAGCTTCCTGTCAGCCACGCGATCATGAGTGTAAAGTTGAGGAGCACCTGTATTTGTATCCTTATATCCGCAGAGAAGCCCTCCACACTCCCTCATCCCACCAGAGTTCCATACCAAGTCGATAGAGAAGTAGAGGAAGTAGGAATCTGATAATTGTGAGTCAGCGACAACTGCTACCTGTGGAAAGACACACTGCATGGTAGGACCACCCATAGAGATCAGGTGAGAACCACAAGAGGGAAGCCTTCAGAAGGATAGTGGGATTGCACTGTGAAGTGTACATTATCCACGCTATCAGACCTAATGCAGAACCTGGAGGAGTCCTTCTTTCAAGTCTCACAGAAGGTGTAGTGGAGCACCACTTCTCCCCTGTAAGTGAAACACCATTCTATGTCAATCACCAGTTACACCTCAGCTGCACTGCAGTTACTGGAGCAGGAATCTGCTTCCGTGCAAGCCGATTTATCATTTCAGTTTAATGAGGAATGGGTCTTTGACCTAAAACATTAACCTAATGACCCTTTCCATTGATGCTGCCTGACCTGCTGAGGGATACAACACATAGTCCTCCGCCAGTTTCGCCACCTCCAACGTGACCCCTCCACCCGCCACATCTTCCCATCTCCCCCCCTGTCTGCCTTCCGCAAAGACCGCTCCCTCCGCAACTCCCTTGTCAATTCTTCCCTCCCCTCCCGCTCTACCCCTTCCCCGGGCACTTTCCCTTGCAACCGCAAGAAATGCAACACTTGTCCCTTCACCTCCCCCCTCCACTCTTTTCAGGGACCCAAGCAGTCCTTCCAGGTCCGACAGAGGTTCACCTGCACCTCCTCCAACCTCATCTACTGCATCCGCTGCTCCAGATGCCAGATGATCAAATATCGGTGAGACCAAGCGGAGGCTTGGCGATCGTTTCGCCGAACACCTCCGCTCGGTCCGCAAAAACCAACCCGACCTCCCGGTGGCTCAGCACTTCAACTCTCCCTCCCATTCCGCATCCGACCTCTCGGTCCTGGGCCTCCTCCACGGCCAGAGTGAGCAACACCGCAAGTTGGAGGAACAGCACCTCATATTCCGCTTGGGGAGTCTGCATCCTTTGGGCTTGAACATTGAATTTTCTCAATTCTGTTAACCCTTGCTGTCTCCTCCCCTTCCCACCTCTCCCTCAGCCCTCGGGCCCTGGCATTCCCTCTATCTCTATCTCCCTCCCCCACCCTAGTCGCACTAGCTTCTCATTTTCACACCACAAACAGCTTACAATGGCTTGTTCCCTTTATCATCGATACTTTTTTGCATATCTTTCATTCATTGTTCCTTATCTCTCCACATCACCGTCTATATCTCTCGTTTCCCTGATCCCTGACCAGTCTGAAGAAGGGTCTCGACCCGAAACGTCGCCTATCTCCTTCGCTCCTTAGATGCTGCTGCACCCGCTGAGTTTCTCCAGCTTTTTGTGTAACCCTCGATTCTCCAGCATCTGCAGTTCCTTCTTCAACACTGCTGAGGGATTTGTCCATTTTCTCCAGAGAATGGCCAAGGCCTGATGTTCAGATTTCAATAATGAATGTGTAGTCATAATGGCAAACCCATCAAGACAACATCTATAACTAGAGCCTTATTCAGTACAATTAACTCCTTTCATTGATTCAACAGGTTTATTCAGAGGGGAATCTCATTGGAACATTCAATATACATGTGGCATGAAAAGATAAATGCCGACTTCCCCAGACTGGAGTTTGTAGAACCAAAGGTCACAGTATCAAAATAAGGGAGCGACCATTTAAGAGAAATATTTTCATCATGAAAACATTGAGTCTTTGGAATTTTACACACAGGAAAGCTGTGTTGGCTCCATTTCTCAGTTTATGCAGGACAGAAATCGATAAATTAGATGATAAGAGATCAAAGGATTTGGAGGCAGAGGAGAAAAGCGAAAATCAAAAGAACTGCAAATGCTAAAAATCTAAAACAAAAATAAAAAATGCCACGTGTGAGAAGAAAGACATTAATGTGTGCATTTAAGTATATAATTGTAGTCAATGCCTTCTATGTTCTGTTGTGCTATGTAAAGAAAGAATTTCATTGTCCTGTCAGGGACACATGACAATAAACTCTTTTGACTTTGACTTTGACTTTGACTGTCAGCATTTCAGATCAGAGACACTTTGTCAGAACATGCAAGAAAGAGGTGTTGAGGTTAAAATTCATCCATCATCTCGCTGAATCATGAATGGTGTTGAGGCATGAGAGGTTATGGCCTGCTCCTGCTTCTATTCCTTCCATCATTTCACATACCTAAGTTAGTGAACAATATTCCTGATACAAAACATGAAGATTTCAGAGCTAAGCTTGCCTCCAAAATTAATTGAGCTGATCATGATATTGAAGGTGGGTATTCTTCAATTCACAGGAGCAGCATTACTTGTTTTGCTTCAGAGAATTAACATCTTAAAATTCTCACATGGGAGATTTTCTTTGGATATATATCCCTTAAACTAGATGATTACGCAGAACTTTGATTGATCGATGATTGAAATACAAGGCTACTTTTTGGAATGAGAGTGATATCAAAGGCAGGCATAGTTGGCCCAGGTTGATGTGAAGTGAGACTATTGAACGGCCATCTCAGAGGGAACATAAAGGAATGGCATAACGTTGAGGCAAGAAAATTAATCAGTACTTTCCTGTTATTGTTAGATATACTCTCAGATGTTTTGCAGCATGATTTTGCTTCCATTGACACGCCAAACAGCAGACAAGACAAGCCTTATGTTGAGCTAATGGGCATTTCTGCAATGTAAAGAATTTTTCAGGTGTGTGTGCCTGTCTGTTCTGCTAGACTCTGGTCTCCTTGAGATGGGACCATGAGATTCTGTCAGATACAAAACATTGACTGTTATAATGTTTGTGGTGATTAAATCAACTTAGGCAAATGTACTATGAGCTTGTGTTACCGCATTCTACTTTGTACATTTTGAGACTGACAGGCCATTAGATGGACTAGGGAACAATGATAGGCAATTAGATTGTCCTATAAAATGTTGCCATTCTATTTTCCTCTGCTGTTGCTCTGGGGTCTTTAAACTTGCCTCTTTTTCTTCCTTCTCCTCCTCTAATTCTTTCCTCCTGTGGTTGCTGCCCTCCTCTCTTCTTCCCGCTGGAGGCTCTCTGGCAAGGTATCTGTTCACCCGTCTGCTAAATTATGCAACAAGCAGCAAGTGATGATGAGGTAAAAGGCTCTGAATTGTGGAGGATACAGATAGCAAAGCCACATTTGGAGAAAGTCAGTAGTCTCCTTGTGCTGCTGCAGCTTTCATTAATGCAGCACTCGGCAACACTGCTGGAGAACACCTGGTACAGGAGTGCTGAGGGAATTGCTCTTATTCCTCAGCTTCTTTCCACTGAAGTAGAGCAGCCTCTGCAAGATGTTAGACATCTGTGACTGACATGGAATGAAAATGTTATGTGAGTTCCCAGGATACATCGTGTTAAACTACTTCTACATCTGAACCGTTGTAATTCATGGTAGAACATCTTTGAACTCCTATGCCAATCAATTTTAGTTTTGAAACTTCCAATGACTGAGCCTTTAGCAATTTATCGGTAGAAAGATTACAGAATTCCCCTGCCTTTTATCTGAGGACATAGGCCTGACCTCAGCCCTAATCCTGTACAAATTTGAAACAAATGCTCCTGTGAGGACAACCATTTTGTGTTCATAGCTAATTAGCTTGATGTAAAAGGGCACGTGGCCATAAAGTTATGAATGTCTATTTACCACAGGATCGACTGATTCACAAGCATATCCATTCAGTCAATAACCCAACTCAAATGAAGTCTCATTTTAATGAAATGATTCACAGAATGAAAATTAGAAAAATCAAAACTCAGAGATAATAACAAAGCTGGAAGGATTTTCTAAACTGCAGTAGAATTTGTGGAAGTGAGAAATGCAGAAGATGTTAGCATTATGACTGCAAAGGGTGATATTGTATTAAAAACATGTTACAAGGCTGGATAGGAATGGAACCTTCACCCTATTACTTATTGACTGTTGTGAGAAGAAGAGTGGTTGTAACATTATACTCCATGAATAAGAAGGACAACTAATCTCGCAATGTCCACACCTTCTGCAGGGTTTGTAGTTATGCGGTGCCATTCACTTTATACAAAAATCAGATGGACTTTGTGAACAACTTTCACTTATTGTACAAGGCTTTTACAATGTGTTCAAAGGATTGCATAGAATTTATAAATAGAGCAGAATAGTTATCACTCAAAGGGCCTTTCATGTGACAAACTCCTGAGGAAGCAGAAAGGTAAACTCGACGAAAAAAATCTGCCTGTGTGAGTGTGCTGTGAAATATCAATTCCTAGCATTTCATCTTCGTCCTTACCTCACTCACACATAATTAGCACCAGAATTCCAGGAACTGCTTCTACCATGCAGAATGTTAAACCTTGTGCCACAGATTAATCTGTCCCAGAACTAAATCATCTGTCTGAGATGCGTTTAAGAAAAAAATAATATATGTTCATGAGGCCAACACCCAAAGGTGTTTCAACATTTTTGGCAAATAAAGTGGGAGTTTGAAGACCTAATGGAATTGAATTGTTTAAACAGTGAAATGGTTGATGTATTGACATTTTGGCTTTTGCTTATTTTTTGGTCAAAGTGAAGCAATCAGACGGATCTAACAAAAGGCCACACATGGAGCCATGTAGAACAAAAGCTGTCAGTTACAAAATTCAACAAGGGATAAGCAACAAGACAGAGGTCAATGAAGGGGTGAAGGAAAATGAGAATCTACTATAATCAAGTCCAGTAGGGATTAGCTTTTGTAAAGCCTTTGTTTTATAAAATCTAAACAACATCAATCAAAATTCCCTCTCTTTTGACAAATGGACCAATTTGGTGAGGGTAAAAAAAATCAGAAACTAAAATAAAGAAATCATTTGGGAATTAATACTACCTCATTTCTAACTTTTCTGAAATGTTCTGACTTTCTTTGGAAACTGAAATGATTCAACAACATAATACACCAATCAAATCTTATCAAATATGTCTGGCAATATTTTAGAACAAATTTTTGTCACATGCAATTTGGCTTCTTTCTAACATGTCTTGCTGCAAACATTAACCAACTGAGGAAGGTAACGGGTTGTTTGAATGAGCTGTTGATTTAAGCTGTTGTCACAAGTGCAATTCAGTACCGGGTAGATTCTTAAAATGTTTGATAGCAATTAAAATATAATTTAATTGGTCCGGTGTAATCCATTGATTGGATCCTAATTATTATACAGTGTATTGTTTCCAAACCTTACCTTAAAATAAATAAAAAAGTAATTTAATAATAGTTTCACATGTCAAAGATCTTTAAATCCAGTGAATTGAAATTACTATGGATGTTGTCAAAAGCAAAGGCTGCACAGAGCAAATATCCAACAAATGGGTTCCATCTGAACAACCAATTAATTTTGTTTTATTCATTTGTGGAATAGTTTTTTTATTTTTATTTTTTTTAATTTTTTATTTTAAGGCTTTAGAAAAGAGAGACTAAAGAGAAAAATAGCAGCATAGAAAGTAGAAAATTGAAAAAGAGATGTGAAAGTGAAAAAGCGTGACAGAAGGAAAGGAAACCCTTGAAGAGTTAGAAACGGGAATTGAGAGATAGACCCTGGAGAGGGGAAAAAAAAAGAAAACGGAAAAAATAGAGAAAGAAAAGCCAGTTACTTTATTATAAACATCTCACAAAAGGAATCTACCAACTCGACAACTTTTCTTCCCCCTCTACCAAGACCCAACACCGGTACTTTTTTGAGGTATTCTAGCACCTTATCCTTGTAATAGATTTATATATGTAGACCACGTCTTATAGGAACAGTCTGATTTTCCTGCTAGTCGGAGTCTCATATCTTCCAAGTGTAGTGTTTCGAACATAGATGAAATCCACATATTGACTGTGGGTACCGGATAATCTTTCCAGAATTTTAAGATTAGCTTTTTTTCCAGTTATTAAGCCATATTCAAATAGTCTTTTGAAACACATTTAATTCAGGGCAATCTTCCGATATCCCAAAGATTATCCAGTCTGCTTCCGGGGTCAGTTTTATTTTAAATATTTTTGTGAAAATTTAAAAAAATTTCAGTCCAAAATGTTTGAATTTTTGTACAAAAGACAAATGAGTGTGCTATATTAGCTTTTTGACATTGACATTTATCACATACAGGTGAGACTTTGGGAAAAAGTTTACTTATTTCATTTTTTGAATAGTATAACCTGTGTAAGATTTTAAATTGTATTAAGGTGTATCTTATATTAATTGAACATTTATGTTTAACAAATGTTCTTCCCACCTTTCTTTGGGAATTTTTATACTTAATTATTTTTCCCAGTCTCTCCTGATACCATCTGTTGTTGGTATTTCTGCAATTAGAATAATATTATATATATATGATATTAGGTTTGCTGATTCTGCCCTTGTATTCATTACTTCTTCCAGTAAGTCTGGAGGCATATTGTGATAATCTTGTGCGTATTTTTTCAGATAATCACAGTTTTGGAAATATTTAAAATACCGATTGTTTCCCAAATTGTATTTTAGTTGTATTTGTTTAAATGATAATAGTTTTCCCGATTTATACACATCTCGGAAGATTTTAATTCCAGCTCTTTCCCATTGTATAAATGCTTTATCTATAGTTGAAGGTTTAAATGAGGGGTTTTAACGATAGGAGATAAGAGAGATAAATTTCTTAATTTTAGATTGTGTTTTATTTGTTTCCAAATTCTGATTGTACTGTATATAATTGAATTATTGTTATAATTTATATTATTCATCGATATTGGAGAGAGAAGGATTGCTCCAATATTATAACGAGAGCAATCCTCTCTCCATAATCGTCCAATCCGGTTGTTGGGGAGAGTTATCCAGCAATTGGATCATGTTTCTGATATTTACAGACCAGTAGTAATACATAAAGTTGGGGAGTGCTATTCCCTTTCTACTTTGGATTTATTCAGATGAGCTCTTTGTATTCTGTGGGATTTATAATCCCAAATAAAATTTGTGATATCTGAGTCCAGTTTTTTTTTTAACGTTTTGGGTAAATATATTGGGATAGATTGGAACAGGTATAACATTTGTGGTAGAAAAATCATTTTTATGGCATTTATTCGGCCTATTAAGGACATCGGAAGCGTTTTCCAAAATTTAATCAAGTTACATAGTTTCTTAAGTAGAGGGTTATAATTTTCGTCAAACATATCTTGATATCTAGTAATTTCGATGCCCAAGTATTTAAATTTTTCTGTAGCTATTTTGAAAGGAAACTGTAAAAGATGGGTAGAGTCTTTTGGTTTTATTGACATGATTTCACTTTAATTCCAATTTATTCTAAATCCTGAGAATGATCCGAAGTCCTCTATTAATTTTAAAATATTTGGTATAGTAATATGAGGTTTTGTGATGTACAATAGTACGTCGTCAGCGTATAGTGATATTTTATTATTGGAATATTTTGTTTTATATCCATGGATATTCGGATGAGTTCTAATTTTTTCCGCTTCAGATGATGAGGGCAATTATGAGGGCAAATAACAACGGTGATAATGAACATCCATGTCTATTTCCCCTTGACAAATGAAATTTCGTAGATAAATTGTTGTTCGTTAATATTCTGCCTGTTGGCTTATTATATTGTAATTTAATCCTTGGAATAAAATTCTCTCCCAGTTGAAATTCTTGCAATACCCTGAGCATATAATCCCATTCGACCAGGTCGAATGCTTTCTCTGCATCCAACAATATGATTGATAGTTTTTGATCTTCAGTTTGGTGTGAATGCATTATATTGAACAGGCGTCTCAAATTATTAAATGATTGTCTCTTAGGGATAAACCCCGTTTGATCCGGATGTATTAATTTACTAGCATATTTACTTAGTCTTCTAGCTAGTATTTTTGCTAATATATTTTGATCTGTATATAACAACGCAATAGCTCTGTATGATCCAGGTTCTTCCACATCTTTATCTTTCTTAAGTATTAGTGTGATTGTGGATTCTGCTAGTGTTTCAGGTAGTATTTGTTCTTTGAAGGCATAAGTATACATTTTCTGTAGGCGGGGGGTAAATATGTCATAAAAAACTTTTATAGAATTCATTACTAAATCCATCGGGACCTGGTGTTTTTCCATTTTTTAATGAGATTATTGTTTCTTCTATTTCCTTATTTGAGATTTGTGCTCCCAATTCCTCTTGTTCCTGCAACTCTAATTTAGGAAGGTTACAATTATCCAAGAACTCTGTAACTTTGTCCATTATCGTTTTAGATCTATGCAGATTCTCGTAAAATTGTGCAAATCTTTTATTAATATCACTCGGCAAGGTCAATATTTCCCCTTTGTCTGATTTAATCTTTAAAATTGTGTGATCCTTTTCTCGTTTTTTTAACTGACGTGCCAGAAGTTTGTGGGGCTTATCCCCAAATTCAAAGTGTTCCTATCTTGTAATTTGTAATAATCTTATGACTTACTCTGATAATAATTTATTTAATTTGAATTTCAGTATTATTATTCTATTATGTTTATCCGTAGTGGGGTCTTTAGCGTTTTCTATGTCCAGTTGTCTAATTTGTTCTTCTAATCGCCTTTGTTTGTTCTTATTTTTCTTATTTTGAAAAGCTTGATATGAACTTATCACGCCTCGAATAAATGCTTTAAAAGATTCCCATAATAATGTAGGTGATATGTCTGTCGTGTTGTTTATTTCGAAGAAAAGGTCCATTTGCTCTTTTAAATATGTACTCCCTTGCGGGTCTTTTAAAATTTGTGGCTGTACCTCCAGAACAGTTTGTTCTTAGTCATTCCTTCCATTTTTAGAAAAAAAGTTATTGGGGAGTGATCTGAGATCATATTTGTGTGGTATTTTGGTTTAGAAGTGTGGGGTATTAGTTTTGTATCCATCAAAAAATAATCTATTCGTGAATATGTCTTGTGTACCATAGAATAGAACGAGTAATCCCTGCCGGTCGGATTTGCAATCCTCCAGACATCTGTTATGTTTGTGTTTTTTATGTATGTGTTTAGAAGTTCGCTAGTTTTGGATTTCGTAATACCTCTTTGTTTTTGATTGGATTTATCTAAGTAAGTGTCTAGGACACAGTTAAAATCTCCGCCGATTATGACATTTTGGTAGTTATATTCTGTAATTATATTCAAGATTTTATTGAAAAAGTGCGGGTTGTCAAAGTTGGGCACGTATATGTTTACCAAGGTAATTGGGGCAGCAGAGATCTCCCCGGTAACAATCAAATATCTCCCGTCCTTATCTGTTAAGGTACTTTTGGGTTTAAATGGCATACCTTTGCGGATAATAACAGACGTTCCTCTAGATTTCGATGTATATGACGAGTGAAAGGTTTGACCTATCCAGTTCGCCCTCAATCTAGAGTCTTGAAGTTTAAGATGAGTCTCTTGTAAAAAGGCAATATCTGTGTTGTATGCTTTCAGTTGAGCTAGAATCTTACCCCTTTAATGCGTTTGTTAACACCCCTAACGTTCCGACTACAAAATGAGATTCCTCCCAGTTTATTTTGGTTATTGTCTTGCATTTTGAATAGATTTAATATCTATGTGTCTTGCAGTGCATTCCTACCTCAGGTCTTTGGATATAGGGGGATCATTTACCCTACCATGTTCAGTTTGTAGATTCCCTGTGCGATAGTCCTTGAATAAAAAAAAGACACATGTGATTAAATGTGAAAATGATTTAAAAACAAATAATACAAGTGAGAATACAGTGTCCGAGCTTGTCAGCACTGTAACAAGTGACCCACCTGTAGTTGGGGAAAAAACATTTTATTGACTTCCGTGTCGATATAAAACAAACAAATAGCTCCGCTCCCTCACTTAATCATAACATATTGGAACGGGACCAATTTATACAAAATCAGATGTATAGTACCCATTTCCTAGGTATTTCCGGATATAACTATAATTTTTGTCTAATGAGTGTTAAGCGTATATTTTAACCTCAGAGATCATCAACTATTGGTTGAAGGGGTTAACCTATTTCTGGTTCCTGGAACTAAGCCAGTAGCTCGCCTCTTCCCCACACACCCCGGTTATAAATCTACTTAAGAATTATTAGGTTAAATTAAAGTGTTAATTTGAAAATCCCCATTTTTGCATTTCTGATTAGCATTCATTACTGTTTCTATGTTAATATTCTATGTTAATATTGTTAAGGAAGTTAATGCTATACCATTTAGGTTATTCATTCATTCTCATATACAACAGTAATAGCTAAGCCCAGTCTGTTGATGAGCTCTGCTTTCGGTGGTTATCTTTTTCCAGCTTCTCTTGGAACAGAGTGTGTCCTTGAGTTAGCATTCCGCCGATAAGATGTCTAAACAAAGTTCCTACTTTGGGCAGTGTGCCACCATTCTGGGTGCAATAGTAAAGAGAGAGAGAGTGTCCAAAATGTCCAACCTTTCCAGCTAGTCCTTCTGTTCCACGATGGTTAGAGCATATTTGTACGCCTCCTCGGGATTTGTGAACGATTTTTGCTGTTCTTTGTAGGAATTGCGCATTCTAGCTGGGAAGTAAACACCATATCTGACCTCCTTATATCCTTGGAGAGCCTGCTTTGCCTTAGAGAATTGATTTCGCTTTTGCATGATTTCATAAGGGTAGTCCCTGAAGATTTTAAAAGTAGTTACACCATACATCAGAGGCACACCATATTTGATATTCCTCATAACCTCTTCCACATCAGCAATGTCCCGGAATTTCACAATAATCTGTCGTGTACATTCTGAGCCATCCTGAGATTTGTGTTTGATTCTAGGAACCCGGTGTGCTGCTTCAATTTTTGGTCGTTTAGGGAGCTTAAGAGCCTCTTTAATTAACCCCGCAACTAACTCGCAAGTGTTATCTCTCTCGACTCCCTCTGGTACACCAACTAATCTTAGGTTATGACGTCTTAAACGAGCCTCGAGGTCCAGACATTTGTCTAAAACTTTAGCCAGCTGAGTCTCCATCCGTCGTGTAGCAAGGTCTTGTTCTGACCTCACCTTCTTCATCTCCTCCACCATTCTTGCCATCTCATCCTCCATCTCATGCATTGTTAACATGCAGGTTTATACAGTGTCCAGCACAGCGCCGAACTTCTTCGTGTTGTCTTCTTCACCCTTATCAATTCTCTCCGATAGTTCATCTCTCACATCGTCAATTTGTTTATTAATAGTGCCAATCGAATCCTTCACAGACTCAATAACATTCTGATTACAAGAAGTCATATTTAACGTCAGCTTTTCTATATTTTCCATCATAGCTCCCATCAGGTTGCAGGAGGGCTGTGATTGGAAACTAAATATTCCAGGATTTTGTTGCTTCAGTTGTGATAGAATTGGAGGGACCAGAGGGGGAGGTGTTGCATTGCTTGTCAGAGAAGATATTACAGCAGTGCTTTGGCAGGATAGATTAGAGGGCTCGTCTAGGGAGGCTATTTGGGTGGAACTGAGAAGTGGGAACGGTGTAGCAACACTTTTAGGGGTGTATTATAGACCGCCAAATGGGGAGCGTGAATTGGACGAGCAAATATGTAAGGAGATAGCAGATATTAGTAGTAAGCACAAGGTAGTGATTGTGGGAGATTTCAATTTTCCAAAAATAGACTGGGAAATACATTCTGTAAATGGGCTGGATGGTTTGGAGTTTGTAAAATGTGTGCAGGATAGTTTTTTGCAGCAGTACATAGAGGTATCGACCAGAGAAGGGGCAGTGCTGGACCTCCTGTTAGGAAATGAGGCAGGTCAGGTGACGGAGGTATGCGTTTGGTGAGCACTTCGGGACCAGTGATCACAATACCATTAGTTTCAATATAATTATGGAGAGAGTCAGAACTGGACCTAGGGTAGAGATTTTTGATTGGAGAAAGGCTAACTTTGAGGGAATGCGTAAGGATTTTAAAGGAGTGAATTGGGACACTTTGTTTCATGGGAAGGATGTAGAAGAGAAATGGAGGACATTTAAAGGGGAAATTGTAAGAGTACAGAATCTTTATGTCCCTGTTAGGTTGAAAGGAAATAGTAAAAATTGGAAAGAGCCATGGTTTTCAAGGGAAATTGGACACTTGTTTCGAAAAAAGAGAGATATCTACAATAATTATAGGAGGCATGGAGTAAATGAGGTGCTAGAGGAGTATAAAGAATGTAAAAAGAATCTTAAGAAAGAAATTAGGAAGGTTAAAAGAAGATATGAGGTTGCTTTGGCAAGAAAGGTGAAAGTAAACCCAAAGGGTTTCTACAGCTATATTAATAGCAAAAGGATAACGAGGGATAAAATTGGACCATTAGAGAACCAGAATGGACAGCTATCTGCAGAGCCAAAAGAGATAGGGGAGATATTGAACAATTTCTTTTCTTCGGTATTCACCAAGGAGAAGGATATTGAACTCGGTGAGTTAAGTGGAAAGAGTAGAGTAGCTATGGAAACTATGAGATTCAAAGAGGAGGAAGTACTGACACTTTTGAAAAATATAAAAGTGGATAAGTCTCCAGGTCCTGACAGGATATTCCCTAGGACATTGAGGGAAGTTAGTGTAGAAATAGCAGGAGCTATGACAGAAATATTTTCAAATGTCATTAGAAACGGGAATAATGCCGGAGGATTGGCGTACTGCGCATGTTGTTCCATTGTTTAAAAAGGGTTCAAAGAATAAACCTAGCAATTATAGACCTATTAGTTTGACGTCAGTGGTGGGCAAATTAATGGAAAGGATACTTAGAGATAATATATATAAGCATCTGGATAAACAGGGTCTGATCAGGAACAGTCAACATGGATTTGTGCCTGGAAGGTCATGTTTGACAAACCTTCTTGAATTTTTTGAAGCGGTAACTAGGGAAATTGACGAGGGTAAAGCAGTGGATGTTGTCTATATGGATTTCAGTAAGGCCTTTGACAAGGTTTACCTTAACCATGGAAGGTTGGTTAAGAAGGTTCAATCTTTGGGTGTTAATGGCGGAGTAGCAAGTTGGATTCAACAGTGGCTGAATGGGAGATGTCAGAGAGTAATGGTGGATGGCTGTTTGTCAGGTTGGAAGCCGGTGACCAGTGGGGTGCCTCAGGGATCTGTGTTGGGTCCACTGTTGTTTGTCATGTACATCAATGATCTGGATGATGGGGTGGAAAATTGGATAAGTAAGTATGCAGGTGATACTAAGATAGGTGGTGTTGTGGATAATGAAGTAGATTTTCAAAGTCTACAGAGAGATTTGGGCCATTTGGAAAAGTGGGCTGAAAGATGGCAGATGGAGTTTAATGCTGATAAGTGTGAAGTGCTACATCTTGGCAGGACAAATCAAAATAGGACGTACATGGTAAATGGTAGGGAATTGAGGAATGCTGTGGAACAGAGGGATCTAGGAATAACTGTGCATAGTTCCCTGAAGGTGGAATCACATGTAGATAGGGTGGTAAAGAAAGCCTTTGGTGTGCTGGCCTTTATAAATCAGAGCATTGAATATAGGAGTAGGGAAGTAATGTTAAAATTTGTACAAGGCATTGGTAAGACCAATTCTGAAGTATGGTGTACAATTTTCGTCGCCTAGTTATAGGAAGGATGTCAACAAAATAGAGAGAGTACAGAGGAGATTTACTAGAATGTTGCCAGGGTTCCAGCAACTATGTTACAGAGAAAGGTTGAACAAGTTAGGTCTTTATTCTTTGGAGCACAGAAGGTTAAGGGGGGACTTGATTGAGGTCTTTAAAATGATGAAAGGGATAGACAGAGTTGACGTGGATACGTTTTTCCCATTGAGGGTAGGGAAGTTTCAAACAAGAGGGCATGACATGAGAATTAAGGGACAGAGGTTTCGGGGTAACGTGAGGGGGAACTTCTTTACTCAGAGGGTGGTGGCTGTGTGGAATCAGCTTCCAGCAGAAGTGGTGGAGGCAGGATCGATTTTAACATTTAAGAGTAAAGTGGATAGGTATATGGAAGTGAAGGGAATGGAGGGGTATGGTCTGAGTGCAGGTAGATGGGACTAGTGGAAAACAAATGGTCGGCACGGACTGGAAGGGCCGAGAGGGCCTGTTTCCGTGCTGTAATTGTTATATGGTTATATTTGTTATATGGTTATGTGTTCCATCTTTTTTCCATCCACCTTTACATCTTTCAGTTCACTTGCCGAAGGCTTTAATTCTTCAAATTCTTTGTCCTTGGCCAAATCTGCTTTGACTCCTGTAGCTATATCGAAAAGCACCTTTTCTTCGGAAGCCACTTAAAATAAATCTGCAGGCTTCGTCTGGCTTCCCCAGGAGAGTTTCACCCAGGGAAGAATTTTTCATTTAAAGTGTTTTAAGCCTCTGTTAAATTCACAGCTGTTACTGATGATGTTATCAGCAAGTCGAGCAGTGGCTATGATAAGTTTTTTAAATTGGTCCCGACCTGTACACCCGGTTTTAACGCAAAAAGTCGCAAATTTTATGGAGTAGGGCTATGTGCAGCATCTGTTAAGATAACATGGCGCCACCATGTTAAGATAACATGGCGCCACACATGGCTATCAAACCAAAAGTCGGTTTGATAGCAAAAAATGTTTGATAGCAATTAATATATAATTTAATTTGTCCGGTGTAATCCATTGATTGGATCCCAATTATTATACAGTGTATTGTTTCCAAACCCTACCTTCAAATAAATAAAAAAGTAATTTATTAATAGTTTCACATGTCAAAGATCTTTAAATCCAGTGAATTGAAATTACTATGGATGTTGACAAAAGCAAAGGCTGCACAGAGCAAATATCCAATAAATGGGTTCCATCTGAACAACCAATTAATTTTGTTTTATTCATTTGTGGAATATGAGTGCACCTTTTGAGGCAAACATCAATTGCCCTTCCCTAATTTTGCTTAAGCAGGTGATGGCAAGTTTTAGAGTTTAGAGATACAGCATGGAAAAAGGCCCTTTGGCTCACTGAATCCATGCCAACCAACGATCACCTGCACACTAGTCTATATTGCATACTAGGGACAATTTATAGAAGCCAATCACCTACAAAACTGTACGTCTTTGGAATGTGGAGCAAACATAAGCCTTTGAGAAGGTCCATGCAGTCACAGGGAGAACGTACAAATTCCATATGGACAGTACCCGTAGTCAGAATTGAACCCGGGTCTCTGGCGACTACTGCTGCGGCACTGTTTCTGCCTTAAGAATTGCCTTCCTTAACTGCTACAGTCCTTGTGGTGAAAAAACTCCCACAATCTTCTCATTCTTCACAATCTTCTCACCCTGTGGATAGGTTTTGCAAAGGCAGTAGATGAACCAACTCTACAGTGTACCCAACCTTTAATCTGTTCTTTTGGTTGCAGTATTATGTGACAGTATTTCTGAAAAACAATTACCTTACCCCCACTCCCCTAGGACAACAATGGTAATGCCACTGATTATCCAAGTTCTATGGTTAGATTTGCATATACTATCTCATGTTGAAGGTGTTCAGTGCCTGGCATCTGTATGATATGAATAATCCCTGACATTTATTACTCTAGCTATTAGCTTTTTGCTCTAGCTTTTAGGCAGCTATCACTAGCTCTTGCTGTATGCAAACATGAATCGCTTCATTTTTAGAAGACTTGTGGCAGCAATTGAACAGGGTACAAATATTAGTGAATAATCCCACTTCTCATGGAAGGAGGATAATCGACAAAGCAGCTGAATATGGATTGACTCCAGCCACTGGCTTCAGTTTAGTTAGGAATTCCATCTCAATGCCAATCAGTTAATGTTGAATGAAAGGGATTTTAAAAGGTGAAACTTACTTTGAATAATATCATGGAAGCATTTAAAGCTATCTGAGTCAGTACAAAATGCAGAAATTACTGTACCTTACTTTCAAGCTATCAAGTATCTCTTTCAAAGGACAGCATCTATGTCCTTGCATCCATGCATTTAATAATCAGCAAGATTTTGATCTGGATTATGTGCAGAAATATCCAAAAGGTGCCTTCCATGTCCGAAACAGGAATGTTCCCAATGGAACAGCTGCCACTGGGAAAACGGCACAAAATGTCATTGCTATTTTAAAGTTCAGACTAATAATGAGGAGGTTGGAAATAAAGTCTGTCTGTCTGTCTGTCTGTCTGTCTGTCTGTCTGTCTGTCTGTCTGTCTGTCTCTAAACCTCTGATCTTGTTATCTTCCAGTTTGGCATTCTTTCTACATGCACAAAATCAGTTTGCGATAGCGCTGCGATTTTTCACCAATTCACTCACAGTTCTCCTGCGCTGTGATTGCACCAAGTTTCGTTCCGATCGGTTGAATGTCGTAAAAGTTAGCGAGGTTTAAAAATCTTTAAAACCGCGCGTGCGCAGATCGATCTCTTCTCCTGCCAATCAGCACTGCGTGGATTAGTCTCTTCCCTTGTCACTTCCCGGGACGCTTTGCCCCTTCCTGCCCCATCGTGTCTTTACTGGAGTGAGGTTGGCTGGCGGAGGTTTCCACCCGGACTTTCGGAGGGACCGGAAGCAGCCTCAAGCAGCCCAGCCCCGCCCCAAGCAGTAGCCCCACCCCAAGCAGCAGCCCGGAAAGTGGAAACTCTGATCCCGGCAGAGGAGAAAGACCAGCAACCAGCGCCCGCTGTGAGTCACCTTCACACCGCCAATTCCAGCCATTACCCCTCTGGTCCCCCTTGCTAGCTCCTCCCTCCCTCCCCCGCGATGCCCCCTCTACCCCATGGCTCTTCCCCACAACTCCCGCTCCCTCACAATGCCCCCTCCCCCACATCTCCCCATCCCTCACAACCCCACCTCACCCACAACCACCCTCCCCCACAACCCCCTCGCCCCAATAACCCCCTCAACACACCCCCCACAACATCACCCCACCGCCACAACCCTCCCACCCCCAACAACCCCTCCTCCCCACAACCCCCCCACCCCCATAACCCCCACATCACCCTGCCACCACAACACCCCCACAACTCTCCCACCCCCAGAACCCCTCTCCCCGACCCCACAAACCCCCCTGCCCCCAGAACATCCCCCGCTCCCAGACACCCTCTGCCCCCTGAACCTCCCACCCCCATGACCCCTCCCCGCCCTACGACCCCACCCGCACCCCCCACCCCCCCCACCCCCACAGCCTCCTCACACACACACACACACACCTCCCCCCGCCCACACAAATGCCTCTGAAACACACACCTTCCTGCACACACCCCTTCCCCCACACACCCCCATCCCACATCTCTCCTCTCACCCCTCCCACATCACCTTCCCCCACACCCCTCCCCCCACACCAGCTTCTTTCCCCTCCCACACCTCCGCATCCACACACACCACTCCTCCCCTCCTACCCCACCCACCCTGCCATACACTCCACTTTCCTCCCCCCACTCCTCCTCCCCTCCCACACATGAAGAGGAGGGGAGGGAGTGTTCAGAGATGAGGGGGAATAGAGCCGTGCCCGTGCAATTAGGGGCTATGGGTGAGTGGTGGAATATTGCATTTGGGGAATGGGTTGCGTTGGGGGAACGGGTGAGTGGTGGAATATTGGTTGGGGAATGGGTTGCGTTGGGGAACTAGGCCTCCTGTGTGACTGGGACCCAATGGGTCTCACTTAGTCTAGTAAAATAATTAAGCTTGTTCTCAATAATATGAAGACATTTAAAAAAAATATATCCTTGGAATGCTCGGTTAAATGAACGCAGAAAATGGGAGCATTAGATTGACAATGTGTAATTATGTTTGAGCATATGTTAAACATGGCTACAGTGTTGGCAGTGCTTGAATAATGCAATAATTTTGTTTTATGTTGATGGAATCATAATTAATATTCTATCAATTTTTTTTTTGGATTCTGTTTAAAAATAGCATTGAAGCTTCAACTAAGTGCTTGTCACAAATCAATGGAGTTGAGTTTTCTCTGTTAAACAGCTGACCGGCAGAGACCCCTTTTGACATGTAGGGTTGCCTGCCACAGGTTAGGAGCTTTGAGTGCCAACTTATCTCTCTCTATTCACTGCGGCTCCAATTCTGGGTAATGTCAGACTGACTACAGGCTAATCCAGTATCCAGGTCGATCTGACAGTGGAAGGGTGGTAAGGGAAATGGATGTTTGGTAAAGGATATCAAGAACAATATTATTTTTGTAGAAGCCAAAGGAATCATGGCGGCACAGTCCCTCTACAGAAATAGCAAAACTCAAAGAGAGGATGGGAAGTGTGGCCATTAACAGAGGATTTCATCTGTTTTATTTACACATGTGGAGATTTTGTTGACAGTGGTGTTTTGAAGCAGAAAGGGGAAAGGTGGTGCTTTTGGCCTTGAACACTTGTTGTGGTTCACTTATACTGAGCCACAATCTAGTCCATGGCTTTAGGTGCATTTGACAAAGAGCAATTACAATAGAACAAAAAAGTGATCATAGTCCACAAGATGTGACAGATAATGTTGTATCTCATGATCACAGGTTGTCAAGTTTGTGTTGCACAGTGCTCCATGATAACAATTCTGCAGTGGTATTTTTGTCTTGAATCTCCTTGGCCCAGGCTTCTTTAAGTTGAATAATGAATTATGAGCCGTGCATAGGGAGGAAGAGAGGTAGTTGGCAACTTTGCCGCATAATTTGATCCCAATTTTAAAGAGTTTGAATGAATGGAGCAGGTGGTGATAGTGGAAATGATTGAGGGATGCGGGAGGAGAATAATTAGAATAACCAATGATGCACAGAATAAAGGAAACACAAATGGAATAAATCCTATCCAACAGGAAAAATGTTCTTGTGGCTTGGAATAACATTTACAGCCACCCAAAAGATGTAGCATGGCACCTTCAAGAAACAAGCTGTCCACAAAAAGTGGAAAGGAACAAGAGGAGTAGAATCATACTGGTAATTGTAGGAGACTTGATTAGAAGAACAGGTCAGAGTTTCTAAAGTGGTATTGAGGGCAACACATGACATATTGCCTGGCAGACACCAGGATGAGGGACATCACAGTCCGATTTAAAAGGATATTACAGATGGAGTGGTCGTAATGAGTCAATGCTTTTCAAGAAGGGAATTAAAACATAAAATTAAGCATTAGATCATGTCTGGAGAGTACCTGGAACTAGTTGCTACATTAAAGTACCATAACTTCAACAGAATGGAAATGGACTGTTTAATCTCCCACTCCGTGCTGACCATCAAGTACCCATCAACAGGAATCACATCCCTACTAACTCCCACCTACTAAATTGTCCTACCACCCATCTAGACCAGGGCAATTTATCATGTCCAATTAACCAGCATATCTTTTGCATGTGGGAAGAAACTTGTGCAGTTAAGGGGGAGAATGTGCAAACTCTACATGGATAGTAAGATTAAGCGAGAACTTACCAGTTTGAAGTTTGATCTTATTTTATGAGGAGTCGAGTTGAGGACTACGTGAATAGAAGCCCGTATAGCCGTTGGTGCGTCAATCTTCAAAGCAGCGGAATGAATTCACAGTCTAACAATGACCGAAGTACAATGGTAAGAAGAAAAAACTAGAACTACCAGATGAGATCTATGAGGGTGGGAGCGGAGGCACGTAGTCCCTCAACTCGACTCCTCATAAAATAAAGATCAAACTTCAAACTGGTAAGTTCTCGTTTAATCTACTATTTTACTTCGAGTCACGTGAGTGACTACGTGAAGACTTCAAAGCACTGTGAATTCACGCCGCAGTGACTGTACAAATAAATCCGACGTTCACAAAACTGCCTGGATTGACTCAAAAGTCGTTAACAATCAATCATGCATCAGTAATACATTTGTTAATTGAAATACAAGTTTAATTTACAAACAAATCATAACAAACCCCTCTAACTCAGGGGAAAAAATGTAACAGTACTGACACCAGAATCAGCAAACCCCCGAGCCTTGAAATCGGCTTGTGACAAAACCTCTGAAAAGTTAGCTCACTGGACCATCCTACGGCCGCGAGGACCTTGAAATCGTTTGCAAATAACCGACACCTTACTGTGTGGTTTTTTGTGACTAATAAACAAAAGCCAAGTCTGTTCCATCTCAGAGGTTTAGTAATCTCAACGTAACGAGATAAATGTGAGACTAATACAGAAGCGATCATCTGCGGGTATTACTGAAAACCACAATCTTACATCCTGTCATGCCTCTTTTATTATGTTTAAGCAAAGCATAGACATAAAATATAATGGCATCAGCCGACACATGCATTCTATCTAGCCGTAGCTTTTGCAATGTTTGTACACGTTGGGCTGAAACCAACACCATAAGCATGACCACCTTCATAGTTAATTTGGCTATAGATAGGCTTGTAACCGGAGCCCACTGGCGAAGAAGCATAAGAACCTCACTCACATTCCAAATACCGGCATACCTGAGTTTAGAAGGATTAGAATTTGAAAACTCCCTTCATGAATCGTGAACTAACGGATGTGTCCCTACTGTATGCAATTCTGCATTCATAGGTAAATAAGAAGACAGAGCACTTCTGGCTGAATTAATTGCACTGTAAAACTTAATTTTTTGGTCAAAATAAAAAGAGTTGACAAAAACTCCAATACATCCGTGATCCCTGCCGTGTGATATACATATCCCTGTTAGTAGGCAGAATTTGCTCCACCACTTCCTTATATAGGTGATATATTGCTGCTGTGTACTATCCCTGCAGGCCGACGTGAGAAACATCCACCGTCCGAATGAGACAGTCCTCTCCCCAGGTATGGCTCCTTAAAATCTGCAAATTAACAGATCAATATGATCCTATAAAGGATGTTGATCCCCAGTGACTGGATTTTACCAGAAGATTTTATTCTTGGGCATAAGCATGTAAGGCTCCTAGCCATTTGTAATACAAACGGGAAAACCATGCTCGTGCAGGCCAATCTGGCACTAACCAATACCCCTGAAGCGGAGTCCCCTCCTTGATCTTTTGCAAACATCTGCTGATGAGACAGAATGAAGGAAATACATACACAAACATTCCTCCCCCAATGCAGCGAAAATGCATCAACTGCTACTGCCCCAGTATCTGGTTACCATGAAACATATCTAGGTAACTGATGATTTAATCGAGATGCAAACAAGTCAATATCTGCAATGCATACTGATCAATCATTTGGTTAAATACATCCTGATTTAACATCCATTCAATGTTGTCATTAAACTGACGTGACCTCTTCCTGGCAAATAAAGTGCTGAAAGCCAGATATTTTTGTCAATACACCAGCTCCAAATCTGGTTAGCCAGTCTATCACAAGACTGTGACTTAACTCCACCCATGTGGTTTACATATGCCACTGCTGTGGTGTTGTCAATCTGAGCTGCACATGCAGATCCCGTCCTTGTAGAACAATAAGCTTTGAGCCCATACCAGGTGCCCAACAACTCTAAATAATCAATCCCTCTTAATTGAGGAAGCGATGTCTCATCCACATTCCATCTGCCTCCACAACTAGAAGACATATCTGTTGCACCCCAACCCAGTGCACTCACATCAGTCTGTAATATCAGTGACGGTGATTCCCGAAACCTTCCTTAAATTTTTTGAAACATGTACTATCCACCATTGTATGTCAGCAATCGCCCCAGCTGACAACTGCATAGGCCTATCAAAAATAGCCCCTTTGTATTCTCAGTGCCTGTTTCCTTTGATGGTTGTAATTGTTGACAATGCAGAGGACAATACTGCACAGCGGAAAGGCTGCAACAACTTCCCAATAAAACTGGCTACTTGTCTAATCAAAGGCCGTTTGTTCTCCAATGAGATTAACACAGTCCTCAATTTCACTGATTCAATTTATCCCTGTGCAAAGTTACCAACATGTGATTGGAATTAATGGTAAATATCCCAGATAATCAATAATTTGGACTGGTGATAATTTAGATTTATCTGGGTGAATAACAAATCCCATTTGTTCAAAAGTGATTTTAAAAACAACTGAAACTGATGATTGAGTTTTCAGCAGAGTCATTCCAACAATCATAATATCATCTAAATAGGCCATTACCACATGCCCCTGAGCTCTAAGCAATGCTAACACCAGGTTTTACCAATTTAGTAAATAATCTAGGAGCTGGAAGTTAATCCATTTCGGCAATGTCCTGAATTGCCACAGCTCAGTCATCCAAATAAATTTCAAATATCTTCTATCATCACCATGAATAGACACTGCGTAATACGCATTCTTTAAATCAATGGTTGCCATATAATACCCTTTGGACACTAGATGTTTGCCCGTGGTACAAGTTCTCCATTTTGAAATGCCTATAACAAACAAATTTGTTCAAATTTGATAAATCCAGATATATTCTACATCCCCCCAGTCTTTTTTAGATCTGGGAAATATAACTTGACAGAAATTGTTGACTTTGATAGACAGAAGGCTCAATTACCCCTTCTTATGTAATGACTGAATCTCTGCTTGAATAAGCACATATTCCTCATCTGAAAAATAAGTTTACGACTAGGAAAATGTTGATTAGGTAGACTGTCATAGTAAAATCCAATTTTTCACCCCTTTCAATACACTAAGTATGAACAAATCTGATGTCAACTGCTGCCATTGTTTGAGAACAATTTTTACCTTCCCCAATTTGAACAGGAACATCAGTTAATTCATCGTCTGTCAAATGTTATATTCCTTACCAGCATTTCCTTGCGGCCTTGGTTGTCCTCGACTTCTTGTAGAGAACCTTTTTTTTTTGCCTTGCTTCCAGCTGGCTTAATGAGGGCCATGGTTATAACAACCTCATAACATTCTTTGACCCTTTTTGCAAGGTTACCACCAAACAACAGATTTCGTGGTGGTACACTGGTCGGTTTGCACAACTCGCCAAATTCGGGTTAGCACTGGCCTAATAGCGGCCCTCCCGACATTATTAATTTCAAAATGCATTACAAAGGAGTCCCAGTTCATCCTGGTGTGCTTCAACCATATCATTTGTATCAATAACTTTCACCACAGCTGTAATACCTGCTTACAACAGTTTAAGCACTTTTTTAAAACTTCATCTCCTGGGCCCTAACAGGCAAACCCATCTATGCAAATTTGGTGATTAACCACCGGTACCTTCAGGAGATCACAATTAACGCAGGAGCTTTATAGTTTTTTGCTACTTCATCCATAAGCTAGCTCCTGTAACTGGTGGGAGAGCATATACTGAATGGCTTCGGCCAATTCTACATCAATCGCCTTTCCTGCCTCTCTACACTCAGCAAACTTCCCAGCAATGTTCGGAATTACCTCCAACCGAACACCTTGCCTCTCCCCCAGCATAGAAACAGTGTCAGCAAACGGCCCTGATAGAACACCCTCCTCACAGGCAGGATAGTTCTGCAGCCCTGAAACAGGTGCTGCTAGCACAAGCTCTCCATCAGCCTGGCTTGGGCACCACTCCTCCTCACGGAGCTGGAACATCCTCCTCACAGGCAGGATAATTCTGCAGCCCTGAAACAGGTGCTGCTAGCACAAGCTCTCCAATCAGCCTGGCTTGGGCACCACTCCTCCTCACGGAGCTGGTCCCTGTCGAGCATTCGTTTGTAATAGAATCTCGACGTGGGAGAGCCGTGAGCAAACGGACTCTCCTATGGAGGGTATAACCTCCAGGCCCGACTCATCTACGGGCCACAGAGACTTGCCAGTGGCCTTCCGCCCTACTGTGCAAGCCTCCACTGCCCCCCGGCAGTGGGTCCGCAACCACTGGCTGTGTAGCCAGCACCGGACCAGGTGTACCAGACGGGCCTCCATCCTCAACACTCTCCTGGTCACTCTCCTTTCTACCCCGGAGTGCCTCGCCGACACCTTCTTCACTTTCTGCAACATATCTACTCCCAACCGTCGCAGAAAATGACCTGTGATAAAGTATTTCAACAAACCTTACCTCCGTTTAAATTTGTTAACGAAACTGCAGATGCTGGAGAATCGAGGGTGAAGTCTGAAGAAGGGTCTCGACCCGAAACGTCGCCCATCTCCTTCGCTCCTTAGATGCTGCTGCACCCGCTGAATTCTCCAGCTTTTCGTGTAACCCGTTTAAACTTACCGCTCGGAGGAGCGCTGCTGCTCCAACCGTTCCCGACTGCACCAGCGTCTGACGTCATGACGCACCAACGGCTGTACGGGCTTCTATTCACGTAGTCACTCACGTGACTCGAAGTAAAATCATACCCAAAGTTAGGATTGAACCCGGGTCTCAGGAGCAATAAAGCTTTGCACAACTGTTCTGCTGAGTTACAAACTGTAAATTAATGTAAGAGCCCCAGGCAAACTGAAATTAAAGGTAAATACATTTGTGAGGTTTAAGAGGTGCAAAGGTGTCCTATAGTTTTAAATAGAAATGCATGTCTCTATTTCATGGAGTAATGCCATTGGAATAGGCTCCAACTGAATTAGGAGGGCATTAGAGTCAAGAGTAAGGATAATTAGTAAAATATTTGTAAATTAATAGATAAGCAGATCTGGATCCCATGTGATCTATCTTTCCAGACCAATCTACTGGTACCTAGTCAAATCATGAGGGACCGAGAAAAGAGGAATAGCTTCATGGGCCTTTCCCATTTAGGTGACTTTTTTGGTGACTGCCGAACAACATGTTGAAAATTCAGTGGCGACCAGAAAGACGCCTCGACTCTTTGGGTGACTGAGGAGACTAGTCATGACCATATAGGTGACACCCTGGTGACATGTCACGGGGTGAAGCTTGTATGGTCGTGAGTAGTCGCCCAAAGAGTCATACCTTGTTCTGGTCGCCGCTGGATTTTCAACATGCTGAAAATTTTCGGTGACCTGCTGCGACTATGGGGGGGTGCCGGCAAGTCGTCGAAAATGTCACGTCAGTGGGACAGGCCCATCAGTCTTTTTCGTCAGGTTAGGGGAGACTAAAAGTAGAGGTCATTTGTTTAAGATGAGAGGGAAAGGATTTACAAGGGAACAGAGACTACAACATTTTCACACAGAGTGTGGTGAATGTATGGAACATACTGCTGGAGGAAGTGGTAGAGGTGGCCACCATTATTACATTTAAAAGGCACATCTACATGGATAGGCAAGGCTTGGAAGGATATGATCCAGGCACAGCCAAGTGAGATAAGCACGGATAGGCATCTTAGACAGTGGACAAGTGAGGTTGAAGGGCCTATTTATGTGCTGTACCGCTTTAATTCTATGACTATACTGAACTGTGGGTCAGTAGATGTCAACAAAGACGTAAAACACGATACAGAATAACATAAAGAATTCAGGATCAAATTGTTTCCGAGGGTTTAAATTTATTAATGAACAATTAGATGAATTTGGTTAACATCCTAATGATGCATAGATTTTGTTCTAATTGCAATAGTAATATGATTGAGTGAAATACAATGCTTAAAAGAGAAAATCACAATACTGCAACTAAAATTGTAAGATAAGCTGACCGAGCAAAATGAGGAAATCTAATGATGGGTAAAATGATGGACGATCAGAAGGAGATGTTCAAAAAAGAACTCAATGTAATAGAAAACTAGTTAGTGCCACAAAAGGGCAAGAGCTTTATTTGCCAAGAAAAACAACCTAGGTTGACTAAAGAGATAGGAAATCACATCAAAGTAAGTCAAATAGCTGATGAAAAGGCAAAGAGTTCACAGATCACGGTGACTGGGAAAGGTGCAAAGAAAAACAAAAGGAGACAAACGGATAAGCAGCACTACAGAAAATGAGCATGAAAAGAGACTGTAAATGACATCAAAATCAACATAGAAATATCTTAATAGCTTTGCAGGTTCACAAGGCCATTTACTTGCCATTTCTTACATTGAGTACCTTTATTCTTTTCACTGCTTTTACTCAGCTTGCGATAATTTTGATAATTTCTTCCTTGACTGTACGTTCATTTCATTGTGATAACCAGCATTCTATAATTACATTAAGGAATTGTGTCAAAGATAATACTGAAAACTGACAATTTTACATTGCAAATGAAGGTAGACACAAAATGCTGGAGTAACGCAGCGGGACAGGCAGCATCTCTGGAGAGAAGGAATGGGTGACGTTTCGGGTGGAGCCACTTCTTCATATTGATGTCAGGGGAGTGGGCGGGACAATGATAAAATGTAGTCAGAGACAGTAAGACTGGTGGGAGAACTGGGAAGGGGGAGGATATGTATAGAAAGGGAAAGCAAGGGCTATTTGAAGTTTGTCCCTCCCCACCCAAACCACGCCCTCTGTAGATTCTTTCCCCTGCAACTGCAGGAGAATCAACACCTGTTCCTTTACCTCCCCCCTCAACTCATAGAAACAGAGAAAATAGGTGCAGGAGTAGGCTATTCTGCCCCTCGAGCCAGTACAGCCATTCAATATGATCATGGCTGATCATCCAAAATCAGTACTCCGCTCCGGCCTTTTACCCATATCCCTTGATTCCCTTAGCCCCAAGACCTAAATATAACACTCTCTTGAAAACATCCAGTGAATTGGCCTCCACTGCCTCCTGTGACAGAGAATTCCACAAATTCACAACTCTGTGGGTGAAAATTGGGTCGATTCTATTTGCTATTACTAAATTAAGCAAAAAAAACCTATAAAGAAAACCGTATAAAAGACAGTGGATACGCATTTGGAAACAATTAAAGAAGACACTAAAATTGGATTGTTTACCACTATCTCTTCCCATTGTAAACAATGCTACATTTAAACCCTCAATGATGGATAAAGGTTTTTTACAATGGAAAAATCACGGAATTACTAAGATGGGCGATCTCTATAGGAAAAGTTCATTTGTCTCATTTCAGGAACTACAAAAAATTTATGGGCTTCATTCAAAAGACTACTTTAGATATCTACAAATTAGAGACTATGCTAAGTCAAATACACTGGACTATAGAAATAGAAAGACAGAAATTCTTGATGAATGTTAGAATAAACACCCGAACACAGAAAAATTTATATCTTATATTTATAATATTCTATTAGATAATGATGCACCCATGATGGAAATATATAGGCAATCATGGGAAAATGAACTAGGTCAAATAATAAGGCCAGAAATATGGGATGAAATCTTACAACATATACATAACTGTTCGTTAAATGCTAGACATTCTTTAATACAATTTAAAGTATTACATAGATTGCACTATTCAAAAACCAAATTAAATAGAATCTTCCCATGTGTATCCCCTATTTGTAATAAATGTCAACACTTAGAGGCTAATCTAACGCACACATTTGTAAGCATTATATAAAAATTAATAATTTTTGGACGGAAATTTTTAAGATAATTTCGGAAGTCGTCAATACCAAATTGGTCCCTGATTCAAAATTAATAATATTAGGAATACTAGAACAAAATCAATTATTTATAACGAATCAAATAACCTTTATCGATTATAGTTCAATAATTGGGAAAAAATTAAAATTAACATTTTGGAAAGGCCCTATAACTCCCACAATTAAAATGTGGAATATGGAAATGTTGGAGACCCTGCATTTGGAAAGATTAAGATTTGTCTTAATGGACAAACAAGAACTATTTACAAGAATATGGTCCCCATTCATTGAATATTTGAAGGGGCAAACTGGTGCCGCACGAGAACCTGACTGAAACATGAATTAAGGAATAGATGAAGAATTATATTTTATAAACAGCGGACATATCTCCAATGATGCATAATCAGTTGAATACACCATTCTTCTTTTGTTTTTGTTTTTTCCCCCCTCTCTACCACTTTCTATCTATATAAAAATTTAAAAAAATATATAGAAGTATAATTACTATACAATTGTTAATATAAATAATATTAATAATGTATGACTATAACAAACAAAATGCTTTTTATTATGTATTTCTAATATATTTTTTTTTAAACAAAAAACCCCCCAGCAAATTAGGAGACCAGATTTGCTCACAATACTCCAGATGTGGTCTCACCAAGGCCCTGTTCAACTGCAGTTGGACCTCCTTGCTCCTAAACTCAAATCCTCTCGCAATGAAGGCCAACATGCCATTGGTTTTCTTCACTGCCTGTTGTACCAGCATGCTTCAGTGACTGATGTACAAGCACACCCAGGTCTCATTGCAGCTCCCCTTCTCCTAATCTGACACCATTTTGATAATAATCTGCCTTCCTGTTCTTGCCACCAGAGTGGATAATCTCACATTTATCCACATTATACTGCATCTGCCTTGCTTCTGCCCACTCACCCAACCTAACCAAGTCACCCTGCAGCCTCATAGCATCCTCTTCGCAGCTCACCCTGCCATCCAGCTTTGTGTCATCCACAAATTTGGAGATGTTATATTTAATTCCCTTGTCTAAATTGTTATTATTTATTGTAAACAACTGGGATCCCAGCACTGAGCCTTGCAGCACCCCACTATTCACTGCCTGCCATTCTGAAAAGGACACATTAAATCCTACTCTTTGCTTCCTGTCTGCCAAGCTGTTCTCTATCCATGCCAATACCCTACTCCCAATATCATGTGCACTAAATTTGCACACTAATATCTTGTGTGGGACCTTGTCAAAGGCTTTTTTGAAAATCTAGGTACACCACATCCACTAGCTCTCCCTTATCCATTCTACATGGTGCATCCTTAAAAAATTGCAAAAGATTAGTCAAGCATGATTTCCCCTTCATAAATCCATGCTGACATTGACCAATCCTGTCACTGCTTACCAAATGTGCTGCTATAACATTTTTAATAATCGACTCCAGCATCTCCCCCACTACCGATGTAAGGCTAACTGGTCTATAATTCCCCATTTTCTCTCTCTCTCCTTTCCTAAAAAATGAGTGTAACATTGGCTACCCTCCAGTCCACAGGAACTGATTGGAAAATGATCACCAATGCATCCATGATTTCTAGTGGTACATCCTTGAGTACTCTGGGATGCAGACCATTAGGCCCTGGGGATTTATCTGCCTTCAGTCCCAACAGTTTAACAAACACTATTTTCTGACTAATGTGGATTCCCATCGGTTCCTCCCTCCCACTAGGTCCTCGGTCCCCGAGTATTTCCAGGCAATTGTTTGTGTCTTCCTCAGTGAAGACGGAAGCAAAGTACTCGTTTAACTTTAGAAACATAGAAACATAGAAACATAGAAATTAGGTGCAGGAGTAGGCCATTCAGCCCTTCGAGCCTGCACCGCCATTCAATATGATCATGGCTGATCATCCAACTCAGTATCCCGTACCTGCCTTCTCTCCATACCCTCTGATCCCCTTAGCCACAAGGGCCACATCCAACTCACTCTTAAATATAGCCAATGAACTGGCCTCAACTACCCTCTGTGGCAGAGAGTTCCAGAGACTCACCACTCTCTGTGTGAAGAAAGTCTTTCTCATCTCGGTCTTAAAGGATTTCCCCCTTATCCTTAAGCTGTGACCCCTTGTCCTGGACTTCCCCAACATCGGGAACAATCTTCCTGCATCTAGCCTGTCCAACCCCTTAAGAATTTTGTAAGTTTCTATAAGATCCCCTCTTAATCTCCTAAATTCCAGAGAGTATAAACCAAGTCTATCCAGTCTTTCTTCATAAGACAGTCCTGACATCCCAGGAATCAGTCTGGTGAACCTTCTCTGCACTCCCTCTATGGCAATAATGTCCTTCCTCAGATTTGGAGACCAAAACTGCACGCAATACTCCAGGTGTGGTCTCACCAAGACCCTGTACAACTGAAGTAGAACCTCCCTGCTCCTGTACTCAAATCCTTTTGCTATGAAAGCTAACATACCATTCGCTTTTTTCACTGCCTGCTGCACCTGCATGCCTACTTTCAATGACTGGTGTACCATGACACCCAGGTCTCGCTGCATCTCCCCTTTTCCTAATCGGCCACCATTTAAATAATATTCTGCTTTCCTGTTTTTGCCACCAAAGTGGATAACCTCACATTTATCCACATTATACTGCATCTGCCAAACATTTGCCCACTCACCCAGCCTATCCAAGTCACCTTGCAGTCTCCTAGCATCCTCCTCACAGCGAACACTGCCCCCCAGCTTAGTGTCATCCGCAAACTTGGAGATATTGCCTTCAATTCCCTCATCCAGATCATTAATATATATTGTAAATAGCTGGGGTCCCAGCACTGAGCCCTGCGGTACCCCACTAGTTACTGCCTGCCATTGTGAAAAGGACCCGTTTACTCCTACTCTTTGCTTCCTGTTTGCCAGCCAGTTCTCTATCCACATCAATACTGAACCCCTAATACCGTATGCTTTGAGTTTGTATACTAATCTCTTATGTGGGACCTTGTCGAAAGCCTTCTGGAAGTCCAGATATACCACATCCACTGGTTCTCCCTTATCCACGCTACTAGTTACATCCTCGAAAAATTCCACAAGATTCGTCAGACATGATTTACCTTTTGTAAATCCATGCTGACTTTGTCCAATGATTTCACCACTTTCCAAATGTGCTGCTATCCCATCTTTAATAACTGACTCTAGCAGTTTCCCCACTACCGATGTTAGACTAACTGGTCTGTAATTCCCCGTTTTCTCTCTCCCTCCCTTCTTAAAAAGAGGGGTTACATTTGCTACCCGCCAATCTCAGGAACTACTCCAGAATCTAAAGAGTTTTGAAAGATTATCACTAATGCATCCACTATTTCCTGAGCTACTTCCTTAAGTACTCTGGGATGCAGCCTATCTGGCCCTGGGGATTTATCGGCCTTTAATCTATTCAATTTACCCAACACCACTTCCCGACTGACCTGGATTTCACTCAATTCCTCCTTTGACCCACAGTACTCGTTTAACTGTTTAGCCATTTCCTTGTTTCCCATTATAAACCTCTGACTGTAAGGGACCTACATTCATCTTCACTAATCTTTTCCTTTTTTACATACCTATCGAAACGTTGACAGTTTTTATGTTTCTCGCAAGCTTTCTTTCCCCATCTTAATTAACCCCTTTGTCCTCCTCTGTTGAGTTCTAAATTTTTCCCAGTTCTCTGGTTTGCCGCTCTATCCAAGGACCCCAACAGTCTTTTCAGGTGAGGCAGAGATTCACTTGCACCTCCTTTATCCCCATCTACTATATCTGCTGTTCCAGGTGTCAACTCCTGAATATCGGCTGTTCCAGGTGTCAACTCTTGTATATTGGTGAGATCAAGCACAGGCTCAACGATCGTTTCGCTGAACACCTCCACTCAGTCCAACTTAACCTACCTGATCTCCAGGTTACTCAGCACTTTAACTCCCCCTCCCATTCCCAATCTGACCTTTCTGTCCTGGGCCTCCTCCATTGTCAGAGTGAGGCCCAGCGCAAATTGGAGGAACAGCATCTCATATTTTGCTTGGGTAACTTACACCCCAACAATATGAACATTGACTTCTCTAACTTCAAATAGCCCTTGCTTTCCTTCTCCCTCCCCATTCCCAGTTCTCCAACCAGTCTTTTTTCTGTCTCCGACTACATTCTATCTCTGTCCCGCCCACTCCCCTGACATCAGTCTGAAGAAGGGTCTCGACCAGAAGTGCTACTTGTCCCATTGAGTTACTCCAGCATTTTGTGTCTATCTTTAATAATGATATGGATGAGGATGAACGTTGGATCTAAGTAATCATTTTAATGCATTATACACAATTGATGAAGTGGATAAATAGTGGATCTTTCATAATCCTTTCATTTGAACAGATGGGGACCAATATCCTTGCAGGGAGGTTCACTAGCGCTAATTGGGAGGATTTAAAGTGGAGAGGCAGAAGAATGGGAACCAGAGGATTAGGTCAGAAATTGGAAGAAGTGATGGGGAAGTAGAGATTAGGATCAGAAGGTCTCAAAGGAAGGATAGGTGGGGAGAGGTGAAAGAATATGGTGATGCGAATGGGCGATTTAAGATGCAAAGTACAGTGAATCCAGAAATTAAGGTGGCGGAGCGGTAGAGTTGCTGCCTTACAACACCAGAGACCAATTTTGACTACTGCTGTACGGAGTGTGTACGTTCTCCCTGTGATCTGCATGGATTTTTTCCGAGAGCTCTGGTTTCCTCCCACATTTCAAAGATGTACAGGTTTATAGGTTAATTGGCTTGGTATAATTGTAAATTGTTCCTAGTGTGTGGTATAGTGTTAGTCTGCGGGGATCGCTGGTCAGCACAGACTTGGTGGGCCGAAGGGCCTGTTTGGTGTTGTATCTGTAAACTAAACTAATTATTGGCCAGTGAGACCCATGTCAGTGGGAGGGAAACTATTGGAGCAGATTTTAATCTAATTTGGAAGAGAATGGTTTAATTAGGGACAGTAAGCATAGCTTTGTACACGGCAAATCATGTCTTACTAACTGGATTGAGTTTTTTGATGAGGTGACAAAGGATTTCAATGAGGGTAAGGCGGTGGATGTTGTCTGCATGGATTTTAGTAAGGCAGTTGATAAAGACCCCCATGGAAGGTTGATCCAGAGGATTACGATACATGAGATTAATTGTGGCTTGGACATATGAATTACAAAGAGAGGATAGAGTGTTGTGGTGGAAGGACAATACTCACTCTAGAGGTCTTTGATCATTGGAATACCACAGGGCTCAGTGCTGGGGACACTCTTGTGTTATATATATAAATTACTTGGACGTAAATGTCAATGGGTAGTTATTAAGTTCGCAGATGATGCCAAGATAGCTGATGCAAGACGCAGACTGTGAGAAAAGTTGTCAAAGTATAGAGTGGGATATAGATCATCTACTTCCAAGACCATAACTCCCTGAAAGTGGTAACACAAGTAGATTGAGTGATAAAGTAGGTATATGGTCTGCTTGCTTTCATAGGTCAGGCCATTGTGTATGAGTCAGGAAGTCACGATGCAGGTTTATAGGCCGCATTGGGAGTTTTATGTGCAATTCTAGTCACCCGTTCACAAGAAGGCTTTGCAAAGGGTGCAGAGGATATTTGCATGGATATGATGCATGGATTATGGGGACTTAGCTACACAGAGCAGTTGGACAGATTTGGAATGTTTTCACTGAAACACTGGAGTGGTGGGGAAACGTTATAGAAGCATATTTATTTATGAGAGGCATAGATAGGGTAGTCAGAATCTATTTCCCAATACTAGAGGGCATAAATTTAAGGTGAAAGGGCCAAAGTTTAAGGGAGACTAGACCAAGTGGTTGCGGGGGCAGGGGGGGGGTGGCTTGTGGCATCACACACACACTAACCAACCCCCACACACACACAAACACACACACACACACACACACTAACTACCCCTCGCACACACACACACTTACCACCCATCCTGATATAATAATAATAATAATATTATTCATTGGCTCCTTTTACCCCATCCCTGCCCCCTCCACAGATGCATAGCACCCAACTCGCAAGCGTGTCTAGAGAGGAAGGGAGGGTAGAGAGTGAGGGCAGAGAGAGAGGGGGCAGAGATAGAGGGGCAGAGACAGAGAGAGAGGGAGGGGTGGAGAGAAAGGGAGGGAGGGACGGGGGAGAGGGGGAAGAGGAGGGGGAGGGGGTAGAGGGGGAAGAGGGGTGAGAAGTGGCGTGGAGGGGGAAGAAGAGGGGGAGGAGGAGGGAGGGGAGAGAGAGGGGGGAGAGAGGCGGCAGAGAAGGTGGGGAGAGAAAGGGGGAGGGGGGGAAAGAGAGGGGGTGAGGCCTGGGCTGAGCCGGAGAGAGAGGGAGGGGTGAGGCCCAGGACAAGCCGAGGGGGAGAGAGAGAGGGGGAGGGGGAGGCTTGGGCAGATGTGCGTGACAAGTTTTTTTTACATATTGAGTGGTGAATGCCGGCAACACACGGTGGTTGAAGCAGATGTGTTCATGGCATTTAAATGACTTTAGAATAGGCATATGAATATGCAGGGAATGGAGGGATATGGGTTATGGGCAGGTACATAAATGATGGTATAGACATCATGTTCGGCATAGACATTGTGGGCCGAAGGGCCTGTTCTTGTGCTGTACTGTTCTATGTTCCATGTGCTATATTTAAAAAAAAAAAAAAAACTAGGTGGTGGAAAGAGAGGAGCACATACATAAATCATCAAACTATTGGCTCTTTATTGAGGCAGCAATGAGCACATTAGTTTGGGTAACTTTTGATTCTTCTCAGATACCTGCAGTTAGGCAGAAGCAGATTATCCCAAACACCTCATCATGTGTAATACTTAACCATTCCACTTGCACTCTATTTCTCTCTTCATCACCACTTACATACTGTAGTTCCATTAAAACTCAACATAGGCTTTAAGAGTTCCAGCTTCTCAACTTCCAACAATTCAGACTTAGCTCAGCTGTCACTCGCCTTTATGGTTGAGAGTTCTGGACTTAACATTGAGTTTATCCTTGCAGTATTTTCTGATTCCATTTTCAGATTTCCAGCATCCACAACATTATCCATCAATAATTTCTCTAAGTATGCTTTGCCACAAATCTCAAAACTGTCTTGTTGGCTTATTCTGCATCCAATTACTACTCATCTTCCATTTTGCCATTAATCTCTTCACAATCACAGACCTTCCCCTTTGTTCTGACCTCGCTCCCCCTTTCTCTGAATCTCTAAAAAATATTATCCCATAGCTTTCTCAGATCTGATGAAGATCATTGACCCGAACATTGAACTGTTTCTCACTCTGCAGATGTTGCCTGAGCTGTTGAGTTTGAACAGTGATCTCTGGTTATACTTCAGTGCTTCACCATCAACAGTATTTCGCCTTTTAGTAAAATGTCTTGGATTTCTACAGATTGCTGGCCTTTCTATTAAAATGAATAAGTAATTCAGGAGATTAAATTATGGTGCAGCTACAGTGGCTCGTAAAATTTTTCATACCCCTTGAACTTTTCCACATTTTGTCATGTTACAACCACAAACGTAAATGTATTTTATTGGGATTTTATGTGATAGACCAACACAAAGTGGTGCATAATTGTGAAGTGGAAGGAAAATGATACATGGTTTCCAAATTTTATTACAAATAAAAAACTGAAAAGTGTGGCGTGCAAAAGTATTCAGCCCCCCTGAGTCAATACTTTGTAGAACCGCCTTTCGCTGCAATTAAAGCTGCAAGTCTTTTGGGGATATGTCTCTACCAGCTTTGCGCATCTAGGGACTGAAATTTTTGCCCATTCTTCTTTGCAAAATAGCTCAAGCTCAGTCAGATTGGATGGAGAGCATCTGTGAACAGCAATTTTCAGGTCTTGCCAGAGATTCTCAATATGATTTAGGTCTGGACTTTGACTGGGCCATTCTAACACATGAATATGCTTTGATTTAAACCATTCCATTGTAGCTTTGGCTGTATGTTTAGGGTTGTTGTCCTGCTGGAAGGTGAACCTCCGCCTCAGTCTCAAGTCTTTTGCAGACTCTAGCAGGTTTTCTTCCAAGATTGCCCTGTATTTGGCTCCATCCATCTTCCCATCAACTCCGACCAGCTTCCCTATCCCTGCTGAAGAAAAGCATCCCGACAGCATGATGCTGCCACCACCATGTTTCACAATGGGGATGGTGTGTTCAGGGTGATGTGCAGTGTTAGTTTTCCGCTACACATAGCGTTTTGCATTTAGGCCAAAAACTTCAATTTTGGTCTCATCAGACCAGAGCACCTTCCTCCACATGTTTGCTGTGTCCCCCACATGATTTGTGGCAAACTGCAAACAGGACTTCTTATGGCTTTGTTTCAACAATGGCTTTCTTCTTGCCACTCTTCCATAAAGACCTGATTTGTGGAGTGCACGACTAATAGTTGTCCTGTGGACAGATTCTCCCACCTGAGCTGTGGATCTCTGCAGCTCCTCCGGAGTTACCATGGGCCTCTTGGCTGCTTCTCTGATCAATGCTCTCCTTGCCCGGCCTGTCAGTTTAGGTGGACGGCCATGTCTTGGTAGGTTTGCAGTTGTGCCATACTCTTTCCATTTTCGGATGATGGATTGGACAGTGCTCCGTGAGATGTTCAAAGCTTGGGATATTTTTTTATAACATAACCCTGCTTTAAACATCTCCACAACTTTATCCCTGACCTGTCTGGTATGTTCCTTGGGCTTCATGATGCTGTTTGTTCACTAATGTTCTCTAACAAACATCTGAGGCCTTCACAGAGCAGCTGTATTTATACTGAGATTAGATTACACACAAGTGGACTATATTTACTAATTAGGTGACTTCTAAAAGCAATTGGTTGCACTGGATTTTATTTAGGGGTATCAGAGTAAAGGGGGCTGAATACTTTTGCACGCCACACTTTTCAGTTTAATATTTGTAAAAAAATGTGAAAACCATGTATCATTTTCCTTCCACTTCACAATTATGCGCCGCTTTGTGTTTTTGAGAATTCAAGGAATATTTCTATGTGCAAAGGCATTTGAAGTTCGGAACACCCTTCCATTAAATACCAATTATTGTTTGACCAAATATTATTGTATAATAAATAAACAGTGATTAGCTGTTGTTAACCAAGAGGATTAGCTCAGTGGTGTAAGGTACAGATTAGAAATGATCTAATTGCATGGCAAGAGTTAAGGGCCTGTCCCACTTACGTGTCCTTGGCACGCAAATTACGTGACCTTGTGGTCGCAGTGAGGAGCAGGGGCATCGTATGGCTGCGCGGGGCTGGTCACACTGAGAAGCGTGGAGGGGTATGGAGTTGTGAGCGACATTGCGCGTGGTTCCGAAATTGTTGTAGCGAATTAAATCTTCCCGCGGCAACGGCCTGTCGATTAACTGACGGCCAAAGTGGGACAAGCCCAAGACCCTGGCGCAACGCAACGTCTCACCTCCAACAGCAGCAGAAGCAGGCAAACAATCGTCGAGCTCGGCTTGGGGCTCACGGCCGCTGTGGTCCGGATCCGCCCCCACTTCAACTCCCAGAGCGGGGCCAAGAAAATTGAAGATGGACACAAAATGCAGGAGTAACTGCATCTCTGGAGATAAGCAATGGGTGACAATTTCGGGTCAAGACGTATCAGACTGAAGAAGAGTCTCGACACGACACGTCAACCATTGCTTCTCTCCAGAGATGCTGCCGGTCCGCTGAGTTACTCCTGCATTTTGTGTCCATCTTCAAATGATGTCACTCGCTCCAGACGGCTGTGCGTACGCATGAAATCACGCGCAGCCTTCTCGGGACCGTTGCGGCTCAACACGACCACGATGTCTCATAATTTGCTTACCAAGAACATGTAAGTGGGACAGGCCATTTACTCTGAAGTTTTATGGTCACACCGAGCCTTTTAGTTCCCAGAAGATTTGGCCACCAGCTGAAACAACGGTAGCCATTCAGCCTTGCCTTCAATTATGTTGTAAAATCCCTTGGGAGCCTAGTTCACACATGAAAGTCTCCCTCTGCCAGAATCCATTAACTTTTTTTGCCCCCCGGAAGTTGGTCTCTCCACTGATGTAATAATTTGACAAAAGAATTTACTACAATTTAAGTGCCCACAGTCCATTTCCTGCATAAAATACCATATACTGCAATGGTTCTTTTTATTGTATTCACAGAGATCGGTAAAGTGGACCATCAAAAGTGAGCAGACTGTGTTGTTAGACTGGATATATATCTTTGACATGTTTTTGAATACCCAGACAAATAGAAATTTCTCGGGTTTAGTCATTTGGATTCCATTCAGCTTCACACAAGACCAAGTGGCTGGGATCACAAACTTAATCATAGAATCATAGAACCATAGAAAATAGGTGCAAGAGTAGGCCATTCGGCCCTTCAAGCCTGCACCGCCATTCAATATGATCATGGCTGATCATCCAACTCAGTATCCTGTACCTGCCTTCTCTCCATACGCCCTGGTCCCTTTAGCCACAAGGGCCACATCTAACTCCCTCTGAAATATAGCCAATGAACTGGCCTCAACTTCGTTCTGTGGCAGAGAATTCCACACTCACCACTCGCTGTGTGAAAAATGATCTTCTCATCTCGGTCCTATAAGACTTCCCCCTTATCCTTAAACTGTGACCCCTTGTTCTGGAGTTCCTTAACATCGGGAACAATCTTCCTGCATCTAGCCTGTCCAACACCTTAAGAATTTTGTAAGTCTCTATAAGATCCCCCCTCAATCTCCTAAATTCCAGTGAGTACAAGCTGAGTCTATCCAGTCTTTCTTCATATGGAAGTCCTGCCATCCCAGGAATCAGTCTGGTGAACCTTCTCTGTACTCCCTCTAAGGCAAGAATGTCTTTCCTCAGATTAGGAGAACAAAACTGTACGCAATACTCCAGGTGTGGCCTCACCAAGACCCTGTACAACTGGGTCCTCCCTGCTCTTGTACTCAAATCCTTTTACTATGAATGCCAACATACCATTCGCTTTCTTCACTCACACAACCTATCGAAGACATCCCTGCAGCCTCATAGCATCCTCATCACAGCTCACATTGCCACCAGCTTTGTGTCATCCGTAAATTTTTTGATGTCACCTTTAATCCCCCCATCAAAATTGTTAATATATATTGTAAATAACTGGGGTCCCAGCACCGAGCCTTGCGGAACCCCACTAGTCACTGCCTGCCATTCTGAAAAAGACTATTTCCTATTCTGTGCTTCCTGTCTGCCAACCAGTTCTCTATCCATGTCAATACCCTACCCCCGATACCATGTGCTCTAATTTTGCACACTAATCTCCTGTATGGGACATTGTCTAAGGCTTTTTGACAGTCCAGATACACCATATCCACGTATCCTTATCCATTCTACTTGTTACATCCTCAAAAAATTCAGAAGATTAGTCAAGCATGATTTCTCCTTCATAAATCCATGCTGACTTTGACCGATCCTGTCACTGCTTTCCAAATGCACAGCTATAACATCTTTAATAATCGACTCAAGCATCTTCCATAATATCGATGCTAGGCCAACTGGTTTATAATTCCCCGTTTTCTCTCTCCCTCCTTTCTTAAAAAGTAGGGTTACATTGGCTCTGTCCACAGGAACTGATCCAGAGTAGAAAGAACATTGGAAAATGATCACCAATTCATCCATGATTTCTCGGGCCACCTCCTTGGGTACTCTGGGAAGAAACCAGATCAGGCCCTGCGGATATATCTGCCTTCAGTCCCAACAGTTTACCGAACACCATTTCCTGACTAATGTGGATTCCCTTCAGTTCCTCCCTCCCACTAGATCCTCGGTCCCCTAGTATTTCTGGGAGATGTGTCTTCTTTGGTGAAGACAGAACCAAAGTACTCGTTTAACTAATCTGCCATTTCTTTGTTTCCCATCATAAATTCACCTGTTACTGATTGTATGGGACCCACATTTGTCTTCACTAATCTTTTCCTTTTTACAAATCTAAAGGAGCTTTTAAAGTCAGTTTTCATATTCCCTTTATCCTCTGTTGAGGTCGAAATTTCTCCCAGTCCTCTGGTTTGCAGCTTCCTCTGGCCTTTTCCTTGGATTTAACACTATCCTTGATTTCCCTCTTTAACCACAGTTTTGCCGCCATCCCAGTTTTATTTTTTCGCCAGACACGGATGAACAATTTTTGGAGTTCATTGCCATTGCATCTCAACCGTCAACCCTTTAAGTATAATTTGCCAGTCTATTCTAGCCAATTCCAGTCTCATACCTTCAAAGTCTCCTTTCTTTAAGTTCAGGACCCTAGTTTCTGAATTAACCGTGTCACTTTCCATCCTAATGATGAGACAAATATTCTACAATCGCCTCTTTCTTCCAACATGTTCGTCAGTTATTTTCCTTTACTTGCAGTATATTTGTATAGTCCTGCTACTATGCTGTAATTTCAATTGATATTTTGTTATGAAAACGATTAGCATCCTTATAGTGACAAGATCATTGGCAGCATCCAAAATACTTGAATCATATACATTTGTTTCCATCAAATCACAGCAGCTCCAAACTGCACAAATTCTACAATCATCAGTAAATTTGCTTCAGCTAGTGTCTCCAAAAACACTTTGGATCTTTTATGGTTTCACAAACGACATTTCCAAGAAGCAAGTGAACAAACGAGTCATAGAGAAACTTACACCAAGAAAGCAAAATCCATTCCTTGGCTCACTCTTTCCCAAGGAAACTCTCAATTCCATATCTTTCCAGATCAATGTCCTAACCAACCTCTCATCTCCCACCTTCATCCCAATCATCATGCATCGTTTGTGATTTTAGGATTCCCATTAATGTTTGCCCCTTTTCCCACGCACCTGCTCCTGCCTTTTGGATTAGGACATGGGCATAACAGGTGAAATGGCCTCCTTGTGTGCTATAAATTTTGTATAACTCTACATCCGCACAGATTCCACAGCAGTCCATCCCAGTAAAAATCTATTGGAAACATTCAAACTCAGTGCTAAGAGATCATCATTAAACAAAAGTCATGTTCTCCCCACACAAATCACCTCAAATCTAAAGTGCATTACAAGGTATGATTTCATTACCTCACTCATGACTTAATTGCATCTAGTACAGCACCACAAGTATCTGGGACTCAGTCCATTCATCCAAATTTTTGTGTAAATACAAACTAATGGCAGGAGCAAGATCAGAAATGGAGATGATTATAAAGACAACTTACACGTGGTTTTGAATTCAATCTATTTACTCTGTTCTTTGGCATTGTACATCAATGTTTCAACACATTGCTAGAGCTCCATGCTATTGATTCTCACTTAGACATGTGCGGACTGATTCCAACGTTAGCTACAAGTATTGGTGAATAATCTCATCCATATAGTAAGTAGGTAAGTAAGTAAATAAGTTTATTGGCCAAGTATTCACATACAAGGAATTTGCCTTGGTGCTCCACCCACAAGTAACAACATGGCATACAGTGACAGTTGTGAATGACTCAGAAAACACTAAACATTAATAATAATAAAACATTAATGATAAAACACCATTGATCAAGCATGTGAACCAACAAAATACCAGATCAAAGGGAGGCTACAGATTTTTGGCTGTTGAGTAAAAACTGTTTTTATGTCTGGCTGTGGCAGCTTTGACAGTCCGGAGTCACCTTCCAGAGGGAAGTGATTCAAAGAGTTTGTGGCCATGGTGAGAGGGGTCAGAGATGATCTTGCCCGCTCACTTCCTGGCCCTTGCAGTATACAGTTCATCAATGGAGGGAAGTTTGCAGCCAATAACCTTCTCTGCTGATCGGACGTTCGCTGCAGCCTCCAGGTGTCATGCTTGCTGGCTGAGCCATACCAGACCAGGGATATTCAATATTCAGGATAGACGGAAAGGAAAAGGAGGTGGGTTAGCGTTGCTGGTTAGAGAGGAGATTAACGCAATAGAAAGGAAGGACATTGGAGGATGTGGAATCGATATGGGTAGAGCTGCAAAAGACTAAGGGGCAGAAAACGCAAGTGGGTGTTGTGTACAGGAGTTGGGGATGGCATCAAACAGGAAATTTTACTTCGGAGTTACGTGAGTGACTTCGTGAAGACCCCGCCAGCGTGCATGCGCGACATATCGTCAACCACATGCAAAGCGACAGGCAGGGAGGAGGGTCACTCCTCCACCGGAATGGACCTGCAGGTAAGGTGAACTAACCTGAGGTCGGGTTTTTCTTTCAGGGACTCTCCACCACAGCAGGCCAGGGAGCTGCACATTGGTAGGAGGCCCGCGCGGGAGCAGGGTAGGCAAGACCCTGACTCTTTACCGCTTTCACCCGAACAGCACCGGGCCAGCAGTAAAAAGGTGCGTAAACCTGTGCCTACTTCAACGGCACGTTCCATTTCCCCTCTATTACAGGTCACCAGAGGGCGGAACAGGGGAAAAACCGCACCGAAGTCGAGTAGCCCCACTGCAGCGGCCGGCATTGACTCACCACCGGCACAGTCCACCAGATCCGGTGGTAGTACATACAAGTCGTGTGGCCCCGCAGTAGCGGCTGGCAGCGACTTTGCGTTGCATCAATCCCATATGACCGGGACTGGCGGCAAGCCCGAGCGGATGTCGGGGAAGCCCCGCTGAGGCGGCTGGCACCAACTCATCACTGCTGCAGTCATACCAGACAGGTGGATACACCAGCAGGAGGTTGAGTAGCCCCGCAGGCACCAACACTCCACCGCTTCAGTCCGGAAGACCGCGGACAAGCGGCAAATCAGTGCAGGTGTCGTGTAGCCCCGCAGGAGCGGCAGGCAGTGACTACCTACCTAGGTTCCTGAGACACCACCTCGACGAGGTGCGGACCGATGGTAGAAGCCCCCGTTGTTCATCAGAACTTGGGGAAGTCGACTTGCCGTCCGCAGATAGCGGCAGCGGTCGCATGGCTCGTATGGAGCGAATGGTCGAGCAGCTGCTTGAACGGGACCTTCTCCATCAAATGCTTGTGTCCCTAGGATCTAGGAGACACACAGTAGAACCACCTAATATCTCTCCCACATCAATAGGGAGTGCCAGAAGTCAGCCGTTAGCTGACTTTGAAGAGGGGTTGGCGCAAGAACCGATGTTGCCAGAGATGCCTGAAGAGGAACTACTGGAAGTAGTGTCAAAATTCGCCCAACCAGCATAATCAGGGCAACATCTTCAGCCCAAACTAGCGGCCAGCATCAATTACTTAACCACACACCAGCTGCAGGAACAGGTGCTCACGGAGGCTACAAACAAGTACAAAGCTCCGGGTAATTGTGTCTCGCTCAATGTCCCGACCATCAACACACCATCTGGGGTAACATCAGTCCCGGGATCATGGCCCAGGAATTAAAAATACAGAAAATCCTGAAATTGTTCAGCTGTTCGGTGAAGACCTGCCAAAACAGGTAAAAGACCCGGACGAGGAGGCAAAAGCGGTCGAGTTGATGAAACCACCATCCTCGAGCAGGCCACCGGCGTATCGCAGACAGCATCCTTACGCAACATCTAACAGGCCTTGGGTTCAACCCGACAGGGCAACCAGAACCTATCCACCGGTCGCACTCTATCAACAAAAACCTTTTTTAGGTTAGGGCCCACAACGACCAGCGTGGAAGATGCGCCAACCCCACATCCCAGCAACACAACGAACCACAAAAGCCCAGAACATCAAGCCCCGCCGGTAACCATGGAGGTAAGGGGGTCTGGTTCTCTTGGGAGTGCTGCAAGTATAACCTCACAAGCAGGAGAGATGTTGTGTACATTCTGGGATGCATGGGGTTCTGATTGTCACTATCCCATGGAACAAAGCAACAGACATAATAGAGCATGTAACAGCCTTGCTTGCGGCAGGAAACCAACTATTAGACATGCTGCTAAGGTGATTGGGAAGCTTGTAGCTGCATTCAAGCTGCACAATTTGTGCCGTTACACTATCAAAACTTGCAAAGAGCAAACTTCTCAGCATTAAAAGAGAATGCTGGACGTTTTGACAGGCCTATGCAGCTGCCAAACAAGGCAAAAATTGAGCCACAATGGTGGATTAGCAATGTTTGTGATTGTGATTGTTTTAATCCCATCATTATATCAAACCCATCAGTCGTGTTACAAACCGACGCAAGCGCCCAGGGCTGGGGAGCTATAGACACCACTACCAGTTGTGGCGGCAGATGGGATTTGCACGAGTCTACTCTTCTTCAATCACAAAGTATAAACTATTTGGAAATGCTGGGAGCATGTCACGGGCTGCGGGCTTACTGCACTAATCTGAATCATACGCATGTCCGTCTTCAAATAGATTATACCACTGTGGTGGCGTATTTAAACCATATGGATGGTATCAAGTCAATATCTTGTGATGAATTGGCAAATTTAATTTGGCTCTGGATATCAGCTACGTGCCTCTGGGTAAGCTCAATACAATGGCGGACACCAGGTCACAAGTATTTAATAACAACATCGAGTGGATGTTGAACCGCCAAATATTTGCTAAAATTATAGCCAAATATGGAACACCAGATATCGACCTCTTTACGTCCAGGTTGAACCATCAGATACCAACATATGTCTCTTGGGAACCAGATCCTGGGGCAGTGGCGATGGACGCATTCTCATGGATGGTTTTTCTATGCATTCCCCCATTCTGCCTCACCAGTCGGGTATTGCAGAAAATTCAACTAGATTCTGCAACAGGTATACTGATAAAACCCGACAGGCCCACACAACCATGGTACCGGTGGTCCTCAACATGATAAAAGAACCATGGGCACAGGTTACCAAATGCCCGAATTTGGTGACCAATCCCATAACAGGAAAAAATAATCCGTGCCATGGTCATCTGAACCTGTTGGCTTGCAGGTTCTGAAGAGGCCACTACTGGAATTCGGGCTATCATCAAAAGCCATGGACATCATAACAGCATCGTGCAGAGAGTCCACAAGGAAGCAGTACCTCCCCCACATAAGGAAATGGGAGGCCTTCTGTAGTCGGATCAAGACCACCTACAACTCTGCTACGATCTCTAATGTGCTGGAATTCCTCGCGGGCCTTCATTATGATGAGGCCCTTAGTTAAAGTGCCATAAACAGTGCCACGTGTGCACTGTCATCCTATCTCAACATTGGAGTGGGATTTCACCAGCTGCTATCCAAACTAATGAGGGGTATATTCAATTCCAACCCTCCCCGATCATGACATAATATTACCTGACATATAGGGGTAGTGTTGACCCTACTCAGGAGCTGGTCGCCTATGACGGATTACCACAGGACAAACTCACCTTCAAATTGGTGATGTTAATGGCACTGACCACAGCACAACGGGTCCAGACTCTACAGAAACCAAAACTGGATAGAATGGTCTCGACCCCCAATAAAGTGACTTTCTTTATAGATGAGTTGCTTAAACAACACAGACCTGGGACAACAGGACGGAAATTGGAATTCCTAGCATATCCCGATTGATGTAAGATTGCATAGCCACCTATATCTGACATTATATTAATGTCACACACACCATCAGGAATATGGAGACGGGTCTGTTTATCAGCTATAAAAACCCACATCACAGGGTGACGGTGCAGACTATCTCCAGGTGGCTCAGGATGGTATTGGGTGCAGCAGGTATAGACACTAACATTTTAAAATCTCATTCTACCAGGGCTGTATCCATATAACAATTACAGCACGGAAACAGGCCCTCTCGGCCCTTCCAGTCCGTGCCGATCATTTGTTTTCCCCTAGTCCCATCTACCTGCACTGAGACCATACCCCTCCATTCCCTTCCCGTCCATATACCTATCCACTTTACTTTTAAAAGTATCCACATCAGCGGAGAGAACCATGGAGGTACCCATTGGTCATGTCATCGCAACAGCGGGCCGGGCCAGTGAAACTACATTTCAGCAGTTGTAACAAACCTGTGGCCACTCCCGCAATTTTGGCGGTGTCAGTTTTAAGTGCTGTTCCCTAAACGTTTGTCCTCGAGTTCAGGGGTTTATTGTTTGTATTAACAAATATGTTATTAGTTTTCAGCTTGTTCAAGTCTGAAATACGTTAACATATTTCCTCCCTCAGTCATTATGGCAGTGTGTGAGCATGGACGTGGTCCAGGGCATGGAATCACAGAGCTTTGAAATCTTAAAAAATCACTCACGTGGCTCCGAAGTAAAATAGTAAGATTAAATGAGAACTTACCAATTTGAAGTTTGATCCTTATTTTATGAGGAGTTACGATGAGGGATTTTGTGCCCTCCGCTCCCAACCATCTATCATAAGGTCAACTGGTATATTAGAGTCTCTTAAATCTTACTCTCTTCAGTCATTGTTGTTATCAGTGATTCTACACCGCTGCTTTGAAGAATGTCGCGCATGCGTGCTGGCGGGATCTTCACAAAATCCCTCATCATAACTCCTCATAAAATAAGGATCAAACTTCAAACTCGTAAGTTCTTGTTTAATCTTACTATTAAAAAGGTAAAATAGTTATAATGGGTGACTTCAATCTACATATAGATTGGGTGAATCAAATTGGCAGGGGTGCTGAGGAAGAGGATTTCTTGGAATGTATGCGGGATAGTTTTCTAAACCAACATGTAGAGGAACCAACGAGAGAGCAGGCTATTCTAGATTGGGTATTGAGTAATGAGGAAGGGTTAGTTGGCAGCCTTGTTGTGCGTGGCCCCTTGGGGAAGAGTGACCATCATATGGTTTTCTTCATTAGGATGGAGAGTGATATTGTTAATTCAGAAACACAGCTCCTGAACTTAAAGAAAGGTAACTTTGAGGGTATGAGACGTGAATTGGCCAAGATAGACTGGCAATTGATTTTTAAAGGGTTGACGGTGGATATGCAATGGAAGGCATTTAAAGACTGCATGGATGAACTACAACAATTGTTCATCCCAGTTTGGCAAAAGAATAAATCAGGGAAGGTAGTGCATCCATGGATAACAAGGGAAATCAGGAATAGTATCAAAACAAAAGATGAAGCGTGCAAATAAGCCAGAAAAAGCAGCCTACCAGAGGACTTGGAGAAATTCAGAGTCCAGCAGAGGAGGACAAAGGGCTTAATTAGGAAAGGTGAAATAGATTATGAAAGAAAACTGGCAGGGACCATAAAAACTGACTGCAAATGTTTTTATAGATATGTGAAGAGAAAAAGATCAGTTAAAACAAATGTAGGTGCCTTGCAGTCAGAAACAGTTGAATTGATCATGGGGAACAAGGACATGGCAGACCAATTGAATAACTACTTTGGTTTTGTCTTCAATAAGGAAGACATTAATATTCTGCTGGAAATAGCAGGGGATTACGGGTCAAATGAGATGGTGGTACTGAGTGAAATCCAGGTAAGCCGGGAAGTGGTGTTAGGTAAATTGAATGGATTAAAGGTCGATAAATCCCCAGGGCCAGATAGGCTACATCCCAGATTACTTAAGGAAGTAGCCCCAGAAAAAGGGGATGCATTAGTGATAATTTTTCAAAACTCTTCAGATTATGGAGTAGTTCCTGAGGATTGGAGGGTAGCTAATGTATCCCCACTTTTTAAAAAGGGAGGGAGAGAGAAAATGGGGAATTACAGACCAGTTAGCCTAACATCAGTAGTGGGGAAACTGCTAGAGTCAGTTATTAAAGATGGGATAGCAGCACATTTGGAAAGTGGTGAAATCATTGGACAAAGTCAGCATGGATTTACAAAAGGTAAATCATGTCTGACGAATCTTATAGAATTTTGCGAGGATGTAACTAGTAGAGTGGATAAGGGAGAACCAGTGGATGTGTTATATCTGGACTTTAAGAAGGCTTTTGACAAGGTCCCACATAAAAGATTAGTATACAAACTTAAAGCACACGGTATTGGGGGCTTCAGTATTGATGTGGATAGAGAACTGGCTGGCAAACAGGAAGTAAAGAGTAGGAGTAAACGGATTCTTTTCAGAATGGCAGACAGTGACTAGTGGAGTACCGCAAGGCTCAGTGCTGGGACCCCAGCTATTTACAGTATGTATAAATGATTTGGACGACGGAATTGAATGCAACATCTCCAAGTTTGCGGATGACACGAAGCTGGAGGGCAGTGTTAGCTGTGAGGAGGATGCTTGGAGGCTGCAAGGTGACTTGGATAGGCTGGGTCAGTGGGCAAATGCATGGCAGATGCAGTATAATGTGGATGAATGTGAGGTTATCCACTTTGGTGGCAAAAACAAGAAAGTAGACTATTATCTGAATGGTGGCAATTTAGAAAAAGTGGAGAAGCAACGAGACCTGTGTGTCATGGGACACCAGTCATTGAAATTAGGCATGCAGGTGCAGCAGGCAGTGAAGAAAGTGAATGATATTTTAGCTTTCATAGCAAAAGGATTTGAGTATAGGTGCAGGGAGGTTCTACTGCAGTAGTACAGGGTCTTGGTGAGACCACACCTGGAGTATTGCATACAGTTTTGGTCTCCAAATCTGAGGAAAGACATTCTTGCCATAGAGGGAGTAGAGAGAAGGTTCATCAGACTGATTCCTGGGATGTCAGGACTTTCATATGAAGAAAGACTGGATAGACTCGGCTTGTACTCGCTAGAATTTAGAAGATTGTGTGGGGATCTTATAGAAACTTACACAATTCTTAAGGGGTTGGACAGGCTAGATACAGGAAGATTGTTCCCGATGTTGGGGAAGTCCAGGACAAGGGGTCACAGTTTAAGGATAAGGGGGAAATCTTTTAGGACCGAGATGAGTAAAGCATTTTTCACACAGAGAGAGGTGAATCTCTGGAATTCTCTGCCACCGAAGGTTGTTGAGGCCAGTTCATTGGCTATATTTAAGAGGGAGTTAGATGTGGCCCTTGTGGCTAAAGGGATCAGGGGTATGGTGAAAAGGCAGGTACGGGATACTGAGTTGGATGTTCAGCCATGATCATATTGAATGGCAGTTCAATATGATCATGGACCTATTTTCTATGTTTCTATGATGGAGAAGGTGACAACAGACTCTATGATGGCCGTGTAGAATTGGACCATCATTACCTGTGGCAACCTGTGCTTCCTCAGCTGCCGTAGGAAGTACATCCTCTGTTGTGCCTTTTTGACTGCGGAGTCGATGGTAGCCCCCCACTTAAGGTCCTTTCAGATGATGGTTCCCAGGAACTTAAAAGACTCCACAGATGGTCAGTGGGGTGAGGGGAGGGGGAGCTCTCCTGAAGTCTACAATCAATTCCACTGTCTTAAGAGCATTGAGCTCTATGTTGTTGTGATAGCACCAGGACGCCAGCTGTGACACTTCCTTACTTTAGGCAGATTGTTCCCCATCCTGGATCAGTCCAAACAGGGTTGTGTCGTCCGCAAACTTGAGAAGCTTGACAGAGGTGTCTGTGGAGGTGCAGTCGTTGGTGTAGAGTGAGTAAAGGAGAGAAGAGACTACGCAACCTTGCGGTGCTCCTATGCTGGGCGTTTGTGGGTCCGAGATGTGCTTTCCCAGCCTCACATGCTGCTTCCTGTCTGTCAGGAAGCTGGTGATCCACCGACAGAGGGGTTCAGGCTCAGTCAACTCACTTTGGAGTGTAGTAGCTCTGGCACAATGGTGTTGAATGCAGAGCTAAAATCAACAAACAGGATACTCTCATAGGTCCCCTGGCGGTCTAGGTGCTGTAGGATGAAGTGCAGGCCCAGGTTGACTGCATCATCCACAGATCTATTGGCCTGATATGTAAACTGCAGAGGGTTCAGCAAGGGGTTTGTGATATTTTTCAGCTTGGTCAGCACAAGCCTTTCGTGTGTCTTCATGTCTACAGAGGTCAGTGCGACAGGCCTGTAGTCATTAAGACAAGAAATCCTTGCCTTTTTGGGGTACAGGGACAATAGTGGAGTTTTTGAAGCAGGCAGGGACAGTACATGTTTGCAGGGACTGGTTAAAAATGTCTATATAGACCGGTGCCAGCTGTTTAGCACACAGTTTAAGAGTAGAGGGGGAAACATTGAAAGGTCCTGGAGATTTCCAGCTTTTTTGTCCTCTGAAAAGCCTCTCCACCTCCTCTATTTTTCTTGTTGATATTGGATAAGTGATGTTTTGCAGCACAGAGGATGTGGGTGATTGGGTGTTGTAGATTGATGTTGCATGTTAACCAATCACACACCAGCCAGCATCTCTAACTCCACCCCACTGTAATACTTATACTAATACTATTTCTCAGCACCGACAGTTTGTGCAGCCAGGATGTGTTGATAACTAACCATCCTTCATGCTGTTAAGTTTTAGTGCTGATTAAAGATATGTTTGAATCATGTACTGAGTCTGGAAGTCATTTACATGGCGTCAGAAGCAGGATCCACTCCTTCTGTATAACGGTTTTTTGTTTTACCCTTTTGTGAGTTTTTATTTTGCTTTATGATGGCCTCTTCCTGTCGAAAGCCTGACCCTCTCGTCTTTGATGCAGATATCAGCGAATGCTGGGTCACGTTTGAAATTGATTACCGACACTACATGAACATTGCACAACGAAATGAACCTGATGCTGTCAAGGCCTCTCTCCTACTCAACCTTGCGGGCCCAGATGCTCTTCGGCGATCCAGAACATTCTGTTATGCTCCAGCAGTCCTCGATGCCAACGACCAGGTAATAACCGCAGCTGAATCTCCTGATGACCCCAATGTTCTGATGCGTAAATTTAGCCAGATCTGTTACCAGCCCTCAAATCACATTTTGGACAGGGCTAGGTTTTTCTCTCGCCATCAACTCCCTGGTGAAAAAGTAGACTCGTTCATCGCAGACTTAATGTATTTAGCCCAGCACAGCCGATTCCAAAATATGCCGGTCGATCAGCTGACTGATCAGTTAACAAGGGACATTTTAGTGAATGGCATTACTGACCTAAAGCTCATATCAGAGCTTCTGAGACGGCCAGATTTGACTCTGGATGAAGCAGCACACGCATGCAGGACAGCGGAATTCATTGACCCTATAGACAGTTTGCATGAAACCAATCAATCTGACGGGCTTCACCAGGCAGCGAACCAACACAGATAATAGGCGATTTATGACACAAGCAAGTCAGGCGGCTCTTGGTGATCCTCAGAAGAAATGCCCAAATTGTAACTACTCACACAGCAGACAATCAGCTTGCCCTGCTTTTGGTCAATCATGTAATTACTGTAAAAAGTTAAATCACTTTGCCTCTGTATGTCGGACAGCAAGTCGGGCCCTTGGGAAGAATTCGCCTAGCTCCAGGTCTAATCTCAACTTCTTGCTACGAGTCAGCAACAATCTCACTCCCCAATTCCAGCTCGAACCTGCCCACGAACAGACTCCAATTAACTCACAAGAGGACCCGACTGTTTACTCATTACAGCTTGCTGCTGCTAAGAATTATGATCCGACCGTGACAGTAACTGTAAACAACGTTCATTTTGGCGCGAAATTAGACACGGGAGCGAAAGTATATACTATGTCAATCAACCTCTTCAACAAGATAGGAACTAACAAGCCACTGATCAAGGACAAATCTACATGCATTTGGAGGGGAGGTTCTGCGGCCTTTGGGCAAAACCAACTTGAAATGTGTGCTGAAAAAACAACGAGGAATTTGACCTTCTATATCTTGAACTTTAATTCAGTTACTCTGCTTGGCAACTGGGCCTGTCAGGAACTAGGGCTGATCTCCTTTGACAAAATGGTCCAAAAGCTGCAAATTTCCCTGGACCCGCTGAGTGAATTCCCTGATCTTTTCGACAACAACCTGGGCAAGTTGCCCGTGACTTGTCATTGTTATTTGCCATGACTGACAGGGTTCACTCTGCGCTGAAGGACATGGCCTCCACAGGCATAATTGAAGCAGTCAGCGACCCCACCGACTGGGTCTCAACCATGATTGTACAGTCAAGAAGGAAAAAAATGAATTCCGTTTGTGCATCAACTCGAAAGAACTGGATACTGCCATTAAGCGCCCACACCATCCTATGAAGATTGTCGAGGATGTTGCAGCAAAGGTCAGAACGGTCACCTTATTTTCTGTCCTCGATGCAAAGAACTCTTTCTGGCAGATACCGCTGGACAAGGAGTCATCAAACCTCACCACATTTGCCACCCCATTCGGCAGATGCAAGTTTC